>JAHWFO010060970.1:3109672-3158875 GCA_023313115.1 Rhysida immarginata
AAAAAAAAAAAAAAAAAAAAAAAAAAAAAAAAAAAAAAAAAAAAAAGAAAACTTCGTCGCTATAAAAATTCGTTCACCCATCTCAAAAGAAGCACAATTTCAGGCGCACGTTGTCGGACTTGGAAACTGCTTATTGTCATCCGATGCGATAACTTCGACGAATCGCCTCCAGTTCCCCTCCCGTGACCTTCCTTCGGTTCCATTGTACCTTTCATCGGCGACCGATTGATATCCTTTATTTACATGTAAATTTCTTTCTCTAACGAGAGATAGGCGCTGAGAAAAGCCCGGATCTAAGTTGCTGACGCCAAAGTATAAATGGTGCCAGAGATCAAAATCTTAACATGGGGATTCTTTCCTCTTCTAGCTGATAAGATTTTTCTCAATTGTAAAGAAATGGAAAAGGTTGAACTTGGTTTTCTGTTTGGAACGTTTTTTGCAAGAGCTGGCTGCCTTTTGGCTTTTCTGCTGTAGTGAACCTTTACAGTTTCCGAATTAACTGCTAACAAAAAAATAATCGGGACAGCAGAGAACTTTAAAGGATAAAGTTTATCGGCATTGGGCGCAGGTGACAACATAGAGCTTCCATTCACAGCTTTGGGAGAGAAGTATATCGTCAATTGTATTTTGATCCTGGTGCAATCACACCTGCAGGTAACCCTCAGGAATTTAATGAATATTTTTCCATTTCCTAGTTGCTCAAACACTGTTTCGAAAGAAATACTGCTAACGAATCAAGCCTTAAAAATTGTCTGCAATAAAAGATATCAAGATCTTTAAAAAACAATGTAGGGAAGGGAGAATTTAATATAAAAAGATATCAGTCGGAATTATATAGCAGTGGACATACTTCGCAACCATAAATATTCCTCATTCGCGGAAACCATTTCATAACACTCTTTCCAATTGAACTTAATAAATTTGGAAAAAAAATTTATTTCAGATATGTAATTAGTAAAAATAACAAACACTCATTATTCATTCCGTCTTCTACAGAAACGGATGCATTATTTGCAACGTCGAAAGAAGCGCGCAAGGATATTTTGTGTGAATCAGCATCCAGCAGTATGATTTGGTCCCCTGCTATTCGTCATGATCCACATGAACTGTAAATATATACGAACTGTAAATAGCATTGTAGCATTGTACACGAAAATAATAACAAATTTATTGAGTTCAATTGGAAAGATGACAACCAACAGGAATCACTTTGAAACAGTGTTAAGAAACTGTTCCCGCGAATGAAACATTTATGGTTGCGAAGTATGTCCACTGCTATATAAATTCCGACTGATACCTTTTCATATTAATGACTATATATAGAGGGTCATTTCTTCTTAACTTAGCCGATTTTGGATGATTGTCAGTTCACGTGAAATCCCCTTCTCCATCACCAATTATGCCCCTGATTCCTGACAATAGCTCGGCAGCGTAATTTCCATGCTAGCAGACTTCTTTGCAGGACGGCGAGAGGAATTTCGTTCCATACCTCCTTGCTCACTTTCCAAAGTCTAGCGATGGTTCTGGGGCGACGCCTTCCGAGATCCCTTTTGAGAAGGCCAAAGCCACAAAAGTCCATGGGGAAGGTGTTAGGGACTTGACCGGGTGTGGGATTCCGGGACTACCAGACCCACCCCCGTCTCTCTTACTAAGCAGTTGTATATGTTATTAATTTAAATTAAGGACTTTTCCAACTATTTTTAAATAGTTGTCACTTGTTGTTGACTTGGAAGATAGTTTTAATTTATCTAAGAGATATTTTTCAGATTATCATTAATTATGTTATTCAGTTATGAAGCATCTACGTTTTGATGAACAGTTATACGCATATTCACTACAGTTAGTTATTATTAGAAATCTTTAACTTTTAAAATTAATTATAAAATTATGCTTCATGAATTGAATCTATTATCACTTAATTGATTATTAATGTTTTATGGAAGTTAATGTTAGAGCTGTTAATGTTTAGCACCTTCTAAACATTTTAACCAGTTAATAAAGACTTCAACCGTTTTCTAAAAAAGATATTAGAATTTTATGAAATCAAAAGTATAATTCTACACCAAGAGTCAGCATTGGGAAAGAGTCAGTTTCACCGATGAAATCATTTGTTTGCCAACAGCTGGATTGCAATGACCACACAGGCATATAGTCTCTAGACACAACAAATTCCCACACAGAATTGCAAGTCCATGAATCATTTTAGCATCACCTGATTCAAGAGTGATCGATAGGTGGAGTTTTTCCCTAATTTAACCAATTAGCAGAATTGTTATAGGATTCTTTAAAATCATCTCATTTTTCTTTCTTGTGGAGGAAGACTGTCGAGTTAGAGAGTCGAGACCAAGCCGTCAAGAAGGACAGACATAGAGCCTGTTTACAGAGAAACAGAGGGGCAGATGCGGAGAAATACCGTCATCTAAGTTACAGTCGCGTTAAGAAGTAGTAACTGTTAAGAATAATAATCTTATAATATAGCTAGTGAACGGCTGTCACTTTATTATGTTAGTTACAGTCATGAGATAAAGAATATTGTTATCATCAATCATTTTTGATGAGGAGATAGTTAAACGCGGAGCCTTCATCGGAGACCAGCCCACCACCCCACATGAACGAACGTTAGACGATCCGGAGACGATTAAAGGAGCTACAACGAAGCTCGGGTGACAAAACACTCCTTCATTCACTCATTTTCTCTCTGAGCCATTTTAATAGTTGATTTGAAGGTTATGATAATAGAAATTATGTTATATCTGAAATTGTCCTTGTTTCATAGTTTTTCTCTCCTTTGAATAAATTGTTTGTTATTGTTATTATAAACATACAACTGTATCCTTACTTGATCCATATGTTTAGATTTCTAAGACTCGAGGAGAAACACCACGAGCACGAACCTGTGTAGACGATACCCCGCTCTTGTCATAGAGAGCGGAGGGGCGTACCAAAGGGACCTTAAATTGGCATTATTTAATTTTCTTTCAAATTATCTTATTACCAGGGCCCCGGGTCGCTACACGGGATAGCAGAATTTGTATCGTGAAATTCTGTCTTGAGCGCGCGCTGTGGCTGGATGCCTTAT
The DNA here is from genome assembly GCA_023313115.1 of Rhysida immarginata. NCBI lineage: Eukaryota > Metazoa > Arthropoda > Chilopoda > Scolopendromorpha > Scolopendridae > Rhysida > Rhysida immarginata. Next base: position 3,112,752 of record JAHWFO010060970.1, read on the forward strand.
CTTGATGAACACAAACTTTATTGCTCTCCTCTCCGTACAACGCCGGGATTTCCAGGGTGTAAAGAGATTTCAAAACGTTCTCCTGGTAGTAATTTGCATTCACCTTAGCGTTTTTCTCCAGCCGATGAAGTTGCAACCGTCCTTTTGAGCAGACCCCGCCACTACCATGAAGCCTTTCGGAAAACTTTCACGACATTTGCGCATCCAGTCAGTCCGGCCTTTCGCATTTCCTGGACGGTAGGCAATTGCAGAACCTTACCACAATCTTGAGGTAAACCCACGCTGCATCCAAAGTGACAACCAGCAGCCATTTCTTGCCTTGGTAGCTATTCATGGGTGAACTTGTCGGGAACCCCGAATTACGTATTTCAGCCAGAATGGAGTTAACAGCAGCCTTCGATAACGAATTTCCTTCAGTCTTGCACTGTTGCTCGAAGCGTACACGCCTTGGAAAGTGCTCATATGCACCCTCTCCAAAAATCATTATTTTTTTCTAGTCATGCCATGAATTTTCTGTGCTCGTTTTCTGAAAAAAAATTTTATGGAATGCCCACTGATACACCACCTGATTTACATAGGCTCGGGCGAATTCCATTGCCGGGGAGGGGTGTTCAAAATCGGTTAAGTTAAGGAAAAATGACCCTCTGTAACATGGACTATCCTTGGCATTCAATGCTGTCTCAAATCGGTGCATTATGGAAGAAAAGAGATTCTGGGAATGTTCTACAAGTAGTCAGACAGTTGTAAAATGGACTCGATTCGCATATAGTCGCCGATTGTTGCTTCGAAACTTTTTTTTCAAGTTCATCCCACTAGTGCTCCAAGGATTAAAGATCGGGTTGTAGTGCCAATGTAGCACTTGCACTTCCCATACTTTTCCAACCCCACTATGGAGTGCCATCCTGCTAGAAAGAGGCCTGTCAATCAATGAAGACTCATATGCAGTAGCAGTGATGCCGAGATATCGATGACTCAAAGATTGCTCCACGGATATTAATCGACCAAAACTCTTTAAAGAAAATATACTCTATAGACATCACGCATTGTCTCATGGTGTTGTCACGTTCTGGTCATGCAGTCGTCAAAACATCACGCACCTACTGCTCGATCGATGATGCTTCATACAGGCGCGACAGAATTCGTATGAGAGAATCAGCACTATATTCAGATCAGAATCCATAGGAATCCATGCAGCGCATTAGCATCAAAATATATGATGAAATTTCATCTATATTTTCGTCGCTGCTGACGTTTTCTTCATCAGTGGAAGGGGTATCATACTTGGGTTCAAATATCAAACTTTATTTCTCCGTCGTTTAAATTTGTATACAGCTTTTCATCAGCACAGGTGCAATAGGAAAAACACGCGCTTGGTGATCACCCCGCTTAGCGATGCCCGTTAATACTTCTCCATGCGGGCATCAAAGAGTGCCTAATAATTTCCAATTTTTAGAGAATGTTATCGATCTATTATCGAAACAAATATACCTTTCCGATAGCTTTTAAAATTGCTAAATTTTAAAATTTGACAGTTCAGCATTCAGACACGTGGAACTCTCTCCTTGCAGCCTCGTTTCACTACGTGCTTTGCATCAAAATTGTTTACGCTAGTGAAACCAACACGCGTTCGATCACCATTGGATGTCCCTTCTAATTTGCATATTCAATATGTGTCCTTATTGTATCTTTATTCCAATTAGCAGATTTTGAAATGGCTAAAGCGAAGTATGTAGACCAAGTGACAAAAATAAACGTAATAAATTAAGTGATATCTGTAAATGGTGAAAATTCGATCCCGGTATTTACTCCAAATCATACTCAGAATTCAGATTAAGTCTTGATACATTTTTAAAGGCTTTTTTTACACAACTGATTTATACGGCGGCACTAAAGGGGAGAAATTCAACAGCACCAAAAATTTTAGTGACCACTCGAATACTCCCTCGAGTCCAATCCGACGCCCAGGAAGAATTCCATCTAATAAGTTTTGCACGCCGCAGATGAAACGAAGTTGTTTTATCCCGCTGAGAGTAAACATGTGTCGTCTTGCGAGAGGCATTTCAATTCTAACATTCCAACCAGCATTGCCACTTGCTTATACGAATAACTCCAGCGCATCCTTTAAGCAAGCAAATATATCATTCGGCGCTCGCTCCTTCAGGAGTAGTGGTTCCCAAAAGAACAGAATAATTAATGGATGAAACAGGCTCTATGTAAGCACGTAGGAACAAAATTTATCAAAATAAGTAACTGATGTTTTGAGGTTAATTTATCGAAAAACATCTAAAAGGCACAGGCGTTGGAAAACCAGTGTCATTCGTCTCTCACGTTAATGACGTTAATGCAAAAATAATACGCACCGCTAATTGATCTTTCTTTTCTCATTGATTTGTTTTGGAAATCGGGAGCCGAAACCCTCCTTACTGTTTACATGTAATACAGATAGTTAAATACGTTACAAATGAACGATTTAAATATGCAAATACTGGAAGCAACGCGAACGTAATGTAGACGAGGCTGACTGAGGCTATAAATATAGCCTATTACTATCATCAAAAAGAGATGAAACCTCTAATCCAAAAGAAGATTTGAAATATCATATTCGTATTTCGACTACCAGGTACCCATCTTCAGCGGAAAAATCCATAAAGCCTTAATGCTAGAAAATATATAGATAAGGGGGGGGGGGGGCAAACTGCCAAGAATTGTTTTAACCTTTGTCCATGTGCCGTTAATATCCCTTCTGCTTAACCAGTTTATTAAGGCTTTATTTTCTATTTAATTTTTGGCTCTACCTGATAATTGAAATACGTATTTCAATTCTCCTTGTGGATTAGAGGTTTCATCTCTTTTTGGTTGTTCCATTCCACAGTTTTTGGGTTCTTTAGCGTGCAGCCGGCAAACGACTACACGGGACCAACGGCTTTACTTCCCTTCCGAAGGAAGTGCGTGATCTCAGGATTTTCCCCCTGAAAAAATCCTCGTCGTCCTCGGCCGGGGTGGAACCCGCGTACTCGGGCATCAGAGGCGATCACGCAACCACTGAACCACCGAGGCCGATCTTCCTGTTTTTCTGAGAATTCGGGGGCCCCTATTCACATGCAAGGGGAATTTGGGGGCCCCTATTTGTCAACGGGGCCCTAAGCACGTGCTTAGTCTGCTTATGTATAAATCCAGCGCTGCTCAGAGCTATTTTTCGCAATTATAGTTATCAGAAAAAACACGATCGAACATTGCTCTCAAGGTTTTCATAATGTTTCGACGGTTCGAAATCGTTCGGTTGTAACGTACGATTGTAACCTTTGTATTCCATGTCGACCCTTTTCTTACATAACGAGACAATCACGTTTTTTTCCAACTGAACACCGTACTTTCTCAGTATAAAAAAATTCCAACTAGTTTAATTTTATCTTAAAACGCCTATTTGGTGTTGTAGGACCAGTTTTATAAGAGACTATTGTCAACGAGTATAGTACATAAATAGTTCGAAACAAAATAGATCGAAATGTTACGAAACGCAATTCTCTAAAACCATTGAGTTAATGAAAACAGCAGCAATATTGAAGATGAAAGAAAGGATTTCTAGGGAAAAAAAGTGAAGAATCTAGGTTCTGGTCACTTCAATCCAAGTTTCATCATCACTTCCTCGTCTCGTGCTTTCATTCAATTTCCCAAAAGGACAAGCTTTTTTTCCCTCTTTGTAAATTTTTTTCCTGAAACTATGCTGAGAACACAGATAAAGCTAAAGATTTTACTTTGGAAAACACTTTTCCCCTACCAAGACATCAATTTTATTAGCACCTACAATATATTTAATAACCTGTAAACGATTTTCTCCTTGTAATGCAAAAACCTCTCCATGGATAGAAATGGATTACTAAGAATAGCTTTTATTGAAAATATAATTTTAATTTGCGGTTAGACGTTATTTATAAATAATTAAGAGATTTCTAATCTAAAACGAATTAGAACTCCGTTCGCAAATATATCCCGGTAAATCGTATATATGGTCAAATACATCCCGGATCCAAATAACGCAAATACGTGTGAATATAATACTATATTGAGAAATGCTTTCAGTTGGAATCGCTGCTGTTCTATTATTAACATCGTCACTTCTCAATTACGGGAGATTTAGACTATAATTCTCAGACGGATGTCGGTAACTATATTGTGCTTTTGTTCAAAGTAGCAATCCCCTTTTGAGCAATCCTTTTGTTCAAAGTAGCAATCTCCGACCATCCCGCAGCTTTTGTTCAAAGTAGCAATTTGAAATGTTCCCCCGATGTATATGAGAAATTGGATTGTAGTGCCATTGTCATTAGATAACTTTGTAGCATCGCACAGGAAAGAAGTTGCTTAGTAATATATGCAGTCTGCTTAGAAAACATGGAAGCAGATATCCATGGGCAACAGCGGATATTGTACTCTTCCTATGGACGGAAGGAGTGACTACTACGGACATTCAGACACGCTTAGCAGCCGGAGAAACACAATAACCAATTCTTGCTTCTCCAACATGATAATGCGTGACTACATATCAGTTTCCATAACACTGCCAACCCGGAGACTCTAGGGTACATCGTTCTACTTCATATTCCGCTCTTGCGCTCAGCGACTACGATTCTGTTGGTTCGACGCAATAAAAGATGGTGCGTAGTGACGAGTTCTCCGACAACTCCAGACGGCTGTCCTGAGGAATAGGTACGCTGCAGCAATATTGCCAGAACGATAGTAAAAATGCACTTTTTGTCCTAAGAAATGGTGAGAATTAAATCAATAGAGGATTATCACATTTCGTACATAAATATAATTCCTAAATGTTTGATTTTAAATATAATTCGACATATGATTTCAGTTCAGCATTTCTTCTACCATCCCATCCAAAAATTAAGTAAAAGTTCAAGAGGATTAGGAGGTTGGTTCTGATTCAATCAATTCTCATAGTATATTACTGGTGAAAGTTTGAAAATTTGAAAAAAAATATATAATACAGCAGATTGTAGTATATAGCAAATTTGAAATTTAAATCCGTAAAATAAAATTACAATGTTATTCTACTTAGATGCTATTGCAAATTGATGCCATTCACATGAAGTTTTACACAGATACATATGTTTTAGGAAAAAAATTAAATAACAACGAATTCAGTAAAAGTACTAAGGAGAGAAAAAAATATTAATACTACCCTTTGATAAAGGATGCTTGAGCATTGCTGAGATTTAATTACTCAGATTAAAGAAAATTATTTTTTTTATGTAAGGGCTAAATATTTAAAATTCGCTTAGCTTTCAAATATACATGTCACAATATACAAAGAATAACATCGAAGTCTCCTTAAAGTTCCTCTGGTGACGGTCAGATGTAAGAAAAATAAATTACCTCTGCGATGCCGAGAAGAGAAATCCCAGAACGAATCCTCTGGCAGCTGATTATAGGCGAGTTGATGTGTCGTAGCATCGGCGGCTTCGGAATTAGGCCTAACAGCATCTCCCTGTGCACGGGGTTCACGAGTAGGTTTATCTCCCACTGAAATCTTTCGCCAAGAAAGACTCGGGTCCCATTCAAAGATGGAAGAAGTCAAGGGGAGGAGAGGAAGACAGACGGATGTAGGAGAGCGGTCAATAGACGCCTGCCTCCCTCTCTCTCCCTTAGTCCTGATAAGACTTGACGTTCAACTGAAACTCATTAAAAAGGGTTCAAGCTTTGATTCAAACTGTTCAACTCTTTTATTGGTTGTGACATTTGATAGCGTATATTTAAATATGGCGCGGAGTAAATTAGAAAATGACAGACAGTTTATTTTCGCTCGATAAAACTGAATGGATGCTAATTATTGCTCATAGAAAGGTTAAATTTCCGACGGTGTCAATACTAGTTGCTCTTAAATGCTAAACTGAAATGCTATTAATTTCTCTGTGGACAATTCAAATGCAACCAAACTCTATTCACTATGATTTCAGAGATTAAAGTGGCCCTTTTTTTATCATTTTCTTTGCTATAAAAAATAGAGATCGCTCATGTAATTTGGAGCAATAAAATTAAAGACAAAAGTTAAAGTTTGATTTGCGTACATAAGTTTTTATTTATTTTAGTGATTCATTATTTATTATTCGCATAAAAATAACGAGAATAAAATAAGGAAGAAATCTCATCCACAATGTTACAAAGTTGCCAACCCTCTCCCTGCCTTCGAAACGTTTCCTAATGTTACGTTCCTAGTGTAGCGTCTATATTGCCCTCAAAACACCAAATAGTTTTTAATAAGCAAAAGGTATCAAAAGCTACTTACTAAACGTAGGAAAAAATTTCGAATCGGGATTTATCATGTAATTCATACTTTAGTCCAACTCTAGACATAACTTGAAGTCGCATCAAAATCGTGTCTCGATTTTTGGGGATAGGGAAGGGAAGGGAAGGGAAGGAATTTTCCTTTATAATCCCACACCGAAAAGTCGAATGCTTTAGGTTAATTGTTTAGAAAGAAAAAATGTTCAGTTTGGTAATTCCACAAAAGTTAAGCAACTTTATCAATAAATTTAATAAAACACGATTGCAACTGACTGCTTAAATTATTATTTCGTTTAGAATCCAACGTTATATTATTTTCAGTAGATATTCAAATTTCGACATTATTTTATTTATTTACTTACCGGTTTAATTCTGTTGAATTAATTCATATTTTCCATTCTAAAAAATAAATGAATTTGAAAATGAAAACGGATTTCCAAATAAAATTTATGCTCTCTAAATGATTTCTTACTTACTCTATGCTCTAATGAGGCTACCGAAAACCTTCCTGACCCCTCCCTGCTATAAAATGAGAACTTCTAATCCATTATGCATTGTGTGGATTACAGGTTTGCACTTTGTAGTCAGTTTCATGCCACAGTGTTCTTTATTGTTTTGTTTAATGCCACTCCTTTGCAAAATACTGGACTGCTCTAAAAAGTTTCAATGTTGAATTAGCGCTTCCAGAAATGACATTAATTGGAATTTCATTTTAATATTCCTTAATAAAAACTTTTTTTAATATTCCTTGCTTTCCACAGCGAAATTTGGCAAAAAGTGTGTGGAAATCCGCAGCAAAAGAAAATTTTTTACATAAATCTAAATTAAATTAAGAAAATGAAGAAAACAATAAAAAGTAAATGGTAAAAAGCGCTTGATAATTTGATTGTTTAAAAATTGATATTTTAAAATTAATTTTAAAATTTCATTATTTTTTTACCGGATGGTATTTTTATAGAGTTTTTTTTGTTGTTGTTACAGCTTTGGTTAGCTATAATAACACTGGGTCAACACACATTTTGCTACCAATCATTTAAAAGTCATTTTATGGTAAATTTGTTGCACTGATTCCGAATATGAGATCAGTTTTTTCAAATTAGTTCTAGTTTTTGAGATATTTAATACAGTTCATTTTCTACGTTTCAACGTGTATATTTACCCAGTAGACCTGCAACTTTGACAAACGTAGGTTTTCTGGACTAATTTGAGTGTGCTGATTCCATATCTGAACTCCAAATTTTTCTATCACGTCAGGATGTTAAGTTTCAGTGGTGTAAAACAGTCTCCTGATGTCAAATTTAAACAATGGCTACCATTAAAATTTAAACTATTTTTATAACTCGAGATCTTGACGTGATAGGGAAATTTGGAATTCAGATTTGCAATCAGCACGCTCAAATTAGTCTAGAACACCTATCTTCCCCGGTACCAAAAATATTGTTGACCTGAGCTATTGGTAGTCATTTTATTATGTACACAATTGTTTTTGCAGATTACAAAAAAACTAGCACCAATTTTGCATTTTCACAGTCATATTCGTGTTCAGCACATTGAACTCATTAACAAATGGTTATTTTCATATCGGAAGCAAAAATGTTTTGAAAATTTGTTGCCCAGTGTAATCTTAAGCGTCTAAGAAAATGAGTAACCATATACACTGAGTAGCCAAATTATTACGACCACCCATCAATACTTCGTTGGGCCACCTTTTGCTTTCATTACTGCAGCGATTGATTCTTCTTGGCATTGAATCCACGAGATGTTGAAACGTGATGCGAGGAATCTGGCACCATGCCTGATGAATAGCACTGTGAGATTTGATGGTTGTGGAACCAGCTGCCTGATGGATCTTTCAACTTCGTCCTACAAATGCTCAAATGGATTGAGATCTGGTGATTGTGGGGGCCACCTATGCAAGGTAAAGTCTCCCTCATGTTCTTGAAACCACTCCTGCACAACACGAGCACCGTGGCATGGCGCATTGTCTTGTTGGAAGACGCCGCAAACATGATAGAATGAACTTGATCAGCAACGATACTCAGATTTGTTATGTTATTCAGACGTTGTTCCACACGAATTAAAGGGGCCAAATCATGCCAGGAAAACAAAACACTGTCCCCACTAGCTTGAAGGGTTGTACTCATGCATTTGGGGTCCCTGCTTTCATGCTGTTTCCGTCAAATTCTCACTCTGCCATCTGCATGATGCAATTGGAAACGTCATTCATCGGCTCACGTAACTTTTTTCCAATGCTCGACTATCTAATCCTTGTGTTCCTGTGCGATTTGGAGACGTTTTATCTTGTTAACTGCAGACAGCAAAGATGTTCGAACAGGCCTTCGGCTTCCATATCGCATAGTATGCAGTGTACGACGAAAAGTGCTTTCAGAGATCACTTAGCTTCTCCGCATTCACGTGCCATCCACAGAGTAGAAAAACCAGCTGTTGAAACTTCAAATTTAACTGCAGAAATCTCACAAACGGTTCGTTAACCGAACCAAATTTATATGAACTTTTTTTTCATTTCTCTGTGGGGAATCTCCATCAGAAGTTTGCGACGGGGGTTTAGATACATTCTGTATATTATCAAAACTTTTGAACATTTTCTGATCAGTGTTAAAGTAACTATACTATGATAAAGTTAGCTTATTCTCTTTCTTTAAGTAAACCGTGTTTCAAAATGATTTGATCCATTTCAAATTGTTCTCTTTACTTCATAAATTGTCTAAAACAAAATGTAATTTCACACATATGTAATGGAACTGTTCAACAGTGGGTGACAAAGTGGGCTAGTCACAGATGCTGTGCTCCATTTGTTTCTCTGCAATTGCCAATGCGGCACTACACTCCGCCCAGATGAAATGTTCCCATCAATGAACCATTAACAATGGTTTGCACCGCAGCACGAATGCGATCTCTTAATTCTTGCAAACTTGAGGAATTCTTTGTTGGTGGTTCTTTATTAAATCGTGCACGAAATCGATGTTGCACATTCAACACTGATTTACTCGTATGAAATTCTAAAATGGAAAACGCCTTTTCCTTACCAATGGCAATAAAATATATGAAGAAACTGCAAAGCGGAATTGCCTGTTTTGTCGAAGACTATGCCATAAAAGTTATCTAACAAAACGGATTAGGGGACAAGGGTAGAGGTAATGGCTAGAATCATTCTCATTGCTTGAGCTCAACAGAAAGCCAATCACAGAAGACAGACAAAGAACGCAAGAGATAATTCTAGAAAACCGAAAGGGAAAAGGTAAATGACGCTAAACAAAAAGAATAGTATGGACAAAGGCTACGTTTGACTTATTTGTTAGCAGGCGCTTTCTTCCAAAAAGTCGCTACATGGGTACTTAAAGTATCATGCTGAAAGAACAACTTTTGCTACTTTTTCAGTAAAACAATAAATAAGGTCAAAAGGCGTTCACGATAGTAGGTTTACTGTATGTTATATTCACTGTCTTCCTCTCCTCCATCCCCCCAAGAAAAAGAACGACCTGCGTATAATCTTCGAAGTACCTCGAACTGCTATCAAGATTCAAGTTCTTATTATAGAATATTGCATACAAACTTTATATATTACACCCAGGGATTCAACCTTCCATACTTTACCTAGCACAGTTAATTTTATAATTTAAGCAGGCTTGGGTTTCGTTTTAAACAATGCAGATATTAATATTGAAAACGACAAAAGAGGTAAGTTTGCGTACATACTCTAAAATGACTAATTTTTTTATAGAGGAGTGCTCTTAATTTTTAATGGAGCATATTGCATTAAATTAAATAGACATTGTATTCTTCAAAGACAATCTAACGCACGTCATAAATCACTCTCAACGTTATCTTCTATACGTGACACAGCATTTTCAATAAATTTAAATTCTGTAATAAATTCACGTCTTTTAAATGCCCTGTATGTTTATGGCTATTGTATACATATATTTATGATTATGTAATAAATTACGAATTTTTTAAATATATACATCGGTGTATTTAAAAAAGAGCGGCTTTTAAGTAAGTGAAAAAACAGTTGAAGGACAATGGAAAAACGATGGTCCCATAATTCGTCGACCAATGAAATCAAGCTCTATTTTATTGCCCGGCGTCAGAGCCTCGAATGTCTTTTCATTGCAGCAATAAAACACAGTCGAGGAAAGAAGTCGAACCCTGCTGCCATTCCTTTTCTCCTCCTTTGAAAAAGAAACAACTACGCACGGGGGAATTTCTACGGAATCGAATAAAATTTCTCTACTTTCCTTAAACAGTTTCAAAGTTTAGAGAGGTTGGATTTCTTTTCTCTGTCTCTCTCAATGTCACTTTCTCTTCTCCTTTGTCTTTTATTTTTTATCAAAAGCAACAAAATCGATATCTTCTAGCCAGTTTAAGATTGGATAGGTAAAAAGGGCAGAAATTCGCTTATTGCTCCGATATTGCTTAAACAGGTATTTCTGACATTTATTGATATTTTTTTTACTATTTTCAAAAATTTATATAACAGAGTTATCGACAAGAAATTTAAAATAATTATTTCCTTTAAGCTGTTATACGCTGCTGCTTAAAAGTTAAGCAACAAACACAATATCTTGAATATCTCGTAAAATGTTTTATATAAAATAAAATTGCATATAAAATTATTGTTTTAATTTGAAAGCCAATCGTGATAAAGTATGCAAATCACACCTATAGAAGTGGTGGAGACATTCAAGTACAAAAAGGCGCAATTTGCTGATCTTAAGCTATAGCTGCTTCAGACAATCAGAAGATGGTCCAAAGACACCGTCTAAGCGATGAAATGAGGTGGAGAGCGGTCGGCAGGCCATAGTCAGGCGGAGGTAGCAGGATGGCTTAATGTGGATCGCAGTGTCATCAGCCGACTCTGGAATCAGTTCCAAACAATACAAACCATGCAGAAGACCTGCGTTTGGAAGTCCACGGACAACATCAGCCAGAGATGACCGATTTCCGATTTTAAAAGCAAGATAGCACAGCACGCCACTTGATGCGGACCTTACAGCAATGACTGGAAAAAACTGTTTCCCGGCAAACTGTCTCTAGACGGCTGCCTGAGAAGCGCCTTTATGCAAGATGACCAGCCGTTTGTGTCCCTTTGACATCCTCAAACAGAAGGGCTCGATTGAACCGATGTCTAGAACATCGTGACTGGACACATCAATAGTGGACTGAGTCTCGCTTCAGTCTTTAAACCGATTCTCGGCGTCTGTTGAGAAACAGAAACACGGTATCAGCCTACAAATGTGGTTGAAAGAGACAGTTTTGGAGGTGGTGCGTAATGGTATGGGGCAGCATCACCATCGTCGACAGAGGAGCACTCACAGGGGCTCGATATCGCAAAGGGGTTCGTCCTTTCCTAGGAGGCATGGGTTCTGAAGTAATTTTAATGGACGATAATGCTCCAATGGACTCACAGAGCCCAAATGGTGGAACAGTATCTCGAACATGAAATTGCAGATCTGCCAAACCCACCTTGTAACCTGCAGGCACTCGGAAACTGTGCTTCAGCAGCAATGACAGATGCTCCTCCAAACACTTATTGACAGCCTTATTGGCAGCATGGAGGTTGTCAGACGTGTATTGCTGTTCGTGGCAATCACATTCCATACGGAAAGTGTCACACCATCAAACATTGGTGATCAAAACAGTCAAATTCAAATAACAAAAATCAAAAAAAAAAATTTCTTCGAACAGAATATCTTCAAAATCTTATACGAAATCTTTCATCTTATTCATGCGTTATTCTCTCATAACATTCGTTAATATCCGTTTGCAATTGCTTGAAGATATGACTTGTGTTTGTTGCTTAACTTTTGAGCAGCAGCGTAATATTATAAATATGCACATTAACAAGAAAAATGTTTATTTTTTTTAATTTTTTGTAATATTTTGAGCCGTGGAACAAACTAAAAACCGAGTTAGTTGTTTGGAATGTAATTGCATATCCGACAAGAAGCTTCTCCAAAATTATTTATGAAAAAAAAAGTTATAAAAATTAATAAACGGAGAGAGTAAATCCAATTTAAAACGCATAGAAAAATGCTAACAATAGGCTTTGGAAATATTGTTCGCCAAGAAATTTAAATCAGGACCACGAGATCGAGTGCGATATTCGATCTCACTCATTCATGAAATATGGTGATCATCCAGATCGTCTATGACAGGCTGTCCAACTGGCGAATCGCTAAGTTATTAAGTGTAATTCAAGTTTCAATTAAAAATTCGAATTTTTAAGTGGTATATGAAATGGCACTTTTCCCTTCCTGGCACGCTGCTGGCACCATGTATACAGAGGAAAACTTTATTGCTTTTTATTTGCTATTATTGTTTTATCTCCATTCGATATCCTTTGGTCAATTTGTGAATGCTGTAATGAATAATATTAGAATAGAATTGTGACACTTGGGCCTTTTGATGTTAGATAATATTGGTATATATATTTAGTTAGAATATGCTTAGAAATTATTTTTGCTAAAAATTGTTTTTTCAAATTTATATTTGTGAAATGTCAATTTTAAATCGAGGAAAAATTTTGATGGCCTTTACATGGGTCGATTTCTGTTTGCTTTTTCACATTTAAATATTCAATCGAATGAAAAGTCAAATGTTTATTTTCGCTCGTCCCATTTCGTAATACAGTCGCCATCAATTTCAGAGCGCAAAGCAACTATTGTATGCTGCTCGATGGTGAAAATGATTCACTCAAACCAGGTGATGGATTGAAATTCAAATCAGTAAGCAAGAGCTTTGTAAATAATGCAATATCCAATTTCAATATCTTGAGGAGATAAAAAAGCGAAAATATGTAAACGTTCAACTCATCTGTAGCTAACTGTTGCTGAATATATGAAAACGCACTCAATGAAAGGTCACTCATTTTATCGATTGAATGCATCTAATTATGTATTTTTATGAGGCAAAATAATGAACACGACGTATATCCCGTGCTGGTTAAACTCTTGTCGCTTTTCAACAAAGAAGGTTGGTGTTATGATTATGTTGACTCGATTGGTTCCATTCTCGGTCCGTTGCTACTAATAAGAAACCAAAACCGTATTCGGCCTATACAATAGGCGCTTTTGTCAGCACTTGGTACATGTTCTTTTTAAGTTCTGGTAGATCAGGATAAAACGATTAATAATATGGGCGTCCGCTGGAGAATGCGCCGCAAACAGGGTATGTCAACCCCCCCCCCCCCCCTGGATCTGGCATCATAATGCATGATGATAGTTTATGAAAATTTTGTCTTTTCCCCCTGGAAATGGAATTTTTGCTCCGCCCTGAGAAAGTTTTGATGGATGACCATAATTAATAATTAAGTTTCTATCAAAGACATCCTTGTTTTGGGTGATATTAATTAGGAAAATAATATACGGGACTCGCCTAAAAAAAGTTTTGAAAACTCAGTAATATCATTTTTCAGAAGACATTTGATATTTTTTCAAGGTGCTTCTCACCAAACGTAGGGCATGATGATAATCTGAAATTTACCTTAGAATACCGTTAGACGTCTATTTTCATCGAAAGACCAAAAGTAAGCTTAAAGCATGTTACACTTTCCATTTATTCTCACGTGTAATTTGTGGAACTGTCATAGATCATAAATAAATAAATCATGTCTTTTCCATCTGGTCAGACCGTTTTTCAGTTCATTCTATTGATTTCTTCAGTCGATTCGTTCTCGGTGGTGAGCTCAATAATTTGCTCTATATAATAAAAATGATGATGCCATCCAGTTTCTTTGGATAGATAGTTATTATTACATGAAAATAAATTACATTAACTGTTTTAATGAATAAAACTGTATAGACTTCAAGGTTTTACCAAGAAATAAAATTAACAGGACATAACCCATTTCTTCATAGGTACACGTATTCATTTTCTTAATCATTTTCAGTATTCCGATTATAATCAATTATGGATCAATTTGAAAATACCTCAATTTATCTGAAATTACAGAGGCGGATTCATATGTATCAATTGTGTTCAATCCTACTGGGCTCCATTTCACTATCATCAATTGTGTTAAATCTGTAAACTCTTTCTTTGGTCTATTACCCTATCTCGAAACATCTACTGCAAAAGGGCTCGCTGAAGAGTGCAAAGGTGATAAGCGTCCCAATCCTCCTTGTAGGCTTTCAAAATTCGTGCATTGTGCGAATCGTCGGGAATGGATAATAATCCATCGATACCATATCAGGCGATTTTACCGGTATGTCTTCGAAGTTTATCGCTTGAATATCAGTTTCTTTTTTCCATCCTGGCTTTGTAGGACACAGTCGATTAAGCAGTTTTTTCCTGCGATGTAACGAGGAAGCGTTGGCTTCCATTCCTGTACTAAGTTTTCACTAACGATGCGACTCAGCGTTGTCTGTGATACTCCGATAGCTTCTATGATCCTTCTTGGGTTTTAGAGTTCTCGGTTCAACGTTGGCTTTGATTTTACGTATTATAACAGCTGTGCCCTTTATAAGCTAAAATTGACATGTTACCTTTATAAACTAAAATGTTGTGATTGGCACAGAAGTATTTCGCATCAGAAAAGGCACAAAACGGTCCATATGTGGCAGCGTCTTCCACGTATATGTAAATTCAAACGAGTTGATGGAAACTAATAGCAAAAGATTTCAAGTGACAGGAAGTACGAAGATACGTAGCATACTGAAGTCATGTATTCCGTGGAGTAACATGTTTTTCTGATACTGGAGTATCACCACCTAAATCGCAATCCTACGATAACAAGGCGCAGTTTTAATCCCGATGTAAAGTTGCAAAAGGTCCTGATGCGAAAACAATCCTGTTCTGTCGGCAACATTTGTAACTAATTTTTAAACTTCCGTATCAGGTTTTTGCGGCTTTCGAATAAACATACCACTTATTTCGTTCTTCTATCGATCTCCGTTTTCGAAATATTTACTCTTAAAGTCCTTTGCGGGACACCCTGTATCTTCATTTATTTATTAAATCATGCCTAATATATAAAATTTTTAAACAACGAATAAATGAAATTGAATGAGCCCTGTAGATCCTCTCAAATATAATGATACGGAGTATTCTAATTAGATTTGTTAAGTTTTATACAGTTTCAAATGTACACATCTCCAGAATATTTGCTGCACCTAATGCAACCTAGATTTGGGCCCCAAAAGCAATCGTTCTCACCGTTGTGGTGTTTGTGAGCGAAGAGCTCAACTCTCTTGACGATCGATGGATAATCCAGTTATGTGCACAAACGAAAGCAACGCTGAATGCCACATGCTTCGCGCCTAAAAATCCACGTCGCCTCTGCCAAGAGAAGATTGGAACGAAGAGCAAGACCAGAATCCAAATGAACTGATAACATCGCTCATTTCATAAGAATCGTTGGATTTTTGTATGAATGATGCATTTTCTCTCAAAGTGTCAATAACTTATATGCATTAAGAAGATGCTCTGTGCACGAATAAAACGCAAAAATCGAAAATTTATTCTCCTACAAAATTTGAGTTTCGGCCTCCTTAATCACTAGAAGTTTAGTTCTTTTAGCCAGTTTGTCGTCCTGTTAAAAATAAACCTGTTTCATTGAATTGTATTACGAGGGGAGATCAAAAAGTAAGTTGCACTTCCACGGTATGGCCATTTATTACACCACCTATACAAAAGCAACGCGGCTATAGCAGCATACAATGTAGGTTCACTTTTCCACATAGTCCCCAAGAGACCCTAAACATTTATCCGATCGATCAACCAACATTTCGATTCCGGATACATAGAAATCTCCTCCAGCGTTTTGTAACCACGCGGTGACAGCCGCTTTCACCTCCTCGTCGTTTCGAAATCGTTATCCACCGAGTTCCGTTTTGAGCTTACCGAAAAGATGAAAGTCGCATGGCGCTAAGTCGGGACTGTATGGAGGATGTTGCCAAACCTCTCACTTGAATCGCTGCAGCAGTTCGCACGTTTGGCGGGCCTTGTGAGGTGTTGCGTTATCGTGCAACAAAATCACACCGGCGCTCAATTTCCATATACAGCAGTGATTTCACGATGAATGTCCGTGCAATTCACCCGTTTGGCCCATAGAAATCGGATTGCTGCTCGCACCTCAAGTTTGGAGTGGACATCCAGTTGACGCGCCATTGCTTTTAGCCCGCTAGTCACACAAAACACGACGGGAAACCACAGCAACCGTCCTATCCGACGTCTGCGCAGTTAATGTCCCTTTCTCCGCTTTGCCCAAGATTGCGACACACAGCGCGCTCCTGCGGCGAGTTAGTGCAACTTACTTTTTGATCTCCCCTCGTAATAGTAGAGAAGTGTCATAATTGTAGTATGTATCTTACATAAAAATTTGGACCTTAAAACCACTTCACAGATTATTTGTGATGTAATTTTTATCATTAACTGAAGTCTGAAATGAACATACAGTCAGTAACATAAGTATAAGAACTCTATTGTTTTGCTTGTTTTTAAAAAACGCCTGATGGAATATTTATTATTTTTTCCAGATATTGTAAAACTTAATTTGAAATATACATGTATAGCTAAAAAAAGAAATAATCTCAATAATATGTTGAAAACCTGAAAATTCTAAAAAAAAAACACCGCGACAAAACCGACCACTCTAAACCGACCCGTCGTGGAAGAGAGTCTACCAGTCCCCGCAAAAAATCCTCAGGTACTGCAAGCCATGCCACCTACACTGCCCTCCATAACAATGCTGCATTTACCAGTTGTGTTAATGACGACCTGACAGATCGTTCGATGGCATCCCACAAATATTCAATGGGATTGCAATCTGCTTGAAAATGATCTAAAAATGAAGGGTCGCTTACAACTTGCCCACAACTTACATGATCAAAAACATTCTGCCTACTTGAAAAATATATTAGCAATCCCTGCTTCCTTTACAATATGTTGGGAAAGAATCATATTTTAAATAGTATCGTAGAGGCCAAATCATTGTCGTGAAGTCGGTAGCATGTTCCGCGTGTGGAGGCGCATTATCTTGCTGGAAGATGCCGTCGCCCGCGGGGTAAAAATAGTTCATGAAGGGGTGCAGGTGGTCCCCAAGCAGATCGACATAGGAAGTAGCATGCAGAGTGAATGTCAGATGCGTCAATGGACCCATTGCATGCCACGAGAAAACATCCCAGACCAGTATGGAGCCTCCACCTTCCTGAGTGGTCTACACCTGACAAGCAGGATCCATGGCTTCGTGTGGCCTGCGCCAGACACGGATACGACCATCGGCCCAATAGAGCTGAAACCGTGACTCGTCGGATCAGGCAACCCTTCGCCAGTCCTCAGCGGTCCAATGTCGATGTTGGTTGGCCCAGGCTAGGCGTTGGTGACGATGTGCAACTGTCAAGAGTGGTACCCGTCGTGGCCTCATGTCCCAAAGCATGCAGCTGCCAAGGTTCGCCGAATTGTCGCCACGGACACAGTTGTGGGACGTCCCTGGTTGTACCACATGGTGATTTGGCCCTCTGTCGCTCTTCGATCAGCAGTTGCAAGCCGGGTGACCCGGCAAACACCTCTGGCATCAATGAGGCGTGGGCGGCCGTCCGCTGTCCGACATTGGTTGTAACCCCTTGTTGGTTGGTTGTTCCCTTGCAACGATTGTGCGGGAAAATTGCAGGGTGTTGGCTACATCTGATATCGAGGCACGCATCCGTATGGCACCGACAATCATCCCCCGTTCAAATACGGTTAGCTCTCGGCGTGCTGCCATTTCTGCAGCTAGTTTTGCTTACAATGATTGTGTGATATCAAGGAGTCCTGTGCACCTGCATTCCGAGAATGGAAGCAGCGGGATCTGTCTCATTACGGATAGGGAACCTGATTGGAGGGTGTGCCGTGACTTTTGCTGAGTGAGTGTATGTTCAATTTGAATCAGACGAATTGCAGTCTGAACATTTCAATACCGAAATTTGAGTTTAGGCCCGGTATAATAAATGTCTGAATATCCAGTTTACGTTTTGTGTACAATATTTAGGCCCGTTGATATAGATTTGTTCCAAACAACCATTTTCGCTATTAAATTACATAAACATGATGACAAAAGCTTATATCTAATGAAATTGATTTTAATACCGATTTAGGGCCCTTTTTTTCATCGACTTTAATGAAATTTTAAATTATCAATAAAAAAATAAATTGATAATTTAAAATTATTCTGAGTATTTTTTAGTTTACGTCATTTATAATTTTCAATAAATTTATGTGAACTTTATCTATACTTAATGAAGAAACCTCATTCAATAGGGGCCGAGTAGTTTCGTATGGACAGACGGACGGAGAAACAGAAAACATATTCACGACTATTCTGAACGTTTTTAAACTTCCGAATTCCGATATTATGCGTTCTTATTTTATTTATTACGGAATTTTACTATTTATGCCCGCTACATAGATCTAGTTTTGTCAACCATTACAATTGATATATTTTCGCAAAATAGAATATCAGTAAAATAAGAAAAATAAATAATTTCAGTAAGTTAGTAAAAAAATAAAAAGTGAAAAGAATAAATATGGAAACTTAGAGTGCAATTATTCATCTGAAAAAATTTATTCGTGAGACAGTTCTGAAACCTTCATAGGCAAAATTGCCAGGAGAAAATTTCATCGGAACTTGCCATGTCATCTGGTTTCCCAAAGAATTCAAACGCAGAAGCCTCAAAAAGGATTAAACTCCTCAATTCATCATGATCATCCATCAATGAAAATTATATTGAGTTCTCTTACACGTGCAAGCAAATTAATGTCTCTCCATTTTTTCATCTCTCAAAAAGCTGAACTCCATGCACTCACAAATGGAAGCAAATTGGTTGTTGGTCAATGAGATCAATTCTAATAAAATCCTATTGCCATGTTACCTTTCTTCTTAATGTTTAAATTGAGGTGTTTATCAAATTTTATTTCATCGTCTTTTATTACAGCCACTTATTAATTTCACAAGAATATAATGAAACCGAATTAATTCTATTCGACTTCCTGCAGTGTAAGCAATCAGGCATCAGATAAACCTGCATTTCCCAGGTGATGTTGCCGATTTTACCTGGTAACGCCAAGTTTAAAATGCCAAAATGTCATCTTTTTAATCATGATCGTCACTTAGTTGCCGAATTCAACAGGCTGAGAAACACTAATGATTCCATGTATAAACGGTCAGCAAAGATTAATTTGCGAGCGCACTGAACTCAGCACAACCTAAATGAGAGAATAATATAATATTCTTTAAAAAAAATCCAAATTATATTTCAATGCTTTTAACGCTATTTTCTCTTTCACAGATTAAAAAGGGAATTCTAAATTTAGATAATTTTGCAATCATTACAGTGCTTTGAATAAAGTATTTGTTATATTCAAGAAATAAGGACAAAATATTTTAAATTTTTCTAACGATAAATATAAAGACAACCCAAAAGTAAATAGACAGCCATTATTTTCCTTCATCCTTATTTTATTTTCAGAAAAATTCATGTACAGTGTACAGATGATAATGACTCCATGACTTGTGTGTGTATTCTCAACATTAAGAAGATACTTTACGTAGCCCAAAAAAAAACTATTAGGTCAGGACGACCTGGACTAATAGCTCGTCAATAAAGGGCTGTAAAGGACAATGGAAAGAAATCCCCGTTGCAAGGCTGCAGAGGTAGCAAAATATCGTTTACTGAGTTTTTAAAAGGCTGTCAGGTATATTCACTAACTAGACTTTCATACAAAAGCATGCGGAAACCATGTCTCACCGCAGTTGCTCCTGCGAAAACAAAACAGTTTTGAGCTTCTGCTATCATCTCATCTCCTCAGATGACTCGCCCTTTGCTCCATTTTCATATAAGCATATTGTTCTGAAGAAAACTCAACCAAGAATTCAGCATGAATCGATTGCAACTAAACCTCAAGCCCATAACGATCAAATTTCGTTGAATGTGAGGCTATATTAGCTGCGAAATAAACATTCCGATATTCATAGATAGGCTGTTGGAAAAAATCCACTCTGTTCATGGTAGTTGTAGCTCCATGTCTCACCGCTACCCAAGATTATTAGATAAAAAAGGCATTCAAAAAACTTCCATAGGACAGTCAGCTACCTGACATGAATCGCAGATGGCTAAAGAACGCATCTGGGAAATGCTTAATCTTCCATTGAGATCATGTTCACGAAAATTTCCTTCCCATGGAGAGCTGTTACAATGTTTATGCACCGAGTGGGTCAATATTTCTCAAGCCAAGAGCTACTGATTCCATCCTCCATCAAGCAAGCGGTGGGACAGCGGATTTTTATATGCATGCTTGGCATTTGTAACAAGTGGATCCTGTAAAATATCCGAAAATAAGGGTTTCTATTTACTTATGGTTGTCTCTGAATAGTATTTATAATATTTTATTCGTCTTCTTTAACACTGTGATTATTGTTTATACCTCTCGGGTGTCGTTTTGTCCACTCATCTGTTTATCGTCAAATTGTAAACATAAAAACCATGCCACTTAAATAATCGTAAAACTTGATCATGGTGTGATTTTTCATTCAGATTTTATTATTCTAAAAGGTTATTTTCGATTGTTTTTCCATTAACGTTGAAACTAACATCGACTAACAAAAGAAGTATATATAAGTTATCAATAAAACACGGCTCCTTCAATAGTTTTTCAGACACGCATTGACGTTTAACAATAGACTAGATCATATAATATATGTCCTCAGAAATGGAAAGGTTTAGGTATCAGATCACGAATTCCACAAACATGTCCTATGGGGACTAGTGCTGCAGCGTGAAGGTTTACAAAGTCGAGTTACGAAGGTACTTCAGAAGCAGTACGTACAAATTTGTGTGGGGTACTAAATGTTTAAAAGAGGCGCCTGAGGCTATCGCCGCTAGATGGCCCACATTATAGTGAATGACAGGTTAGGTTTTCACAACGTCTGTGCACGCTGGATAACGGGCATGCTGACAACACATCACCAAATGCAACGAATAGGTCTGGCATTACAGCTTCCCAATCGCTACCACGCTGAGGGACAGGATATGTTAGCCCGAATGGTCACAAGTGATGAAACTTTGATTCACTATTTCATCAACCGGTTATGTTATCCCGATGACAATTTCAACCGGGAAAGTGATGCTCAGTCTTCTAGGATCACGAAGGCATATTGCTTAGCGCATTTCACCAAAGAGGGTATAATGTAAATACCAAGTCTACTGCAATATCCTCATGAACACTTTCCCGGCGTTGAAGCTATACAAAGGGAAGTCACTGTCTGATTCAGAAAGAAGTAAAAATCATTTATGCTGCTGATTTTGAGGGGCTTGTGAAACGATGGTACAATTGCTTCAATGTGTAGGGAGAAAATGTGGATAAGTAAAAGTATTTTTCAAAATCAGTATTCTTTATTTGTTTCATTTCTATAAACATTTGTAACTTATTTATTGACTTACCCTCGTAATATTAAAATTTATACAAGTAAATCCAGTGATAGTATTTTCAATAAATTTTGAATAAATTAAATTGGACATGTTCCTTGTTTTAATTTGATAAGCGTTCATTCAGTGATTCTACGAGTACAATGCTTTATTAATACCTAAAATAAAAAATAAAATAAAAAATAGTAAACCGATATTGAAGTGTAGTGTCCAAATATCAAAATAACAATTAATCAATCCCCCGAGGAGGATATAGCCCTGAGTTCATCTATTTTTACCCCTTTATCTGCACTTTTTAACCCCCCAATTTTTTTATCAAATAATTGATTAATAAGTATTTAGAAAATATTAAAGAAATCTAACTTCTTTCCTTTCGCATCATTTCCGATCGAATGATATATCACATGCTTGGTTCTAAAGACCAAGTGATGCTACCCCCTCAACTCCGACCCTACTGAGACAATTTGGTCCAAACTTCATGGTAATGTAGATCTTGCCTAAAAAAACCTTGCTATCGAATTTCTCTCCTCTACATACCTGAATACCACGTAGATCACTTGGTCCCCTATAACTTCCATCTCCGTAACTCCGACCCCAGTAGGCAACTCAAAAACCAAACTAAATAGTGAAGTAGGACATGCCTGTGGTAAGCTACGTTCCGAGTTTCAACCTTATACTCAAAAAATGTAGAAAATATGAAGGGGACGGACAGTGTAAAACCAATAAGGGGAATTACTGAAAATTGAAAAATATTGAAAATATGAAGGGGATTCCATTCTTCCGTTACTTAATAATAAAATTACAGTGGACGAATAATATTTGTCCACTGCAGAGCCACAAAATTAACGCGCTAACACTGACACTTGTGATTAATTGATTATTCGCGCTTTCCAGGAAAAATGGACATTCCATTATCATGGTAAATGAAAAAAAATTCCATTGCTGGTTACAGACAGAGGAAATTTTTATATATTAAAGATCCGATTGAAGCTCCGTATAAAAGATACCTAAAGACACAGAGCATCACACTTATAATCAGTAATCAGAATAGGAATAACTGACAATAGTTACGGAAACATGGAAGGAATGACCGGAAGATAAAATTATGTATAAGGCAAGTGAAGTTGCGAAGAAAAATAAGAAGAACAGTTTGCACAATACAACATGATACAACAATGTTAATTTCCGATTCAAACAATTTTAATGGCTTTGAAATAATAAATTGAAATAAATAGTAATTTTAAATTTAAAAACTATTGATGGCTACGAAAAAATAATTTTTGAATTTATACTAAATTGGTTGAGCGTTTAATATTTAATATTGTTAATTACACAAAAGTTATACAGTCATTCTGTACTCGTTTTCACAACTTTAAACGTTACTCTTCTGAACTATATAATTATTGATTAATTTTTAAATATTTCGAACAGCACTAAGATAATATGTTACCTTTTGTGTTTTTTTCTAATTCGTTCCTATAATGGCACCATGTCTCTAGCGGTACATTTATCACGCTTCACCTGTAATTAACATTGTTGATCGTGGTCGAAATTTTGGACTCGCGTAACGAATTCGTCCACAAATTCAATTTTACGTTTCGTATAATTCTATAAACTGTAGAATTTGTCTGCGATTCCCTTATTGATTTTTAATTCTCCCAAACATTCGAAACGCCCCTCTGCCTCTCTTTCCCCCTCCCCGAAACTCTCTTTTGGAGTCCGTCCTCTCTTCTGAATCGTCGCCCTCGAAACGCTTTCATATCTCTCAAGAATCGGCTCGTGTAGCGTTCGATTATTTTTATTCTTTTTGCTTCATCTTTCTTGCTTTCCCGTGTTCATTTCCTGCTCAGGTTGTTTCGCGGAACCCTTCACCGCATCTATCATGTTTAAAAACCTGTCTCTTCAATCGCGTTGAAACTCAGTGGCGGCCGCAGCAATAGGCATACGCCCCCGCAGCCGGTCGATAGGCATTCGTTTCCACGACGACCAGAGGTGGACCGGCTTCTCCTCTATTCAACTGAAATTCTTGAAAGATGGGAGAAGAGGAATACGGAGTAAAAAAGAAAATGGCTAAACGATGGTGGGAGGAGATTAAAAAAGAAAAAGAAATGAGAAAGCTAAAACTTGAAACATTGAATGGGACACTGAACGTGAAAGTAAATGAATCGATTAATTTAGAATCTCTTTCAAATGAAGAAAGGCAAAGCGTATTAACATAAATTAATTCGAAAAGAAGTAGGACTGCGAGCTTAACTCGTTCCATTAGGACGGCAATTAGCGTACTTGAGTAGAAACGACAATCTGATCATACAATTATATTTGTAGAAATTCGGCGTCATATCTATCGATTTTTATTATTACTTTATATGAAATCAATTTCTTTGTTACGCTTCTAACGTTTTTGATTACACAGCTCATTCGAGTGCAAGCTTGGCGAGTTCTGATTGAATTCCTTTACAATTGATGCACAAAAAAAATGATTATCGCCTTAATTTATATTCCCATTTCTTTCAGAAAAAATCTACAAAATTCAGCTTTTCGTTATCTTTATTATTGAATAGAATTACTGACAAGGGAACCGCACGGACATGTCATCACGGATTTGGTTGAATTTTTAGGAGGTCAACCTACAACATTAATATATCTCCTGTGTAAAAGAATTTGAACCGGAGAAAAAACATAAAATTTTTTACGTTTACTATTGTAGTGCCAGATAAGCCAAGTGGGAAGAAAGGTATTTAACATAACAGCGGTGGCGCAATAGATAACCTGAGGCCTTTGTGATTTCCTGGCCCGGGTTCGATTCCTGCCGGGTTTTTTTCATTTTTTTCTTGTGTATTTTGCCTTTATTATTTGTTTGCACTTTGCATAGTAACATTCACATACATAAGCAACATCACAGGTCAAAAAAATATGCAAAATGCGTTGTACAATATTTTCACGGACGGTCATTGCAGATCCGTGATTGGCGGTGATGACGGTGCGATGACGGATCCGTTCTCCATCCCTCCGCTCCCCTCCCCCCGTATAACGAAAACGGAAAACGGATATTAAATTGGCGTGGGAAGTGAAAAAGAAACGATAAAGATCTATTCGCACTATCGACGGTCTATGCGCAGTCGTTGCTTATGTATGTGAATGTTACTATGCAAAGTGCAAACAAATAATAATGGCGAAAAACAGAAAAAAGAAGAAAAAAATTGACAGGAATCGAACCTGGGCCAGGATATCACAGAAGTCTGACGTTAGCCACTGCGCCATCGTTGTTAAGTTGAATACCTTCTTCCCACTTGGCTTATCTGGCAGTACAATAGTAAACGTAAAACTCCTTTTTCTCCGAAACGAAAGGCCATTGATTCAAATCCTTATACACTGAAGGCATATTAATGTTATAGATTGACCTCCTAAAATTTCAATCAAATCCGTGATGACATGTCCGTAAGGTCCCAAATATGAATATCCCAAATTGCCAAGAAACTAATCGAGTCTACATACACGTACCCTTATGGTATCGAGTAAGATCCTATTAAAAAAACCTGCGTATATGACATTAAATAGCAAATCTTAATTGACTTTGGATAACAGACATCTATAGGGGAGACTGGGGCAGGTTTGGTACAGGGGTAGGTTTAGACTTACCGTTGGTCGAAGCCGAGGAGAAACGTTGTAGCCGCCATGTACCCTCAAAACTGTTTGGAGTCAGTCGCGGGTAAGAACAGTGAAATAGACAACTTTTTCTAATTTTCCTTCTGGTACGTAATTTTCGCACTAATGTATAATACTTGTACCATTAGATCATCATAACTCATTATTGCTTATTCTATGAGACTGTTCTTTTGCGGTTATTTTAAGTTATTGAGATGTTTGTTAACCTTATGAACAAAAATTAGAGGCTTATTATTAACCAAAACATGGCGAAGGGGCAAGTTTACACAGGAAATATGGGGCAGAATACTGTTTGAGGCCATATATAAAGTCAAAACCTGGGTACAATGCACAGAGTGTAAGAGGTAATTCAGTATATTTTGTATTCTGTACATTTTTATTTGGTAATACACTGCTTTGCAGGAGTTATCCGACCTTATCCATATTTAGTGGGGAGGTTCGTCTACCTCCGACTAGTAAACGCTTAGATGCATGCTCACGGGACATGACCATTTGGGTTGATACAAGGTGTCCGGGTGCCTGTATAGGCTCATCAGTTGACACCTGTGCGAGACATTCCAGGCAGTAGGGAGGAAGCAACTGTCTCGTGAACGTACCGTACTGTAATCCGCACAACGGTCTCAAAGCCGCGACGACGACGACAACGACAACCGTTCACGCAATTAACGGACTTTGAACGAGGTCGGATTATTGGCCTCTCCGAGGCTGGATGGTCAACCAGACGGATTGCTGTCCATGTGTCGCGGGACGCAAGGACGGTAGGCCGATGTTGAAGGCAATGGCGAGAGGAAGGCACACATGCCAGAAGACCAGTCTCTAGGGCCCGGAGAAGCACGCCAGCTCGTACCGATAGATGGATACTGCGGACAGCGCTAGCGGACAGAACCATCACCCTGCGGCAACTGCGCGACAAGATCATTATTCCCGGTACTGCTCCAGAGTCAATAGCGACAATAGCACGCTGTTTACACATAGCGACAATGTCTGCCAGGCGTCCATTGTTGTGTCTTCTTTTGACACCTGAGCACTGCGCGATACGACTGCAATGATGTCGTGAACGAGTGGACTGCGAATGGAATGGCACCCGATGGTCTTCAGCGACGAATCCCACTTTTGTTTGAATACCGACGACAGACGCGGACGGGTGTGGCGCAGACCATTGGAACGTGCCAAAGAACAATGCATCCGGTATCGCCATCGTGGACCAACACCCGGGATCATGGTCAGGGGTGCCATCGGCTACGATACCAGAACGCCTTTAGTCACCATCCAAGGCACCCTGACAGCAGCATGGTACGTCACAGAGATTCTGCAGCCCGTATTACTGCCCTTTCTGCACACCATACCCAGCGCAGTCTTTCAGCAGGATAACGCCAGACCGTACTCGGCAAACATGAGCATGGCATGTCTGCATGATGTCAACTGCCTGCCATGTCCCGCGAGGTCCCCAGACCTATCGCCAATTGAGCACGTGTGAGACATGGTGGGACATCGTTTACGATCACCCCACAATCTCCATGAACTGACACAGCTGGTTCACCAGACCTGGGCAGACGTACCGCAAGATGACATTCGCCACCTGTATGATCACCTACACCTGCTGCTGGAACAATGCATCGCCGCTAGAGGTGGTGCCACAACCTACTGATGCCGCTTTCCGTTGGGACACCCTGTACCGTCTTGGCTCCATAACGTAATAAAGGTGTGTTCAGATGTATCTCTTGCTCTATACCTACTTTTGGCTCATTCGGATAACTCCTTGTGAGTGTGGCAATTTCATTGCAAAGCAGTGTATTTGTATTTGTATCCTGTACTTGAAATGTGTCCTGACTCATTTGTACTCACTGAATTAAACTAAGTAATAAATATTGCAAATTGTTTGCATTTTATTTCTAATAAACCTTATATTTCATTATGTTAAATGTGTCGAAACATACTCTAAGCATTGTGTAATCCTGCCCCGGCTATGGGGCAAGTTTACACGGTGAGATTACATCAAAAAATACTTTTAATTTGAAAATAATATAAATTTAAGGTAAGTTAAAGGCACCATACTGAACTTAAACTTTAACTAATGAATGCATATGAAAATTGAATCAAATAGATTTATGACTAAAAATACAAAAAATAATAATGAAAAAGTGTGTAACCTGACCCGGTCTCCCTTTGAAATCGACTGAGTTTTGTTTTTGAATTAATTTCTTTAAAAAAAATCTTACCTGAAAATATCCTTCTGAAAAAAATTAAATGCGCTTCCATTTAGCTTAACATTGCTGGGAAATTTCAATTAATATCCACTTGGATTTTGGATGGATTTTCAGCCTGCATCTCCCCTTTATCCAGGAGACTAGCTGTTTGGGATGAAAGGATGATGGTGAAATAGACAAACACAAACACCCATGCCCTCGGCGGGATTCGAACCCGCGACTCGCTGGTTACGAGAGCGACAAGACCTGCGCCTCAACGCTCTCGGCCTAATATCCACTTTAAAAGTACTCCTGCTGATAATGGAACACATTATAATCTAAACGCTGCAGTGATATGATGTTATAAGCTAAGTGGTAGAGAATTAGCTTTAAGACTCAAAATGGAAGCTAAATAAGTATGCGTTCTACAAGCTTCGACGAGGTAATGAAGATATGAATAATTAATTTAAGTGTTTAGATAAGATACAAAGTAAATGCTATTTAAGCCATCAAAATAAAAGTATTAATATACTCAAGATTCTCAAAGCAAGTTGTATTACTATGAAGAAGATAACCATCGTAAACGAACAGAAAATAAAGAAGGCGATGTGTAAGTAATACTCACAGTCATAATGTAATTAATTTTTCTTCTCTTTGAACAGAAAATAGTGCAAACGAATTAGATAAGAGGAAATTTTTTCCTTGTTTTTTTTTTCTTTTTAATTCGCTTTTATAAAGAAACTGAGAGAAATATCAGAATAATCCAAATTGATATTATATATACGAGCACACAAATATTCAGTAGTGCGCAAATAAGTAAAAATTCAAAGTTTTCCTCCACTTGAGTAACAGCCATTCGATCTGTGTAAATTTGAAGAGTGTATTTTAATAATGGCAACGTTTAGAGATTTGAAAATTTTCTGTGTGAAGACTCAGGTTATCTTTGTAAATAACGAATAAAATTTAAATAACATCTCAAAACTCTGCGAAAACTATTTAACTTACAAAAGAAGAGGGTGGAATATTACAGTACTATGCAATTCCAAAGCACGAACTTCACTCCCATCATATTCATTATACTACATGTATTGCATTTCATACAATTCCTCGAGATCGCATTTTGAATAAGCTTAAAACTTAATTACGCACAAAAATGTAAATTCATAAATGGTCATTCCGGTAATAATTATTATATTGCTAGAATATTCTTTAACGATTTTGAAGAAGTTGCTATGAGCTGCGCAGAATTTCCATATGAAAACAGAGGACACGAAAGTTAGCTTCACTCCACATCACTAAGCCTTTACTATCTCGTCATTAAAAGCGCTACAATTTTAATCATCAGCCAATTTTGTCAGCCAACAAAAATGTGTTATTAAAAGGAAAACATCTACAAATTTTATTAGCTCTATGTTATAAAATGATGGTAAACAGCTTTCAATTTCATCGATTTTCTAATTTTTTTTGCAAAAAAAAAAAAAACAAATGCTGAAACAATCGAAATTTAACGCAACGCAGTTCTATTTCACTAAATATTCTAGTTTAAAAGTCGATCTTTTTCTCTCTTTCACTTGCTTGTATTAATTCCGTTATGCCATTGCAAATTAGAAAGCCAAATTAATAGCATAATGTTACGAATAATATTTCTGTAGAATATGTCTAATGTAAATCTCAAAATCAGGAATAATGAATATCCTGCGATGTATGAATATATCCTCAATCTTCGCACGTTGAATGATCACTTGAAACTAGAACGCTGTGATGGTGAACGCATTCTTTATTTACAACATGCGAGGTGCTACCCTTTGCCATAATGACAGCCTGCAGATATCGTGGCAAATTCACCACTAACGTTCACCCATTACTGCTTCAAATCCTCGAGCAGTTAATCACTTGTTGCTAGGTGCCTCTCACGTTCTCGCACAGATGTCTAATTCATCCCAGAGCTGTTGAATTTGGTTGAGGTCGGGTTTGAGTGGGTCAGTCCAGTATTTCTACATAGACAAACGGCTCTTCACAAAACAACACTATAACCAGTGGACCAAGGTCAAACCATGAGAAACAAGATCATATTGCCACCAACTTTATCGTCGGGATTGGTAGATATCGTTTATATACCTTAAGCCATTCGCATATTCCACCACTGTGATTGGTAGCGTGACTTGTCATCTCATTTCAGCATTGTATTGGCCACCAATATTGTTTCTTGCATCAGGCAAGACGAAGTATAGAGTTAATAATGGTGATTTTTAGTTAATGGACGACAGTCCGATCTTTGTAATTTAAAACAAAGAGCTCCCGAAGAACCATCATGGAGCTGCTTCCATACTTGCATTGCCACCCACTTTTGATGGACCAACCTGTTAAGACACATCAGTCTCTGTCGGGTTGACGGTGTATTTTACCATCGTCATGACAGTGTGTCTGCTTCTGTAATTTTCTGTTTTCGGACTGCTGATTTGAGCATATCCAAACTTACACTATATTTTATTTATGTTCAGACCTCTGATGTGACAGCCTATCAGCCTCTTTGGAAATCGGTGGCAGTCAATTTGGCAATTGTGTCTGTGAAGGCGTTTTATAACTGCTCTCAACAGGTGGTCTTTATGTAACGCATGGAACATACACTATAGGGATAATCTTTTAAAACGATCATTAAGTATATTTATTATATCCTTATATATAGCAGTTTTCTCCTCCTAATTTATTATTAAATTTATCAAGCTTGTTTGATTCGTTATGTTTTTCCAAAAACAATTCTTCAATCATAAAATTTAACTGTTAAATAATGGCAAATTACAGATCGATTATCTCATACATTAAAACATCGCCTTTTAATGAAAAAATTTCTTCTCGTCAACCTTAATCCAAAATTGATATGCTTGTTGGATTATTGAAGGGGCTAATCAGAAACTTCCCATAAGCAATCATTTATAAGCGGATATGACTGACAGCTGTCACAATGACGGTTAAAATCGATTTCGTAAAAATTCAATGTTACACCAATAAATAATTCCAGTGTGGCGAACAGTCGTTGTTCTCTATTCATGAAGCGGCATGCCCTATTGGATTTTACTGGAAGCTTAAAACTCTCGTTCGTCTTTATATAGACATAAAAATTCCGTGTCCGTAGTGCCTTTCCTTTCCCCATTTCTCGTGGTTCTATTTGCATTACAAGAAAATGCTTCTGTGCATATTAAAATTTAAAGGGTTGCCGCAAATGAACTTGAAATGGCTCAAGGAAACCGACTGAAAGGAACGCAAGATAACTTTTCTCAATCTCAATGAAAATACTTGAGGAAAGGAATTTTAACAGGTAACTTTCATCTTAACCAATAAGCAACATAAGGCATAACATATTTCGCTTAATGAACATTGAATATATCGGTAAACAGCCCTTTTTCCCTACCTTTTAGTATAGAATGGTGAATATTTCATAAGAGTGGTATTATATCATAATGTTCAAATCGTATTAAATATCAGAAGAAAAAACGTACATTTAACATTCTACACAAATAGACGATATTTGAGCGGTTTATAATATGAATAAATAAAGCTTTCTAACTGTTGACATATGAATATCGAACGGTCTTCTAAGAAATGAATACAGGCCTATAAATTACTAGCTTTTCCTTATCGTGCAGAATATTTAGAATATTAATCACTGGAAGAAAGCAAACATTTTTTAAAGTGCCTGTGGGTCCTGTATGTCTTCAGACAGTAGATGTAATATAAAAATGAACTATAAAATTTCACTTTCCCTTTAACTTCTAAATGATAATAAAAAGGTAGCATAAATAATTTTACAGCACAATCAAGATTGAATAGATTTGGCAATATAAAGGAAAGGCCTCCCTGTTAATGTTTATTCATGAAGGGGGTAATGTAAAGCATTGGGTTCAATACTCCTTTTACCATCATTATAAAAAGAATTTGACTTTTATGGTCTTTTTAAACTGGAAACTTCTGTTTACGCAAGGAATTGGCCACCGTTAACGTCGGACAGAATAAACGTTGCGCTTAATCCAGCGGAGGTTTGAAAATGTATTTACTCGAAGCCAATGCAATACATAATGTGCATGCCTTAAACGATTTTCTTGGAATAATCTCAAAAACATTCCTTGGGAAGATTTGAACTTTTTTTCCTTCCTGGAGAACAAATGTTCCTTCTTTTATTCTTATTTTAGCGTCTTCTTATAAATAAAGAGGCAAGTGAAAAAAGTTTTAACCGCATAAAAAAACATTACACATATATGGCAATTGCGACTTGGATGTTGATAGGAGTACATTTTAAAAAGATAAAGAACAAATATGAAACGTTAATATAAAGTTCATGTAACGATCAAACTCGTTTTTGTGAAATTTAAGGAGATTTCAGGTTGAAAATTATAATATAAACATTATATCATTTACGGGTGCGTATGTAAATTCAGTCTGACGCTTGGGGCATCTAGTAGAATTTGCTTCTGTTGTACGTCTTTTTCCAACAAATCAAATTTTATTCCTCAAATTTTATAACAAAGGAACCATCCGAACCTGTATCTCATAATTTCACTCCAAATTGAAAAATGTTACTTACGTAAAGCTAATATTGATGCTTGTATTAATAAAAAAAATCGCAATATTTTGTTTCTTTCAAAATAAACCGCGAAAACAAAAAAATTGAGCGCACGTAGCCATACAAAGACTCTCCAATGTGTGTTCAAATTGTTAGTTTTCGCGGTTTACTTTGAAAGAAACAAATGTTGCGATTTCTTATTTAATGCAAGCTTCAATCGTAGCAATAGGTGAGTAACATATTTGTGAAACTGAGAGATACAGGTTCGGATGGTTCACTTGTAAGTCTAATCAAAAAAAGCAAAGATAAATTTATATTCGAAATAAAGGTAATATTTGATGAATTTCTTGTTACAACAGTATTGATAAGAGAAATTATTATGCAAATCTGCCAAATAACGCGTTGGACCAAAATTGCTTCAAGTCGATTTGGTATGGAAGAAACGAGCTTTAAAAAAAAATCAGGAATTTTCAGTCAGGCAATTGTGAATACAGCCCTTTCAATTCATCGCATTGGATTCGCTGGGATTAACGTCCAAGAATTGTGGTAACCATGCAGCTCTTAGAAATCATTATCGTACTCTGCGACAATTTTAAGTTCAATAGAGCCTTATGAGTATTATACAGCTGGAATGAGGCCTGTCCATCAGGAAAGACGATG
This sequence comes from Rhysida immarginata, assembly GCA_023313115.1. NCBI lineage: Eukaryota > Metazoa > Arthropoda > Chilopoda > Scolopendromorpha > Scolopendridae > Rhysida > Rhysida immarginata. The sequence goes on from JAHWFO010060970.1 coordinate 3,145,535, forward strand.
TACATGTTGGTGCACCTGAACAACAGTGAGGCTGCGATAAACTATGAGTTTTAATAGATTCAGAGTCTTTAAATTAAATATATCTATCGCCTACACAATCCTGAACAGCGGATACCACAAGCGCCATATTGAACGAGTGATTCGTCGAATCAGGGTCTCTTCTTTCCAGTCCAGTCTCGACCTATCGTAGACGAATTTTGCGGTTTACAGAAGCAATCAGTGAGACTCGAACGGGTTGCCTGTTGTTAATTCCATTCGTAGTGCAGTGTGGCGGATGGTATCAGGGGGAATATTTGCCTAGGTACCGTTAGTGTACTAAACTGTTATTTGACGAATGGCTGCACGTGTGCTGCCTTGTGAGGTATTCCAATAAATAGTGCTGTTGTAGTAATCTGTTAAAAAACGTGCATGTAAGCGATTCGCATTACAAATAACGAGCTGTAATTGAAGTTCAGTTGCAGAGAAAGAAATGGGTGATCATTCACAAAAGATGGTGTATTGTAGATGGAAGTTATGAATGCAATAGGAGCCGCGTTGATCGGTGGGGCTCCGAGCTAAAGCTTCAGGAAATGGAGAGATGGAGCCGTATGATCGACCGCTGATTTGACATGTTGAACCCCACAAGAATCCAATGGAAACATTGTCCAGCACGACAATGTAGGTCCCTACACGAGTCTGAAATCCGGGGAAACAATCCAGACTGAGTTGGATTGTGCTTCGCTGTCCGCCTTTTATTCTGGTGTGATTCCCTCTGACTTTTGTTCTGTTTAAAGATGCACTGAGCGAGACCTTTGAAGAGGACAAGGACGTGATTGATACTAGGAAGACACGACTACGCAAACAGAACATGTCTAGGTAAGATAGCCATGCACTTGTTTCGCGTTGGCGTAAGACTGTTGAATTTGATAAGGATTTTTAGGGAGAAATAGTATGTGTAAAGAAAACATTTTTTTATATTAAATAGAGAAAAATAGTAAAGAAAATCTCTCTCGAACGAGGGACCTTCGGGTTACCGGTCGATGCCTTAACCATAACCATTAAGCATCAGGAGGGTCCTTGGTTTAAGTCTAGGTCGTGAAATTTCTTTACTATTTTTTCTCTAATTATTATTATCTGGAGGTATAGCTGAAAAAAATCCTCCTAGGCCCATTTTCCATTATATTCTTTTATATTAAGTATATCTTTTTAATAAAGACTTTCCGAAGAAAAACAACCTAGGGCCATCTGTTGAAATTTTCTGACCAGGGAAGCTGACGGAATGATAATAAAATTCCAAACCGAAATTAATATACGGTAGGTAACATCTACATCCAATAATATATCGAATATAAAAACAACGTGCTAAGGTTCATATTCAAAGATTTTATAGGCACATAGGGGTAGAGGAAATAGTCGAATAACTATAGAGCCATAAAAATCAGGTTTATCTTTAGGAAAGTGGCATGCCCGATCGAATAAAATTATTTCCAGTCCCCTTAGTGTAAGCGTTGAAAAGTTACTAAAACTAACTTTTGAAACATGATACATACAGAAAACGTTCCAATTACAAGTTATAGATCGTCGCCGATTTAGTAGAAAACATTCTTTGCAGAAAGAAAATAAAAGAATAAAACTCGTAAAACGGGGGAGAACAGTCCCTGTATGAAACACCTTCTGGAATATTCACGTGCGAAGTTGTTCTTATTTAATAATTGCCAAAATAGAAGATTGACTAAACAAAACACTAATAAAATTTCAACATTTCAAGACGCTCGAAACAAAGGGAGAAAAGGATATCGAGGTAATTATTCAGTCAGTACTCGTGATGACCCATAGCTAAATAACACTAGTCAACACACTTTTTGGCACAGATAATGTTCTTAGTAGTAATTTCTAGGTAGAATCCCAATCTGCTTTTAGATTTTTTCTATCACGTCAAGTTTCCAAGTTATGCACATCGAGATTTCTATGTTAAAGTAATGGGTGTGAAGAGAAGCGGCTACAATGTTAAAGTATCCATATTTTGGGGCCGCAAGGAAATTTACCAGGCCCCAAACACTGAATGATTTAAAAATGTTTCATTGTAAAACGAGAAAGCTGTGCGTGCTAGAGAAATTTAAAAATTATATTCGTAATCAGCAGAAAAAATACTACCAAAAATCACCCACTTTCATTTTGTCACAAGAAAAATCTTAAATTTTGTTGCCCAGTGTACTTCAACCAGGAATATACGAGAAGTCCTAATCTATTCCTGATTCAACCCTCCTTAAGTGCTATAGGAGATTCGTATTCGCCTATGATGGTCGTCCTACAAAACGCATATGATGGTCGTCCAAGTCACCTATGGAATATTTTTGTGGCTGAATATATTCAAAATGAAAACGCTGGTTCAGGGAAAGTGACCAAGAAAATTATCAAAAACTGGTTTACAGGTGCATACTTTCCGCAAGTGGGAAATGGACCAGCCCTCCTCCGTGATTTTTATTCAAGCCATAATGACAAAACACGCCAGATGGAAAGTCAGTCGAATTCTCACAATCTCCCTTGGAACAATCTTTCGATGTTTTTACATTCCTTTCTTGGAAACATTTTTACAAAATCCCTCGGATTATTTCAGAGGAATAAAATATGTACGTTCTACTCTCTTGTACACAATTAATTTTCTTCTCGAACATTCAAGGCCATTGAAAAATGGAAGGAAAAATTCTGCGACCCGGATTCTGCGATAGCCCAAATGGTAGAGGCGTCGGCCATGATAGTCGAGGTTCCTGGTTCGAATCCGGGTCGCAGAATTTTTCCTTCCATTTTTCAATTGAAAAATCATTACATATGCTTGGAGACGCATCTCCAGTTAATAATTATTATTATTCAAGGCCATGTTTTCAATATGCATGTTATAAGAGCGGCTGTCTCGAAGAACGACCGACTTTTGTGTCAGTTCTTCAATTTTGCTTTGATAGAAATTTAAGACATTGTAACTTTTCCTCCAAAAATATAACTTCATTGGATATACATGGTCTAAAAGTAACTTATGCTTTGACTATTTCTATTCTTTTTTACCATGATTGTAAAGATTTTAAAAGAATATATTTTGCATCAGAAATTACCAGAAAAATTTATGTACGAGCTGGAGGGAATGATCGGAGGAGCATTTAGTGATAATTTTTTGTTTAATTTTATACAATCTTCCCCTATGGCAAGTGATTTTGTGCGTTTGTTATTCTATACATGAATATTCCAACTAACTTTTCTCCCCTGTTTTACGAGTTTTATGCTCCCGTTTACTTTATGCAAAGAGTGGATGTCCACTAAGCTTTACAACTTTTTAATTGGAACTTTTTCTCTATCTATCGTGGTTCAAAAGTTCTTTTCGTAACTTTTCAGCGCTTACACTAGGAGGCTGAAAATACTTTTATTCGATCAGGCATAGTCATTTTCCTATAGATAGACCTATTTTTTGTGGCTCTATCTCATTTTATTCTAAAGTTATTCAACTGTTTCGGAAATTTCTTCTACACTCTGTATATGGGTATTTAATGTGCGTATAAAACTTTGAATAGGAATCTTGGCACGTAATTTTTTTATAATCGAGATATTATTGGACATAGTTGAAAAAAAAAATGAAAATAAATAAATAGTTTTTACCTATATTAGTTTCGGTTCGGAATTTTGTTATCACTCCGTGAGCTTCCCTAGCGAATAACTCTTGAATTAAGAAGTTTCGTTTCTCATAATATAACAAATACAGCTCATTATATTTCGAATATACGAGGATTTATTAAGACAATTTTAAATAGAATGTATTTACTTCGTATGTAATTTCCCGGAATTGTTACCTTCTCTGACGGCTTTTATTAATGTCCTCTAAGTGAGGATTTCTTGCTAGATTAAAGTTTTAAATTAGTAACATATTATAAAAGTTACTATAGGCTTTTCTTGCATTAAATTTATGTCAACTTTTGAATTTTACCATATTAAATCATCCGACAATTTTGCGGTTTATGCTCTATATCATAAATCGCTTAAATTGTCCATCGCCATAATTATCAATGCTATATTTATGACAATTGAGATATTCTTTTTTCCAATTTATCTGTATGCACTATGTATTTCTCCAGTTGCTAAGCAATACTGACAGTCAGTCACACTGTTTGTTTTTAATGTTTTTCATCGCCCATTGATTTTATCGTGCGTCCGGAATGATTACGTCAACTTGACAGGAAAATTACGACAATTTGCAGCCCCCCTTCAGTTGTGTATTTATTTATTCTTGGCTTGAATTGCTCTCCCAAGAGCAAATCAACATGCGACAGAAAAATTCCCCAGCCACTCGCTATTCGATTGATTTTATCATTGGTGAATCGCAGTCGTGGGAGGCGAACGATTTTTTTTGCCAAGCAGATAGCCATCGGCTCCCAAAGAAGTGGCTTCAACGGGGCACCATAAATTTCAGTGGGGAATTCACGGAAAGCTTTCTTATTTGGAAAAATATTTAAAGATGTTATGATATCCAAGTAGCTCTTAGCACCGTTGCAGTTACTGATGATCAACGTCATTTGAATTTTAGAGCTGCAAGAAAGTATTTTTCTGTTCAAGTTAATACTCTTGAATTATTGCTAAAATGCTTCAACTAGTGAATTATTGTTGAAATTATATTACAATTAGTGAATTATGATTGTATTAGGTTATTCATATGTGAATTATATTACAATTTTAGATAACTAAAATCAATTTAAATTTTTGAAATAAACTATCGCCCATAAATTGAGGCAACAAGTAAAAAAAAATGATGAGTTGTTAGCTGACATGGACGGCTCTATCATCTTATATTATCAAATAGGTGAAAGAGGAAAGGAAAGCATGATTATACAGGGCGATTCAAATTAAAGTATCCCTATTCAGAGCCCTGTAGCGGGGTGGCTGGCAGGCCGAATGGTTTCAAGGTTGGACATGGGGAAGAGACATTGATAATAACATGTCGTTCCCTCCAACCAACAACCAGGGGAAATTGTAGCGCTGCCACAGTTTAGCACCAGTTGGCCAGTGTTTGGCAAGTTGTTATTTATTAAAGGATGTCCATTAGGGATGGAGCAGCTTTAAGGATGTCTATCGGTAAAGGATGTCTATCGGTAAAGGATGTCTATCGGTTTATTACAGGACGCTGCAAGGACTCTCAAAGATGTTCAATGTGGCCACCGTCCTTCAGGTCTAATACCTCAGAACGAATTACAGCATGTCCCACAGCACCACGCATTTGTTCGGAAGAGAAGTTCCTTGCATGGAAGATGATGTTATCCTTCAATCTGCCATTGACTGAATGACTCCACGATAAACAACGCTTTTAAGATAACCGCACAGCCAAAACTTTCTGGGCGTTAAATCAGGCGAACTGGGTGATCACGTTGTTTGGAACGCACGGCTAATGACTATCTTCTCGAGAAAGCTTGTCGCAGCAACTGTTGAACTTCACGTCCAATGCTGGGCCGTCTTGTTGAAAGGTATCATCTTTGTTGAATATGTGGGCTATCGAAATGATGCAACATGTCCTGATATCGAGGTGTAGTCATTGTACATGTTCGTGGTCCAATTAGCGTGACTTTCTTAAAGAAGTACGGACCCAGGAGAAACGTTCCAGTAAATCCTAGTCATGAAGTCACGTTTGATGAATCTAACAGATCCTCATGAACTCGATGAGGATTCTGCGTGTCCCAAATGCAGCAATTCTGCCTGCTCACTGTTCCGCACAATTGGAAGTGGGCCTCGTCACTCTACAGGATGTTGTCAGGTCACTCATCATCCACCAGAAATGTCAAAATGAACTGTTGTCGGAGACTAGCATCGTCCGCTTGCAACTCGTGAAGGCGGTGGAGCTTATAGGGATAGACACGCAATGATTTGCGCAAACATTTCCACACTGATGTGTCTACGTTAATTTTTTCGAAACAGCATGCCTTGTATGCCACGAGCACTTGCACATTCTTCCGCTTGTATTCTCCGTTGATTGCTCAACAACTGCCGTAGCAACAGTTTCTGTCACTTGCGATCCCCAAGGTTTCCTCCCTCTTCCTGATCAAAAAGCAAAGCTTCCTGTTGCCTCAAAACGTTGAACCATGCGTCGCCCGCCTCAAAGGGTCAATGGACCTCGATGCAATGACTTCTGGCGCCTGTACTTTTATAGCGCCGTGGTAGCATTCTTGTTGTTCAGATAAAAAAACTTCGGCAGTAAGGGATGACATACAATGTCAACAACCTTGTGCTTATCAAATCATCTGTGGGATCACTCATCCTTTTATACCAAAGGATCGCTGTTGTTGTTGGCAGCGCCACATTCCGCCCTGGTGGTCGATTAGGGAACGAAATGTTGTTATTATTGTCAGTATCTCTTCCTCATGCCCTGAATGGTATGCCCTCCAACTTTAAAGCTATTTGAAACTATTCGTTAACGTGACAGTAATTAAGTTCCATTCCTTTCTACATATAATCATACAATGTAGCCAAAATTAGCCTAATACGTACAGAGTGTTTCACAAAGGACTCCCTAATTTTAAGAGTAAACGGAGATCGATAGAAGAATGAAACAGGTGGTATGTTTATTTCGAAAGTCGTAAAAATCTGATACGGAAGTTTCAAAAGTAATTACAAATGTTGCCGATATCTTAGTTAGTCTTGAAATCCTTTGTGGGACACCCTATACTAACTTGTAAGTAGCAGACTTTTACGCTCTTATATCAGACTATTCAATTTCAATTTTCCTTTATATTTCAAATAAGCCCCTTAAATTTTATGATTGGCCTGATTTCAACAATTTCAATCTGAAAATAGTTTAGCTACATTTAGAGTTGATAAATAGAGAATTTAAAGCACAATCGATTTCTCGCTTTAATGTTCAGCACTCGGATTGTGGCTAGGTGGAGGGATAGTGAGTCCTCTCTAAAGCCAGTCCACTTGCCAAAGATGCAGACAGACAGACACTTTATTTAATCGTCTTCATTCGTGACGATACAATCTGGACTTTAGCCAATAAGCCTTCCGCCTTCCTCAACCTAAAACCAAACTTAATCCTGTCCAAGTGCAATTCCCTTCTGTTAGTTTAGCGAAGGCACGAAAGAAAATCGGCGACAACTCGAAGAATACACTCACTGATGTCGTAGTTCAATAGGAGGTATCGCGATATGCGGCTTCCTTACAGTGCTCAAGCTCTACCCATGCGCAACAGAAATTTTTTCTCCTTCCTGTGGGCAGTGTCTCTCTTCATAATACATCAAAATACAGTTTTCTCTTTCCATTTTCAGAAGATGAAGGGAATGGATGAAAGTTGACGTTTTATCCATGGAAACATGACTAAGTAATGTCTTTTTTCTAGTATCCGAGAACTGTATCTACGAGTTACACACTGACAATTAAACATATTTCAAATGTAATAGTAGAACAGCATGTGCTACTCCTCCATTTTGAAATTCTGCCCACAATCACGTCATTAACTGCACACGGCGCATGCGCTGCGCATGAGCCGTCTGCTCTTGAGGAGTGGGTTAGACAGAGAAGCCGCATATCGCGATACCTCCTATATTATTCCATTTGAACACCAACTTGCAAGGGGAATATTATTTTTAGAGAATTTTTTTTCTTTTATTTTTCCAGCAATTTACAGACATAAAATAGATCCCGTGTGATAATATTTTTTAGATTTATTTAAATTTATTTACAAGTTTAAAGACGAACTAATAAAACTCAAAAATTTAACGAAGCTTCAATAAGAGAGAGTAAAGGAGAATATGCAACCTTCACTTTACTTAATATTATTAAAATTATAAAACAAATTGTAGATTTGCAATTAAAGAGTATAGATAAGTACACACAAGAATATGATAAGCTTGCTAACTGTTGCGGAAAGAGATATGTAATTTTGATTAACATTAAACCCTTTATCAGTTCTTCAGAGTTATCGATTATTCCTCATCATTTAACCAAGCTATTATTATTGTTGTGGTTTTGTTAGGAAATTAGAGTAAAATACGGCATTCATTCAAGAGAGAAATTCACTAGATTTAATTATTGGATATTTAATACGACCGGACATAACCTCTTGAAATTACTACAGTGTAAAGAAATATCTATGAGGCAGATGGCAACAGCGTGTATCAAATGGAAGTCTAACAGAAATTAGTTATTGATAACCTTAGGTCTAACAGCAATTTGCTCTTGATAGCAATTAGCTATGGATAACAATAAGTCTAACAACTCGTAACGAGTGTTTGATATACGAGGCTTGCCTGGAAAGTATACGGATTGAGGCTACAAGAACAATACGGTTCGAACTCACATAAATGTTTAGTCACCTTCAAAATAAGCACCGTCTGCAGCAATGCATTTAGCCCAGCGTTGTTGCCATTGGTCGAAACAAGTACGGAATGCCTCCTTTGGGATGGCCAAGAGCTCCGCCGTCGCATTTTGTGTTGTCACGTCCACATCCTCAAATCTCCGTCCTTTGAGCGCTTTCTTGATCTTCGGCAATGCAAAGAAGTAGGAATGGAGCTAGGTCAGGATAGTAGGGAGGCTGCCTGACCTGAGCGATGTGGTGTTTTGTCAAGAATTGCTGCATGATGTGCGCTGGTATGTGCTAGAGCGTTGTCGTGGTGCAGCATCCAATCTCCGAAAACCTGTTTGCGGCTCATCATTGACGAATGCTTGTTTTAGCAATTCATAACACTCCATTGCAGTTTTACCGATTTTAAAACAATCTGATGCAATGTCGTTGCTCAATGTTTTCTGTCATTTTCACCATGCGACGAAAAAAGAAAACCGTTCTGCTTTAGCGTGTTACAACAATTGCACGAGGCACTCTTAAACAGCTGCAAATTGCATTACGTCTATCAGCAGAAATTTCGTCATACGATCCGGAGGAAAAAGGTGCAGCGAGTTCTACTTTTTTGTAGCCTCAATCCGGATACTTTTCGGACAGGCCTCTTATTACATGCCATATCTTATCATTGAAAGTTACATGCCATATAGTACCATTAGAATACACTATATGATCAAAAATATCCGGACACCCCTCACAGATCATCGATTGGCCCAATGTCACATGATAATGACTTGCACATCATTTAAATAGCTTCCCACACCTTCAGACACAACTCTGCTTGGACATTGGCAAGAATGGGTCGTTCGGCAGAGCTCAGTGAGTTCCAACGTGGAACCATCGTTGGATGTCACCTATGCGGCAAGTCCGTGCGTGACATTTCCAGCCTTCTTCAGATACCCAAGTCAACAGTAGGCGATGTCATTATGAAATGGAAGACCCGGGGATCAACAACAGTTCAACAAGGAACCGGTAGACCCAAGAAACTAACGGACAGAGACCGTCGAGTGCTTCGTCGTATCACCCGCAGCAACCGGAAGTCCTCGGCGGAAAAAATTGCCACAGAGTTTCGAAACGCCTCTGCAAATGATGCCAGTACCATGACAATTCGTCGGGAACTGCACACGATGGGATTCCATGGCCGTGCTGCTGCCCACAAGCCCCACATCAGCAGGGTCAACGCCAAGCGACGTCTGGAGTGGTGCAAAGCCCACAGAAACTGGACAATGGACCAATGGAAACGTGTAATGTGGACAGACGAATCTTGCTACACACTCTGGCAATCTGATGGACGAGTTTGGGTTTGGCGCGTACCTGGAGAACGCTTCTTACCTGAGTGCACAGAGCCCACAGTCAAGTTCGGAGGAGGAGGAGTCATGGTGTGGGGCTCATTTTCATGGTACGGACTGGGCCAGCTCGTTCCTGTGCAAGGAATCATGAACTCCGACCGTTATCTGAATGTTTTGGACAACTTTGCACTTCCAACGTTGTGGCAATTTTTCGGAAACGGGCCATTTCTCTACCAACACGACAATGCTCCGTGCCACAAAGCGAGGCGTGTACAGCAGTGGTTTGCGGACTCAGGGGTCGAAGAAATGGGTTGGCCGGCACAAAGTCCCGACCTCAATCCTATAGAGAGTCTATGGGATGAATTGGAAAGACGCTTGCGGGCCAGATCACATCGGCCAACTTCTGTACCGGAACTGATTCTCGCTCTTCGGGAGGAATGGAGGAACATTCCGGAAAGTACCTACCAACATTTGGTGGAAAGTCTTCCCCGAAGGGTGGAAGCTGTGATTCGGGCAAAGGGATGTGCAACGCCCTATTGATTTCCATGAAATCGTGGCTAGAGCGCAAACGTGCATGTGTCCGGATATTTGTGATCATATAGTGTATGTACTACCAACCCAATTCATGGTCTCATTAATTACTCTTTATATTCATTTATGACATGTCCTTAGAGTTGCTTAATGAAATTATATGCCTTATCTTACCATTGAAAGTTTTTAAGGGTGTATCATAATAGTGCCATTAGAGCACGTGCTATTTTACGTAATCCTGCTATCTCACCTCAGCTTGTTCATGCTCTGTCCCGTGTCTATCAATTGGTGAAAACAGAATGTGAAGTTTAATTCGTTTTTAAGTTATCGTGCTAAATAATAAGCTCCCTACTAATAAAAAAAATCCTTTTGGTTTAGGCAATTAGCAGCGATCTCTCCCTTTCAATAATCGACTATCGCGTGCACACCATCCCAACAACTTTTAGAATACACGAAGTACACAGCACGAAATGATGATTGATTTGTCTCTTCCAACAATTCATTACGTCCATTTCCCCTTTGCAGCTCAATGCATTGCTGGAATTGTGTCTACAGATGGACAAACGGACGCACGGAAGGATGGATGGATGCCCGGACAAACAGATCACATAAGCACTTTTCTACGAAAATGTGCTAAAGAGAGCATCTTCTGTGGTAAAAAGTTTTCTGAAAGAGAAACTGAAATCTGTAATTCGCAATGCTGCAAAATTACCACCATCCAAAATCTAAACATTTTGACCCTAAATCTTTCCTCGTACAGCCGAGACGTCGCTCCATTCCACTATCATGTAATTGGTAAACACAAGAAAGCATTGTGAGATGACGGAGGTGGTGAATTTCTGGTTTCGATAATAATCACAAAACTTTATCTACTGGAATACAGAAGCTAGTCGAAAGAGGTGAAAAGTGCATTGCAAAGGACCGTGATTACGTGGAAAAATAATATCTTGGATTCATATATGATATGCGCATTATCAATTTATCCTTAAATATTTTCGAAGATCCTTACGATTTCATTAAAGTAGATTCTATCAGCAACGAAATTTAAAAAAAAAAAAATTTATGTCATTAAGAAATTGTATGCATGATTGGAAAAAAAATTCTTTTTGAAATTGAAATCAGTTTTCCTTATTCAAGTTAAACAAATCCAATAAATTAAAACGAAGTTTACTTTCCAATTTGAAATGGAAAAAATAAAAAAATAAAAATTAAAAAATAAATTATTTACCTGTTACTTGAAAAAATAAAAAAATGAAAACAAACTTCTTTGCAAGTAATGAGTTTGTAATGGCGTCGAAACTTTGTGAAGTTTCTTTCCTTTAGGCCTGTTTATCTCGTTAAGTTCTAGGAAAGTTAGATAAAAATCTGTGGTTCTCTTATACACAACAGCCTAGCGCAAAATACATGTATATGTTTTTCACATAAGCGGCCCATTTCTTAAGATTCAAAGTTTTGCCTTTGTTTCGGTCTCATTAGCGAATGCAGTTTTCCATACACCTCATTTCTCTAGGCTATAAAATTCCATGAAAATCAATTACACAGATGAATAAACAAATATGATGATCTAAGAGAAACAGCTCCAGTATTTACTCTTTTACATAAGAACTAAAGCCATTACCATAACAATGCCATTGCATTACGATTTTAATAACATCTAATTATGAAGCTGCTTAATGCTCTTTTTTTTTTTCAATCTTGAAGTTCTAAGAAATTCTAAGAAGCTTTTAAAGTAAAAAGATTCTGGGAATTAAGCTCCTTCCTTAATTGTGAAAACGAAAAATCAAAACTCCTTTTTAAAGTTCCGCATTTGAAATTAAAAATTGAAATTGGGACTCAAGATTAAAACAATGAATGGAAATGTAAATTACGAAGCCTTCACTTAAAAATGAAAAAAATGAAATACTCATTAGTAATTCCGTACAAGAAATACTTAATTCCATTAAGTTTATCTCAGTTCTGGATATACAGTATAAGCGATGACACAATACCTATAGGAAAAGTATTCCTAATGCAGGCTATCTCGATTTAACGGACCATTTGAACATATAACTAAGGTCTCATAAGAGCTCACAATTACCCTTGATTGGATCCGATGGCGGTTTTAGGCATAATTTCAAATTTCCTTCTTTATCTCAAGAAATTCTTTTTTATTTAATAATTATTTACATGAATGCGATTTGATAAGTATCATATTGGCTTCAATCCCTTCATTTTCTTAGTGCACTTCGACTTACAACGTCATAGCACCGAGCTTAGTCGTACTGAACGATCACCGAGTATACGTACAGTGTCTCACCTAAAGAGAGGCAATAGCCACCTTCTAAAATACAAATCTGACAGAATACTTTCAATGGAAGAATTAATGTACTTTTATGTGAGGACTTTTTATGTGTATTGCATTTCCAAAAACACCGATGCATTTTCGAATATGGAAATCAACTTCGAAATGTGGAATAGAAACGCCTATTTTAATGGTATTTTAAGATTGCATACAACATTTGAGAAATGTTTTATTCTTGGTGTTTTTTCAATTGATCCAACCGTTTAGGAGATAGAGGCACTGAAAGTGAAAAATTACCATTGGGTGAAATTATCAGAAAATTTAAAACTATAGGAGCGCGAACACTTTGCCAAAAGCTCATACAACAAGAATATAACTCGTAAAACGATTTTCAAATATGCTGAAAAGTAGACTATAAAAATTTGTTGTTTAGTATTATATACAGTAATATTTTTATATAGAGCAATGGCGAAAACTGCATTTAAATTTAAGTATTCGATTGCAGCGCTCACACGAATCTTTCCAAACGCGCGAAATGAGAAATGAAATTCTCGCACGTCTAATGTTAAATGTTTTAAACTACTGGGCCTATGTTCTTTCCACTGCTAGATCAAAGTTACCATAAACGTCAGGAGAGAAAAATCATTGTTTCAAAGCACCGTCGGGAAAAATCTTTTAAGCATTCCAAGGAACTTTAGCTGTGACGCAGATATAATTTTAAATTTGAATATCTCACGTTTACTTGCACTTGGTTTAAATAAACAGTGGAAATATCTTTGATTCAAAACGCATTCACACCATTTTTAAATATAGGCCTAACTTCAATTAGCTATTTTAACAATAGGCCTAATATTAATTAGCCATTTTTAACTATAGGCCTAACATTAATTAGCCATTTT
>JAHWFO010060970.1:3187861-3209730 GCA_023313115.1 Rhysida immarginata
GAATGTGTCCTAATTTGCATATTTGGGATGATGAAAAGTGCACCATGCGATAGGCCACCCACAACTTCCTGTTCATTGGATTCATCAAAATTGACATATCTGCTTCGGTTCAAAAAATAAAAGGGCGGGACAGACTTATGGACCACCCTGTATGCAGACATGCATCTGGTCTCGGTGCTGCTGGTACATGGATGGTGCAAGGCGTTTGTATGCTGAATGTTATCCCAACAGAATTCTTCCCAATTCACGAACATTTGGTGCAGTAGATCGTCGTCTAAGAGAAACAGGCGCATTCGCTCATGATAATCATCAGCGTGAACGTCGTCGGTGGTTACGCTCCCCTGAATTAGAGGATGAAGTTTTGGAAAGGTTTAACCGAAATCCATCGACAAGTACTCGTGCGATCGGAGCTGCTTTGAATACAAGTCATACCACTGTATGGAAGATTTTACATGACAACCTGCAACATCCGTTCAAGCTTCGAAAGGTGCAGAAATCATGTCCCAATGATCATGGTCCCCGGCGTGCTTTCGCGGAATGGTTTATGCAGCAACAGAATAGGATTCCAGACTTTCCTTCCATGGCTTTGGCAACGTTTACGCGAGAGGGAATGTTCAATAGCTACAATAGTCTTCTGTGGTCTCATGTCAACCCATGTGCAATACATGTTAACAGTTTTCAGCATCGTTTTTCGTTGAATATTTGGGCTGGCATGATTCACAATGTCCTGATTGGGCCATATCTCCTACCATGCCGTCTTAACGGGCAAACATATCTTGGTTTCTTGAAGGAGGAGCTTCCTGGTCTTCTTGAAGATGTTCCACTAATGACCAGACATTTGATGTGGTTTCAACAGGACGGCGCACCTTCGCATTACACAAGAGCAGTTAGAGATTACCTAAATGAGACATATCCTGGTCGTTGGATTGGTCGTGGCGGACCAGTTGCTTGGCCACCGAGATCGCCAGATTTCACACCGATGGATTTTTTTTTATGGGGAAGCATAAAATCAATGGTGTACTCCGAACCCGTAGATACCGAAGAAGAATTGGCGGCTCGTGTTGTCGCGGCAGCAGGTGACATCAGCGACCGTGCAAATCAACTGTTTCCACGCGTACATCAATCCATCATAAGGCGTTGCGAATTGTGCTATGAAGCAAATGGCGGTCATTTCGAACAATTACTGTAAAAGTCATACAGTAGATTGTTTGTGTTAATTGTTAAAAATAAAATAATCTAGGCCTACCAACGCACACTGCGTCCCGGTGTCATTTGATTGTTCAATGCAGTATTGATATACCTTGTCTTCTCACAACGTAAGAATAGAATCGAGGGTTCATTCCTTGAAAAATCCTTTACCTATCTCGATGTGACCTATTGTTCCAACCTTACTTGGAAAGCCCATATTAAACAGCTTCCTGCTAAGTTATCTTCATAATTTGGAAGGTTGCTAGATTATTATTTATTCCCCTCTATACTAATAACTGATTATTATGCTTTCATCTTATGCTTGGGTGTCATTATTTGGAATAATACTATCAAAAAGAATTCTTATCTAACTGAAAATCTATAGAAATGGTTTATGAATGTTGCATAAATATAGCCGTGTTTCTCACTGATTTAATAGATCAAATATACTCGAGATTAATTGTATTTTCTTCATCCAATTTTAAAAAATTTTATAAAACAACTTTTGTTTACCTAGAATTTCTGCCAAATACGGGAAATTATAAATAAATTGAAATAAAATAATAAAAGGAAAAATTCGCGTTCTGGGATCCAGCCAGGGACCACCTTTTAACGCGTTGCTGTTTTAGCCAAGTGAGCTATCGGGGACACCCTGCCAGTTATCGCGGTCCCTGGTTCGATCCCAGATCGCGGAATTTTTTCTTTAATTTATTATTTTATTCCATTTTATTTATTAAATTATTGGAGTAGTATTTCTAGATTCTCTTTATTATTTAATTTCTAATTGGAATTTAAGCATTTAAAAATTTTCATCATTATTATTTAATTATTTTAGCTTAATTTTCAACAGTAAATTATTTCTAAATTTTTTCCAGAAATATTTAAACGTACGGGAATTCTAGTACGGACTTTAAGATTGTCGGAACCTTCTTTCAATACTTTTTACTCGATACAATTACTTCTTTATCGGATTTCATAACGATACTTTGTAAATGAAAAAAAATTCTCTTAGCCCCAATTTCCATATTGTATACTAATTTATATTTTTCAAATATGCAGTATTCCTGATTGGTCATATGCATATTTGAAGTTTTCCTGTACCCTGATTTTTCTTAAATAAATTAAATAAATAAATAAAAACAAATAAATAAAAATTTTAAAAATTGCTTCTTTGAAAGCAGGCACATATAAAATGATGATCATCAAAGAATTAAAAATTATCACAATCCATCGTGTGCGAGTTTCAAATAAAATCCTAAAACTCGTATTGTGAAAAGAAAGCCTCCTTTAACTTCTTTCCATTTCTGTTATGTTTGATTGACTTTCACAACACAGCTGAAATCCCGAATTTGACATCTCTACCAGTAAAATGCTTTTGATGCATTTGTGTGCTATAGAAATTGTGAAGCCCTAGAAACTCATTAACAAAACTAAGTTGTAATTCACTTGAAAATGTTTATAATACGACTCCACTTTACAATTTATGTTCTTTTATGGCCTTCCATCATCCATCTATCTATCTTCTGTCTTCTATCTTCTTCTTCTTCTGTCTATCTATCTATCTATCTATCTATCTATCTATCTATCTATCTATATCTAAATGTTTGTTTGTTTGTGGGTTTGTTTTTTATACAAATCTACAGTTTTATTCCGATCTTGATAAAATTTCGCATACATGACCTTCAAAGCATGAGGAAGGTCACTGTCTACCTCAGATTTCGAAAAAATAATAATTATTGATAAAAAATCGATATTCATGGTTATGGCAGGGCATATTAATGAGAAATATCTCATGACCAACAATGCAAGACAAAGTTTTTGCAACAATGAGTATCAACAATGGTATCAACACGCAATTCACAAACACTCTGCACGAACCAACAATATATATTTCATGACCAACAATGCAAATAAAAGTTTGTGCAACAATATGTATCAACAATGGTGTCAACACGCAATTCACCAATAACAATGAGCACAAAATGATGATGCAATGATAAAGCAATCCTTTCCAAGAATTATAACAATGAACATAAAATGATGATGCAATGACAGAACATTCGTTTGCAAGAATTATTAATAATGAATAGGAAATGGATATAATAGACAATATGGATAGGGAAGTCTCTCTCGATGAGGCAAAGGAGGTACACATGTCTTCCTTCAGCTCCCTAACAAGCGTTCAGACGATTTGGAAAAGTGTGTGTATGTGTGTGTGTTTACCTACAAGCGCCGGGTCCTCTGCTAGTTGTTCATAAATTAGCTCGACCCATTGTCCGGATTGCACCTACGCTCTTCGGCGAAAGCGTTCAATCTGAATTAAACATTTTGTTCCACAATCAATTAAAACCACACGTACTTAAATCTGCTTCATAAAATATTTAAAGTTTTAAATTGCGATTCTAATATTTTAAATATCTGAAAATTCAGTTTGTCTTCGATAATTTAAATTCTTTGTTAAATCCATTATTGTTTAATACACGTAAATTCTTCTAGAAGATGCCTTTCGCTATGAAGGCTGCTTAACATTATGTACAGGTTATTTAATTTTTAGAATAACCGCTCTAAAAGTATTTGGATTTTCAGTGGAGTGTGAATAAATGACGAAGCCTTCTCAAAATTTTATCTTCAAATATTACGAAAAGCAATTTTAACACCGTCGACTGGGACTGAAAAGCAATTTTGGTGATTCCAAAGGCAATCACGCTAACCAAAGTCACGCCAAGGACACTGGGAAATTTCGATAGGCAAAGACGAATCATAAGAATTCAAATTATTCATGACGAAGGGTTTAAATAGTTTCCCTATAAACCTTTAAGAATTTATACAGCTGACTTTATTAAATAACTGGCCTATTGCAATATCAAGTAAAAACGTTAGGAAATATAATAAGCTTACTATAAAAGCTAAAATGGTTTTTAAATGGAGCTTATAAAAGTCGATTTTGTATATTTGCCACAGGATTAAGGGGAATTTTTACTATGAAAGGATTCGGGTTTGGAAGGGTCAATGCTGTTTGTACGTCAAATCCAATGGGACTAAACACGAAAAGAGCAAGTAATTGGCGATTGTAAATGGTTCCGACGCCATTCTGACCCGATGACTTTTCAGTTGATAAATAGATTCTATCGGACGTGGACCCGCAATTGGCGGCCTCCGCAACACGCCATTAAATGTCCAATTGGAACCAATTAAAAGATCGTTAGCTCGACACAACTTTTGTACTTGCGACTTTTCTTTTACAAATATTGCGTTCTTGACATTACAAGAATGGGCCGTTAAACGTTCACGAGAAATGGACTGTTATTTGAATTGAGTGAAAAATGTTCAAGCAAACAATTCTCGTTGAATAATGTGAATTCTCTTTTAATTTTTTTCGTTTATTCATTAGAAAATTAATTCAAAATTTGCATTAGTTTATGATTTCAAATAATAATAATAATAATAATAATAATAATAATAATAATAATAATAATAATAATAAAAGAGACTAGTACTGATGAAGAGGTCTATTCTCCAATTTGAAATACAACCATTTTAAAAATTTAATTTTAAATTATCTGGCATTTAATATAAGACAAACATTCCGCTTCAATTGTGCTTAACTTTATGCGTTCTTTCTCTGCAATAAGCTTCAAATTTTCACAATATGAAAACTGAAATTTTATTAGAAGAATTTATTTTCTAGATTACAAGTTGGCACAATAAATATTTATTATTTATTCTTTAAAATTTAAAACAAGAGTTTTATAAAATTTATACTAAAATTCAACACATATTCAAAAAGATAGGCTAAAGCATATTTCAAAATGGAAGGAAAAATTCTGCGACCTGGATTAGAACCAGGAACCTCATATGTCATATGCTCGACGCCTCTATTATTGGGTGTTCATCTCTAGTCATTACTTATTATGTGTGTTCATCAAACTTTCTGATGGTTGGATACAAGAAATTCTCGATCTGAGCCGGGTGCCCGCCTTCCATTAGGCTTTCCACCTTGGCAACTTGGTTGTCTTTAAGACACATAGTGACAGCATGGCTGTCCGGGTATCTGCGACAGCTCAATTGGTAGAGGCGTCGAGCATATGACGCTCGAGGTTCCTGGTTGGAATCCAGGTCGCAGAATTTTTCCTTCCATTTTTTCAGATAATATGATTACCTGATGTTTGGAGGTACATCTCCAGTTTATATTTATTATTTATTGATGATCAAATTAATAATAATTATATACAACAATATCGATAACAAAAATCAGCAATACAGGCATTCGTTACGTCATGATTGCACTATATACATATTAAACTTAAATATTAAATTACTTACGAATAAATGAAAGAGTAGTGAAACTAACAATTGAAACATGCAATTAAATATTAAATTACTTCATCCGTTGGGGAAAGTTGCAGAGCTCTAAGTAGTCAGGAAGTGGGCAAAATAGTGATTACAAAATTTGCTTCACAAGCATACAACAAGTGAAGTTAAATAAAAGTGTGTAAATGGTAACAGGAGTTAATTTGGAGTTCGTGCTTTTCACACGGACAATTGCAGCATCCTCACCCTTATTAAAGTTGTACTAACGGACGGGTTTTTATATAGTTTGCATAGGGAATATAGTTTGTTTTTTTGTTGTTTTTTTTTTTTGTAACCGGGAACAGTCAGGGAATCATAAAATCGAAAATTTTGAACAATGTCAATAATATTTTTTCATGATAGCCTTTTCTTGTCTGCTGATGATCAGGAAAAATCAAGAGAAATTCAGGGAATTTTACGAAATCTTTTTGCTAGGCACCCTATTATTCCTAACCTGTTTTATAATTTTAACTTCATATGTGTTATCCTATTGCATTTTTCTCGCCGCCCTCTTACTATTTCCTATTTGTCCTCCGTCCTGTCTTATCCCAACAGTTCTTCTAATTAATCTCATTTGTTCTCTTCTTGTTTTCCAACCAATACCGTATTACTATTCCCTATGCAAACTATATAGAAACCCGTCCGTTAGTACAGCTTTCATAACTTCAGGATAATTCTCTAATATTCTATTTGCTTTTAGAGAATTATCCTTTTTGCTTTGATAAAGGATAGTCTCTATCCGAAACGTCAGCTTTTTATTTTGATTTTTGATTAATTATTTTTGTTTATCTTATTTTTTATTCATTTTGTATTTTTATTAATAACTATTAATCCTTCCATTTTTCAAATATATCTTTACCTGATGTTTGGAGATTCAGCTCCAGTTTATATTCATTATTTATTACATAAAGTACATTTCAAATATTTATGTCCGCGCATCACTTGTTGATAGAGGACGGTTCAAGGTTTTACATGACTTTTTCAAAGAGAATTACCAGAGCTTCGTCAAAGAATCACGGATGTAATGGCTACCATCCACGCTGATATGATGGAAAGTGTGTGGCATGAGCTAGATTACAGGATTGGCGTTAGTCGAATCACCAGGGGAGGTAGAAATTTGGATACTCCCATACAGACTAGATATACGAAATAAATTATAGAATTGAGCTGCCCGTTTCATTTTGACTTCTCTGTTGCTTCTTAGGAATTTTTTCTTGCTGTTAAGAAACATGTGGATGGAAAAGCCAAATTAAACGTCGTTTCAATTAAACTTCTATTGATCACATCTTGAATAGGCATCCTGCAAATACTTATATTAAATATGATAATCGTATTTGACAAAGCAAAATGTAGGAGGAAAACAAAACGAAGTGAAAACAGAAAACCTTATTTTATATCTTCAAGTAGTTCCCCACTCACAAAACGCCGAGACTTATAATAATTAAAAGTTTCAACAGTGTTTATGATGTTTACATATAGTGTCTGACATGAATATCGTCGATTCTTTAAGTCCGCTAATCTTTTATTAAATATGCATTATTATTCGAGTATTATTCTTCTATAAGTCGTGTGATTGATATTCACTCGATTCTATTAAACGATAATATGACAGAAATTACATATAATGCTGATGACCTCTAGATTTATCGAACAATTTTAGAACCGATGATTCAGTTATATTGCATATGTCCTTATTAAATTTTGTAAATGGACTGATAACGATATACTGATTATTAGCGTCAATAACTTCATTGTTGTGAGTTTTTTTTAAAATCTAACCAATTTAAAAGTAATATAAGTAATTTAATCATTTTTAATTAAAATATTTTTGAAAGGACTTTTTCATTTACTGATCTTAAAAGGAATTTATATGCAAAATAAATTGAAAACTTACATGTCGAGGCGGTTGAGTAGAGAATAAGTTATCAAGGACAATTTATCTCGCCGCCTCCGTTCGAATTAACGGTCCAACAGCTTTAATATTAACACGAGAACAAAATGGGCTTGCTAGAATCAATAACTAGATTCTTCCGAATTCAGGAGAGTTTTACGTTCTTTCTAAAGCTATATTTCATATTCATCTCTTTAAAATGCGTACATCGTACGTTTAAATGACGACAGCTGAAAACCCTGTGCTGTTTTTCTGGCTTTGGATAATGTATTTAATCATTCTCAGGTTTATAATATTTGGATGATGAAAATTTACTTTTAAAAAAGAAACTCTTTACTTTTAAAGAGGAATTAAAATGTTCAAAAAAAAATTATCAAGTAACCCTTTGACGATCCCGCTCAAATCAATTTTGATGATTGAGACAATGTCGCCATTAATTTCTGCAGGATTCGGGTGGAAGAGGCATGGTTAAATCCAATAATCACAACAAAATTTAACCTTTAACCTTCGATCCCATTGAGGAAAATTCTTATAATTAAACTAATTTAGATGTCTCCATTATGAAAGGGTTAAACTGAAAAATAACTGTAAACCTCATTAAAGAGCTTATTTTCATTTATTCCTTTCAAATTCTCTTCGCTTTTGTTGCTGTGTCAATTCTTAGCGGATATGAGCAAATACTTTTTGATCAGAGATACTCATGTATGAATAACTTCATAACAGTCAATTACAACGTAATTCTTGAAAATTAAAATAAAAAATCCAAAAAATTAATATTACTATCAGTATAAAATATCTAGAGAAATGAAAATTATTAAAGGATAATAATGTTCATGGTCAAACGCAACTGAATATGAAGAAAAAATCTCTTTACGTCCGGGGGTAGATTGTTTTTATGCTCCTGTCTTTCCTGCCGTTCTCTCCAAAGTAAACATATTCGAAATGTCTCATATTACACGAAGTCAAGTTTTGGATAATGGGCAAAAGAAAAGCCTAACATTCTTTAAGAACAATTTAAAAATAAGGAAAAATGTAAAAGTAACAAATAACAGAGTGAAAAAAATATGCAAAATAACGCAATACCTGAAGGGGCGGTCCGGGTTGAATTTCACTTTCTTAAAAAAAAAAATTAAAATCCCTTGTATATGTTATTCAAATAAAAACGCCTAAAGGACTTAGTAAAATGCCGAATGGATTTAGTGCGGCATCTCCGACACGAAACATAGGCAGCACCACGTTAATTTGTATTATAACAGGCGGCTCTGCGATTATGTGACGAAAATAGCACATCATACTT
The DNA here is from genome assembly GCA_023313115.1 of Rhysida immarginata. NCBI lineage: Eukaryota > Metazoa > Arthropoda > Chilopoda > Scolopendromorpha > Scolopendridae > Rhysida > Rhysida immarginata. The sequence goes on from JAHWFO010060970.1 coordinate 3,196,588, forward strand.
ATGTCAGTATATATCATGCTAGGACTGAAGCAACGAATTTGGAATTATGGGCAGCGGACATTTTTTTTTTTTTTTTTTTTTTAGCCACGGAGGTATACAGAACTCCATCACCGTATAAGTAACTTATACGAAAACTGCACTTCTGCATCACTTGTTAAAGACTGAACTAAGATTCTGAGAAAGACGGCCATCGTTGATTTAATGATTCGAAGCAAACTCAAACAAAACGTGAGATCGCATCATCGATGTTTCCGCAGCGGAAGTTGATAGCGGAAATTCGGGAAGCCAGAAGTCACAATGGAAGCACTGGCCCACAGTGTTTGATTCAGTGTTGGGAGTGTTCATAACACTTTCTGGAGTCATCCGCAATATCGAAACATTTGCGGGCAGTAGGTACACTGGCCAAAAGTTTGGACCAACCAGCAAATCAATAAAAAATGAATTTATACTAAAAATATTTTACACCTACAACTCTAAGTAAATATGAAACAATATTCAGGGAAGAAACAAATTTATTTCTGCGTCGTTGCTTTTTAATACCTTAAATCAAAATAAGACTGCCCAAAAGTTTGGACTTACATCACAAACATGCAAATGATTTGCATATTACAAGTCATCGTGTTGCGTAGTGAGCACTAAAACCATATAATGTATTGTATAATGTTAACTGAAGGCCAACGAGAGTGAATTAGAAATTTTAACTAGCAATTTACAAACTTCAAAAAAGTTGCTGAAATCTCCCATGCGAGCTACAAATCTTTATCAGGAATTGTTAAAAATGTTAATTGGAAATAGGACGGAAATAGGACGACCTTGTGCACTGACGCGAAGAGACAAATCAAGAATTAAGAGACATGTTAGACATGATATTACATCTGGGCATGTAGTCAACACCATACAAGTCAAACTTAATCTGCAACTTGCTGCCTCAAGAAGAACATTTTGCAGCGAACTACGTGCTCAGAACTTTTCCTATGAAATTATACCCAAAAAGTTGCCACTAACACACAAACAAACGCAGGATAGACTGGAGTTTGCTAAGACACATCTGCGTGAAAACACAGACTTCCAATTGGTTGTTTTTTCTGATGAAAAGCGAATCAGTTTGGATTGTCCTGATGATATAGCTTCTTATGAAGAGCATCGTGATAAAAACACTTTTTCCACTGCGAATTAAGCGGATAAAAACACTTTTTCCAAATGGGTGGTAATGGAGTGATGATTCTGGGTGCCATTGGAAGCAACGGAAAGTTGAAGATTCACATTATAGATGGACATTGCACAACAGCTCAATATAAAGATGATCTTCACAATGTGTTCATCCCTTTGTGCAAAGTCTAGTTTAAGCAAAAACCATGGATTTAGCAGCAGGACAGTCCTGCAATCTTTACTGCACGAGTTGTGAAAGCCTATTTTGAGAGCAACAACATTTCCACTGTAGCTTGGACTGCTCTAAATCGATATCTCAATATTTTTGACAATGTGTGGCATCTCACGGAACAAAAAATTTACCAAAACACAGTACAAATCTCGAGAACAACTAATAGCAGCCATTCAGAAAGCTGTTAAGCCAAATGTTTTTAAAAGCTTATTTAATTCTATTTCAGGTCGTTTGTCCAATATTGTAGAGTCAAAATGATCTCAAATATCAAAATAATTCATTAGTTAATGATGTAATACTTTTTTCCCTTTATGTTATACAAATGTGGTCCAAACTTTTGGCCAGTCTTATTTTGATTTAAGGTAATAAGAAACCAACAACGCAGAAATAAATTTGTTTCTTCCCTGAATATTGTTTCATATTTACTTAGAGTTGTAGGTGTAAAACAGTTTTCGTATAAATTCAGTTTTTCTTGACATTACTGGTTGGTCCAAACTTTTGGCCACCAGTGTATCATCAAACTCCACCAAGGATGGTCACTCTCCGCCGAAGTGACCAGAACTTGGAAATCGGGGGAACAAGAAATGAAACCACATGAAAACTGGAATACAGTCATTCGATCACGTACACGCATTTAGGGCAGACGATTCCCATTATGCTCGTGAGAACTGGAGAAGTCATCTGCAATTATTCAAATACATGTATAAGTTATCAATGTTGGCAATGTTAACTGAGGCCACTGGACCCGATGGGATAATCCATGTGGTAAAGATTCATTAACATTAGATTACGTTCTAATCAATTCATGATTCCATTCATCATTGAATGAGATGGCTCGACTACATGCATGACCGCTAAATGGCCGGGCCAAGGTGAAGCTTCATTCAGCGTGTGTAATGATGCTGACCCCACTAGTCAGAATAGAAACTTCTGACAGACACTATCTAGAACAGGAGCACCAGATCGACATATACAAACATTTTGCAGCACACCGCGATGGATAATGTACATGAAGAAGAAAAGAAAACTATTCATGCTATCTTGGAATGTGTCCAACCCTGTGCATACTTGCCCATCGTTGAAAGCGAGCACTGCACCTGGTGGACAACGAGTGCAAGCAATTGTAATGATTTGGGTAGCTCATTCGACAAGTTCGCTTGAGGATGAAAACAGAGTAGGAATGTATTGCAATCGGATAGCAATTTATATTGTGGAAGCAGCATCGAAACAAGAGTATCGCACCCTATACTGCACTCTAAAAAGGTTGAGCGGTACGATCAAATCAACCGATAATGATCTGAAAAAAGCGGGCAAGATTTACGTAGGATCACCTACTGAACCGACTACCACATGACTACTAAGCTTACCTATCCATTAAGATATACTGCTTAAGGAAACATGAATTAAGCAGTTAGAGAAAGATCTGATGTACCAGCTAATCGGACTATCCTGGCCTTAGATAAAGAAAAACGAATCAAAGTCCAAAATCTTGCAGCACCCACAGTAGCATACAAGGCCAATTCACACACGGCGCCAGCTAGGGACTGAAAAAGAAGATGATGTCATATACCTTGTAATCTTCGAAGAAAGACAGTTCCTTGAAACAGTTTGTCCCGTGTAAAGTAAAATCGCTGTTTCATCAATAGGTCAGGTTAGGTTGACTTTCTTTTTCAACACTAGAACCGCTGTTAATTTAGTTTCTCGCCCACGGAAACCTATAAAGTAATTTAGTTTCTCGCTGTCAAGTAAGTGAGTACATGTATTTAAGTATCAATCAAATACAAGCGGTCAAGGCTGTCCATTGCTCGTTACTACGTATAACGCCTGTCCTCACATTGAGAAAATCGTCCAGAATTGCCTTTTCAAAGAAGTCTTAATGCCCGGCTTTCAGCAAATATCTAGGTTTGTCCTCTTGCGACTTTCACATTTTCTGCTGCAGTACGCAGATTTCCCTCAAACGAAGAGGTGCAAAGACGCTGTTGGGTATGTTTTCACTGACAACCTACCATTTCTACGGTTTAAGGAATTTTTCGCTATGTGTAATATTCAAACGAAAGTTAGAGAGTAACTGTTCCTAATTTTATTGGCGAAATAGCCTACTCAATTTTCAATTTCATAGAACATGACAAACAAAATAAAATTCGATATATGAAAAAAATTTTTAATAAAATAATTTCTTATATAAGAGGTCGTTTGTATGGTAAATTTCTAAGAGTCATTGCATAAATTTTTCCGACGTGTTGGCTGGCACGTGCCACTCTTCAAACCAGCTCGTGCCAAATTTCAGCCAGAATCCACGCGTTTGTCGCATGCTACATTCGGTTGCGAGCCATGTAGCAGTTACAATAAAAGAAAAAGTGTTGTTCCACATGGACAATCCTCGTCACAGGGGGCAAAGTCCGGAGAATAGAGTAGATGAGGAATTTACTAATTGCCGATTTCGTGCAGTTTTGCCATTGCGATTTTGTCCTGCGTGATGATGCGGTGGAATAACAACATTTATAGTAATTGTTATATTGCTCGCCTCAACTAAATGTAGCGTGTGACCTACTGTAGATTCTGGACGAAACTTGGGACGAGCTGGTTTGAAAAATGGCACGTGACAGCCATCACGTGAAAAAGCCAATCTGCAACGACTCATACAAATATAAAGGACCCTCGTATTTGTAATTTAATACATTTCATTTCTTCTTTTTTTAAATCTCAATAAAATATCACAGATAAATGATGAAAAGATTATCGTCTTGCGAAATGTGCAGCAAAAATGTAAAAAAATAACAAATATGCAAGACATGTGTTAATGTTAAGCTTTAATAATTCCTTTCGCAAAGTTTGCGCAAACTTCTCCTGGTCCTTCGTAAGCAAATAATGAGCAACCTTTTATTCGCAGTACACGGAGTTCCTAATTAAAGGTCATCAACTCGAATATGTCTACAAGATAGAAAACTTGCATTGAGAAGCTTTCTAAAAAAAGTTTTTAAACTTACCAGAGAGACTCCGGACAATGATTTCTATGCAAAATTAATTAATGAATCAAGTGTTGCAGACAACGATAAAAATCAATTCAAGAAAGTATTTCCTTAGGTCATTCTTATGCAAGCAACTTTACTTTTCATCATAAAGAATAGAGATTTCGGCATCAGTAAGATTTATTCTTAATTTACACGGGTTTAGATAAGCCTGAAAAAGCATAAATATCTGCAGTAGTTCATCCAAAAATAACACGTGAATATTATTTTTTCTTATAATTATAAGAAAATGGTATTATTACACGACTTGTATAATATAACTACAATGGACATGAAATTTTTATGTAGAATAAAAAAATTGGCAACAATACACAAAACTGAAAAGATGTGATGATCAGATTTTAAGAACTCGATACTGTAATTCTTTATTAAATTTATTAAAAAACATTTCACATTAAATAAACAAAAATATTTAAGCGTTTCAAAAAGAAATTGAAGAATAAAGAAATTAAATTTTTTGATTATAATCGACTTCCTTCTTCTTCAATGTCTTTCGAAACATTCATCTAAAAAATTTTCGTTTACTTAAGGTAAAATGGTTTGTTTAAATAAACTTGAATTATAAGCATCAGACATATACATTTCGAATAATTAATCTATTACGCATTTAAACAAGCAAGGTGATCCTAAGTCCCTTTACATCAGGGGTGACCAACCTTTTTTTGTCTCGGGCCAAAATAAATTTCTGAAGGTTTTCAGGGGGCCAACTATTTGTAATTCAAATCACATTCAAATATTTTATGAAAGATTAACCACGTACAATCTTACTTGTTAATAAGTTTTACAGTAAATGGTTCGTTTCGCGGGCCGCATAATATCTTTTGGTGGGCCGCATTTGGCCCGCGGGCCGCAGGTTGGTCACCCCTGCTTTACATGAAAGATTTTGAACATGCACATAACCATCTCGCCCCTAAATCAAGTAACTTGTATGCTAATATTTAATTAATGGTAAAATAAAAATAAGATGCAGACAGGAAAACTTTGGAATATTGGCATTGGCTTTATTCTGCAAAGATAAAGCTCGTATTTGGTGAACGTTTTGCACTTATTTTCTCACATTTGTATTTGTCCCCTCCCCCTAGGAGAACCAGTGAGTATCCTGCCTCTCCGCCCCCCTTACATAACTCCTGGCTACACCCATGATTTGAATAATTCAGAACGTATATCTACAAAGTTAATGAAATTTTTGTGTAATGTTCTGTTTTTTTTTTATTTTACAGATGGGGCAGTCTTCTACAGAAAATAGTGGGTACGAAGTGCACAACTCTTTCGAAATCTGTCTTCAAACACAGATTGTACCTGTTCCGTAAAGATATTGGTACTGACGCTTAGGCATTATGTTTGCATATCTGCTTTCTTCATGTACTGAAAATTATCTTGGTGCTATATTAATTTCTTCGAGAGTTTTCAGATTTGTGGGTAAAGGTCTCCATGATCATCTATACGAGTGAGATGCAACATTGTACTGAAACACCACACAGTAAAGGAACTATTTCATGAACACAGGTCTGTAAACTTCAGAATAAATGATGCCCACTGTCTTTAAGAGTCCATCGGCGTATTCCTATTTTTCACTTAATATATTTAAACATTCAGTGAAAAGGTTCTTCTTCGTTCCTTCGAATCAAAGGCTCGAAAACCATTATTAAAAAAGGGGCGAAATGGTCCAGTGAATGACTGGGCATTAAATGAAAATAGTATCTTCAATATTTTTCCTCTTCGTCGGCACCTCGGTTTTGGCAATCGCCCTTGTTGCGAATGGCTCGTTAATCGTTTCCCTTTTAAACAATTCGGCGTTATGTTTACATACAGTTTTGAACAAATTAACAGTCATCCATTTCGTAAACTATTATTTGTTTGACTCTTGGTCTATTTATACGGAGTAGTCATGTGCCATTCTTTCGAACAATCTTCTTTCACCTCTTTCGAACCACTTCCTTTTGTTTACGCAAATAAAGAGTTGTTGATTGGAATTGTTTACGTTTTAATTCCCAGTGCCATTTTTTTTTCTCCCGTTCCTTCCTTGCACCGATAACGACGACTGAAGGAGACCAAATCGAGGGGATCTTATCGCTTCCACGAAATTAAACGTTGGCCGTTGCCTGGAGACGCCTACTCCTCACTCGCCTCAGAACGTATACACACAAACGCACACCCACGCACCCCAGACACAAGTAGAATTGTTCTGCTGTTGAAAAAACTTGTTATTTATCTAATAACCAAGGGATAAATTATACATACAAGGGCGGAAAGAGAGGATTAGGCAACAAACAATCCACTAGTTCGTAACGCCGCTTCATTCATTAGACAAGTGGAGCATCGCAAAATTCAATTGCTGTCCTAGATTAATGAAACAAAACAAACGGAGGAGCCAATGTGATTTGATTAATTAATTAAAATGGCCATTGTGTTCAATATAAGTAAGTGTTCCATAATGGATAAACAAATGAAGGTGAGCCAAAGTTATTACAGGGATTTTTTTTTCCAGGAGATCAATTTCTATCTCAGTTTGTCAATAAGCGTAATAAGCGTGAGTCGACTAATTCTTATTGTAACAAATTTATATTTTAAACATTTAGCAAAGAGTTCATCGAAAAAGAAGGAAACTAAGCCCGTTAGCTCTATTAATGTATTTGTTATTTCGGATGAATTGGCATACACTGAACAGTTAAATAAATTATGTAATTCCGGATTGGTAAGTCGCTAAAACTGCATGGGATAAAAATATTTATAGTTGGAGTGAAGTTGAAAAAATTCGCATAAATCTTTTGATATAGACGCATGTTGTGTTGCCTCCTAAATGCTAACGTCAAAACCATTTCCGAAAGCGACAAATTTATTTGCGATAATGCGTTTTTTTTTCATAGTTGTGTTTTTCAGACGTACTATTTATTCCCACATCTGAATTTATCATAAATATTTTATCCATTCAATCATATTCAGAATATTAGTAATCTGGTACCAATAAAATAAGGAGTATAGAGAAACTCTCTCTATCCTTTCCCCTTAGCCAACAAAGAGAAACAATGTTGGCTAAGGCAACACCTCCTATAGAGAAGGCCTGCGGACAAAAGGTGTATATATTGTTACATCATTATCAAGCGGCTATTGTTGTCGGATTTCTACCAATAATAAGCCCTAAATTTGGCCGCTTGATGATGATGTAACAATGCATACACCTTTGGTCCGCAGGCCTTCTCTATAGGAGGTGTTGGCTAAGGGGAGAAGATAGAAAGTTTCTCTATAAGCAAAGTATTAAAAATGTTTTCCTAATTTTTTATGATTATCTGAATAACTGCGAACATCTGCGTTGTTAAATTTTATTTGTTAAACTTACTTTAGTCTGTTTATAAGGTCTAATTTAATTAGTTTCTCCTTATTTTTCCTTACTTTTTTTGTATGTTTATAATCATCCCTTTTTAGGCCTATGACTAGTGGGGGAATAACCTGAACCCTTCACTCCAATTTTTTTTTGGGGGGGGGAGGGATTATCATTTATTATTATAATGCAATATTAATGTTTTAAAATCTAAAATATATCATTAAAATATAAAATAGCGCAACTTATTTCCCATAGCCTCTCGTATATAAACTCATTTGTTAAAAAAATGTTTTTCATTACCTATTGTAGGCAAGGCCTGTCTTTAAACATGCACGAAGTTTGCACGAATATTAACAATCAAAATATTTGAAGATAAAATTTCAATAAATCTCAGACTTCAACTACAGAGCCTCTTTTAAAATTCAACCTCATGTCTCTTAAAATAGATTCAAATATCACTCAAATAGATTCTTATAACTCATCTTCGTTTTACTTTTCTATTTAAATTTTAAAACGTGTTTGCGATTGAGCAGTTTATGAGTAAATTACACTGGGGAACTTCGTTGTCTTAGATCTGTGACTTGTTTTTGACTAACTTTTGGCCTCTGCATCCAAAAATAACCGCAGTGTGTGTCTATCACATCAACTTTTTAAGCTACAAAAAAACCCTCTCTTTGTCTCAAAAGTCATACAAAATGTACATATAAAGAGAAACTTACAAAATATACTGTTTACAAAGAATAGTTTTATTCTTACAAAGGCTATATACTGTATATTTACTGCAAGTTAAATTGTGTTCCTTCAAATAGTATAGTTTCTTTACCAAAAGGTAAACATACATATTAAGGTAAAAAATTTCGAGTGTTTAATCTGTGGACATTCTCGCCTGATGATCCAACAATAGGCAGCCATTATATGTACATCCCATCTACCTTGATACCTTGCCTCCATGAACTTCAAATCCTGGCGGAATTGCTCACCCTGGTTATATTCACATAAAGTGTAGAGAAAAAAACTTGACGTGGTAGAGGAAAACTAACTAGTTTTGAAATCAGCATGCGTATTTAACTCTAAAACAGCTCAAAAATCGAACTCAACAGAAATTTTGTTTCAAATTGTTCCCCAGTGGTATCATCTTCTTTCCATAAACTTTAATTTTTGCAAGCCACGACACCTACTGACATAGGTGGGCAATCAAAGAACAAACAGATTTAAATTAGGTCTTTTTTGTCCCATAACCCTTTTGTTTTCCAAACGTGAAACCTTAACATATACTTAATCAAATTCAATTTTTAATTATTTGAAAACTTATGCAAGTCAAAGTAAATTAAAATTGAGGAATGGTATATTTGCACAGGTCGTCCTTTGACTTGTATCCTTCTTGCACAATCTTATCGCTATCAACAGAATTCTGGAGATAGGCCTAGTGGTCCAACATTCGATATTCAACATCTTAATATGTTTACAATTTTTTTTATTCAAATTTCGATTTAATTTTAATAGAGATTTTATTCCGAATTCTGTTATTTCGATGGATACGGAGAAAATATTTTAATAAGTAAAATCCTCAATATCTCCCAAATGGTTCATGAGATTCCAACCATTTTTATATTCAAAAATTATTCGTGTCAATGAGAGAAATCCGTACATTTCGAATTTATTGATTTTTGTTACGGCCATTCTTTAGTTTTAGAGAAAAAAAAATTAATATCGCTTAAAAGGCTTAACCAATTATCTTAAAAAATACTACAGGCACTGTTTATTAAGTTCCTAAGTGTGTATAGTTATCATTTGCTGCTTGCCATTCCAGAGAAGTTAACTGCACAAAATTTCGTTCCATACGAAGTTTTTGAAAATTTTTAGTTGGATGAACGAAAAACCAAAACTAATTTTTGTTGGCTATATGAGGTGATGTTCGGCCAAAAAAACTAACTAATTCCTATAACAAACTTATACAGCGTATACGATTTTTATTCATTCCTCAGTCCCTTCCGCTTTAAACATCTCCGATAAATGATTTTCTCCAAAGAGGTTACTTTAATTACAAGCAAGCCATATTTGATAGTCGAAATTTTACACGCATTTAAAGAGCCAATTGCCAATTATAGCAAAGGAATGGATGATGCTGTCATCTTTAAATAGTCGCAGCTTTCAATCATGGTTATCATCATAATAATGATCTGAAAATTGCACTGTAAACAGATATTTCATCTGACCTTTCAAACCAGAAACTTTGTTCCTATGTAATAGCACAGAAATAGCTAAGGCGAAAGAGGGGTACTACTAAGAGGTAATAAGTTAGCTTCTCCATTTAGTGATAATAATAAAACTTTATTTAACTGAGTAATAAAAATTATTTTCTCATTTTATACAAATCCGATTAGAATTAAGACTCCGTTGTAATAAGACTCAGTTTTATTACCATGTAAACCGAAATCTAACACTAAATATCCCGTTAAACCTTTTATTATCAAAGTAGTTTTGACTCTTTTATAAAGAAAGATGTTCCATATCTTGTTATTTATTACCTGGATTTGTTCTTAGAATAACATTTTAACAGCTTTTATTTTTTAAATGGGATTCTTGAATAAAACCTGTTGTTGGACTTCCTTAATTCCAAAAAACCCGACAACAAATCGAGTTTATTATGCAAATCCAGTAAATGGTTTTGTTGGACATAAAAGAACAACAAAGTCCGTCTATTCCAATCTTAATAGATGGACGTGAGTTAACATGGATTTTTAATTTTATTATCTCGTCCTGTGTTATACTTATATTAGGAAATAATCCTTTCGAAGCTCGTAAAAAGTCATCAAGCAGCAAAGCGACGAAGGCAACGAAAAGCACGAGCAAGATTTATGTCCTTCGACGAGAATAAAATCTCGCATTTCTACATAGGCAAATGGAATCACGGAAACTAATTAGGATATGAAACACAATATGTATTAAAAATAATGGAGGTAGTCTTTCATATTGGAAATATTTAATTATACAGAAAATAAGATTTACGCCCACAAGAATAAGGAAGGATAACATAGAGGAAGATGTGATTAAAAAATTCCAAAACCTTGCAACACCATCTTTTAAAGCGTGGACGTTAATAACTACAACACTATAAAAGATAACAAGAAACGGTTTTCGGCAAGTGACAAGTAAACTCTTTTTTTTTTCTTTTTTGGTTTTAGATGAAGCAGTTTTGACGAAAAATGTGGACCCCACAGGAAAAAGATTAGTGCGCTGCCTGTGTCATATAGACTGAGTCAGATACCAAGTTCAATGGATTATGGTGGGCGCCCCGATCACATGACCTCACACCACTGAACTTCTTCCTGTGGGTTTCCTAAAGGACCAGGTGTACCGGACCAAGGTTAGAGACCTAGTGGACTTGAAGACATGCATTCTCAATGCTTTTGCACTCCACAAGAGGTGCACACATTGTGGTTTACTATATGGTTTTATGATTCTACTTGTCACCTGCTGAAAACAGTTTCTTATTACTTAGGTTGATAATGGAAAGTAGAATTAATCTAAAAGATGATTTATAATTTCCATCTTAGCAGAACTTCCAATTTAAATTTACCAAACTCTGATGACTTCTTTCCATCATCTCATTTATTTAGCTTGATACCATTATAATCAGTATCATACAGAATTGAAGGAACCGACGTTGTTCCATTTTATTAGGAGTTTTAGCAAAAAACTACTTTTAAGAAGCGCACGCTTGATCTGTATGTTTAACCGGCCGGCTGCTGTTTGCACGATAACTTGAAAACGGATTAACTTTTTCAAATTCTGTTTTCATAAATATAACCATCAAGCTCTTAGCTCGACTGTATCAATTTTTTTAGTATTTTTCGTGGACCCCTTCAAGTCGAATTCACGTGCTAAAAGAGTAACCGTAAAGAATTTCAAGATAATGGCATACCATATAACAATCGTTTCGTCAAGAATGAATACACTTTCTGTTTATTTTTTAAGTATTGTTTACGTGAGCACGCGACGATCGCTTGTCGACGCACGATTGTTCAATTGCTCATAATCTATAGCCACAATAAAAATATAGCAGACCCCAGAAAATATTTTAGAAAATCTTATGCGAAATCTTTAATAACACTAACAGAACTCAAAACAATCATTTTTAGATCTTTTGTCTGTCTGTATATTTGTTTGTTACCTCATCATGCAAAACTACTACACGAAAATTAACGCGGTTTTCACAATTGTATTGTTTTAGGTGTAATTTATAAAATGGTGTATGATATATCGTGATACACTGTCTAGAAGGCGAGTTCTAGGCTAACCTCTCTTAAGTTGGTTGTTGATACATACAGTCAAGGCACAGAGTAGAAAGAAGGTATACTCTGTGGTCAAGGTATACTTTAGTTCACAAAACAAACAACAGATGGCACTACAAGCAAATTAAAACTACAGTGCCTTTATAACCAGGCACTCTAATTAAAACGCGCCCTCGACCTAGGTGTTCTTTGGTGTCAATAAAGAATATTTGTATTGTATTCTATTATGCAAAGGTTATATTCAAGTAACTATATATGTACTAAGCAACTTTTTTTTAGCTATGTTCCGGTTTAGAATTTTTAAATATCCACGCAGACGAACTCGCGAACAACAGCTAGTACATTAATAATTGTAAACGTATTTCTGCTTCACATTTGAAGCTCCTTCTTGAAATGTTTACAAGATTTTATTTTACTTTTTATGTTAACGTTTGCCAACATATCGGACTGGTGAGTTGGTCACCATCTGAAAGAAATCATTAGAGTTTGAATGTCATCTGTACATAAGAAATAGACGTAAGAGTAATATCCAGCGGTTTCAGAATAACTTTATTGAACTAAACGACTTTTAAATTTGAAATTCTCCTAAGGTGAAAATTATAAATCATCAGTTTCTTGTCATCTTGTATAGTGATTTAGTTTATTTAGATTTATTAAAGCCTAAAGTTGTAAAGATAATTTATGGACACCCAATAAATTTTAAATAGAATGTGGATAATATCTCGACTCCAGATAGCATTTCTTATAAGAAACGACAATACGGAATCGGTTAACATCCGTGTAATGTCCAATGTAGCGTCTGGTTATTACAGTTAAACTATATGAAGAGTGATTCGTTATTTCAGATTTATTAGACGTGCAATAAATAGTCGAGAAATAAAAATATAATAAAGTCCACTTCCGATCTTGGATTTTGAAATTAAAATTTTCTTTCTAATTTTCATATTGTATTGCATTAGTTATAGACTAGTCTATTATATAGGCCAGTTATATTATTATTTAATATTGCACAAAATAACCAGTTACGTTTGTAAAGGCGTTTATATTTTTAAATTTTATTGGTATACAAACAGGGGCGGATTTAGACTTGATGAGGCCCTAAGCTATATGAAACTC
>JAHWFO010060970.1:3209740-3239529 GCA_023313115.1 Rhysida immarginata
TAAATCCGCCCCTGTATACAAAGCATTGAAAGTTTAAAGCTCTGTATTTCAATCTATTTCTTTTACCCCATTAGCTAGTCTCAAAGAGATAGATAAGACCGACATATGTGGAAAAAGTGAAATGTAATGGATGTGGTCTTTAAGTTTGCTCTGTGATAGTTTGGTTAAATATATAACATTTATTTGACAGCATTGAATGTAGAGAAAATGGAACTTTGCAAACAAATTATCGATAGAGTTAAATTGCAAACTTAAATATGGATATAAACAATAGAAAGCAAATAAAAAAGTATAATTTAAATTTTACACAGTGAATATAAAACAATGTATATATCACTTAAGAAAGATTATTTCATTTAAACATGGTTTATTTATCGCTGTATTTTTAGAATCATTAAAGTTTCACTGAATACATCACAATAGATAACTAATTAATATCTTATGTTTATTACGTTCGTATACCGTGCAACATTAAACTTCCTATTCAGCAAACGGATGGCAGATAAATTATATAGAATTAAATCGGTATAGGATTTTCTAAATTGGAGACTTGAGCCAAATGATCATGTTTACATCTTCCTTCTTTCTTAAAAGGACTATGTAGCCTATATATTCGCCATTATCAAAAAAGTTCAGTTAAAAACTCTATTGTCCGCCGTGATCACTTATTTGGTATTTTTTTTTTTTTTTTTTTTGGAAAAATAGTTTTCTTTTTTAGGGTTTTAGCATCATGATAAAACCCTATTAACGACGGTACAGATGTATGTATGTACTCTGCATGTGTGTATGTCACACTCCGTAGCTTTTGAAAGGCTTGGCCTAGAGGCTTGAAATTTTTTATATGCGTAGGCCCTATGCAGAGGATAGTGCGAAAAATATAGCGAATCCTCTAGGGTGGCCCGGGGCACCTCAGGGGCCACTTGTATGAATTTCATGATTCTTTTTTATCTTTTGAACAAAAAGGCCTAAAATCCTGAAATTTCGTAAATTTATAGGGCGGTTCTAAAAAAATAAAACCAATATACAAGAAAAGTAATATAAGTCTCTAGAGCCCCGCCGGAGATCCAGGCCCCAAATACAATTGAAGCTATAACATTTGAACGGAACGACCTAGGAACCTAAAATTTTGTATATTTATATCGTGGTACTAAAAAATATAGTCAATATAGAAGGAAGCTGATATAAGCCTCTAGGACCCCGCAAGGGACCTCAAGGCACCAAATACAATTGCAGCTATAACATTTGAACGGAAAGGCCTAGGAACCTGAAATTTTGTATATTCATTGTGTGGTACTAAAAAATATTGCAAATACACAAAAAAGTAATATAGTCCCCAGCAGAGCCCCAGAGGTCCCAAATTGAAAATTTGTACTCCTCCACTTATATCGTTGGATAACGGTGCCTTAACTAATTTTTTTTATATGAATTTTTGTAAAGGTTTTTATACATGTCAATAAAATAACACAGGCATCTTTCTTAGGGGCCATCTTCGTATAACGGGGACGGGAGAGGGGTTTCTCCTTGATTACGAAGATGAATAATATTCAATGACTACAAAGGTTTTATTTCATTAAAGAATCCAAAGAACTTTTCATTCTACATTCAATGAGCTTCTCAAGTGCTGAAGATAACAGACCTTGAAGAGGCCTACATGATAAATAAGTGAATAAGTGATTATAAGACAACATTTTATGTAGAATTAGTATTAATATTATTATTGAAATGAATATTGATTAAAGCCAAATTTAGCGAATAAAATTAGAATATCTTATTGAATATTTTGGTCTTCTTATGAGCACTTAGACGAATTTTTTTTGGTTCCCAAAACGTCAGAGAAGCCTGACACTCGAATCGTCGCATACATTTTTTTTAAAATTTCATCTAATAATCCTTATGGATTTTAAACATTGCTTGTCGTTCTTTTCATCTTTTCTTTCTCCCTCCTTCCCTTTTATCACTTCCGTCACCTTATTCACACTTTATCTCCCCACATTGTTAAACTCGTGTAATATTTAACTCTGTTGATACTAGTGAACTCTCTGCAGCTCAGGGAGAAACGTTACAGATGTTAAAAGCTTCAGAAATTGAATAAATCAGTGATATTCCTCCCTAGGCAGAGAGTCGTCCATCGAATATGCGACGATCATTAAACTCGGTAAAATTCACGTGAAAGAAAATCTCCTTCTTCTCATCTTCATTGTTAATGCATGGAATTACCTAATACTCCGAGTTACTTGAGGAGTTGGAAGCTGGAGGGAGGAAGGGAAATGAATGTTCCTCGAAAGAACGTTTACTGAATGACAGATCAAAGAACGAATTAAGACGACAGGAGCGAGCAGAGACGATCCGCCATCCAAATGCATTACGACCGACCGAAGGGAACCGAGACGGGGGGCATTGGATGGCGGAAAGGTAAGTATAGGTGAGAAAGGTGGAAGGGAAAAGATTGAAAGTTAAGGAATAGACCGATGGAGGGTGTTGCAAAGACGGACGGAGCAGGATTGGTGCTGAGAAGCACTTAAAACAGCGCGCAAAGAGAATAAACCGGTGATGCAGAGCGTGAAATATCGTTCGCGTGGAGCCATAACACGAACAAAGCTCGAAAGGAAAGGGGTAGAAGGGAAGGGACATTAGGGAAATAACGCTTTCCTCATTAGACGAACTTTAGCAATCCTTTGGTTACTACCAACTTCTGTTATGAGTATAATAAAATTTCATGTTGTGCATAGCAGAGTTTTTTTATAGTTGTCCCACTTTGCTAAATTCGCATTTCTTGAACCGATTTTTAAAAAATAACGCTTACTAAATAAATAAAAATTTTCCTTTTAATTTTTATTATTTACTTAATCACTTTAAAGCATTGGGATGAATTAGAGCTCATTTATTTGCTTGCTTGGAAATATCAACTTACATGTTTCTTGCAATAAAGTCGAATTAAGTTATATTAAATGAAATTCGAATTGGACAAAATAATTTTAATTAAAAGTAGATTAACGAAAAATCCAACATTTTGATATACAGGGCGAGTTTAAAAAATGTATACACACTATGAACTGTCATAGAAAATTTATTTGAAATAAAAGCTGATCTCATTTCCGTGAGATGGCTTACATTCCTACCGTCAAGAATGTAATTATTTAGGGGGGTAAGAAATCGTGGGGATCGTCTTAAATTTGATAGCATGATATTGGGACATGGGCGAATTTTATTGTTTTGTGCAATCTCGTTACTCTAATGGATTGTCAAAAAATTTCATTATCTATCAAGAACCCACTTGGGTTAGATAAGAACACATTACAAAGACAAAATGAGGAATTACCACTAAAATAGCATTGGCCTTTGTTCTACATTTTTCTATTATCGATCCATTTAACAAAATTTGAACTCCAAAACTGTGGAAGAATCAAGAGCCTTCGGCATTTTTAATTATAACAGCATAGGAATGAATTTTGTAAATTCAACTAGAGTAACAATGTTCTTTGTAAAAATGAGATGCTAAAGGGCATAATAACAACTGAGAATTCTTGTTTCATTAAATATCTAATTCAGCCTTGAAAAGAAAGTAAAACGCTGATT
Organism: Rhysida immarginata; assembly: GCA_023313115.1. Lineage (NCBI taxonomy): Eukaryota > Metazoa > Arthropoda > Chilopoda > Scolopendromorpha > Scolopendridae > Rhysida > Rhysida immarginata. The sequence goes on from JAHWFO010060970.1 coordinate 3,213,317, forward strand.
AGAGCTCTTGTGGATTACCACAAGATATAACACATCGGATGTTTATTTCAAAGGCTGTTCTTCGCTCTCGAGAGTGAAACTAAAATTAAACTACCGTATAAACCAGAAATTTCTGTGTTTCAGATGTAATTTCAGTCTCAATCTCACCGTTGAGAATGAAGGCATAGCCTTTGAAAAACTTATCTTGTAGATTAAAGGTTTCCCTCTTTAACATTCTTCTAATCCAGTGTTTATCTTTACAATACAGTCGCGGTAATCGGAAATAATTGAGGCAATAGGGTGTTCGGATTAGCGAGCAGTTCGAATTAGCGAGTCTGCATACTGTAGTGACCAAACGTTCTAAAATTTCAAACTTTTTCTCTATTTCTTACAAAAAGTTAGGTATGTGCCTCCAATGAGGTGAAATACCGAATGCGTTAGGCCTATTAAACTTACCATACGGTATCATTATTTTTGGTTTATTTTTTTCCCTTGTTACAAAAATTACTGTATACGTTTAAATGCTGCTAAATAATATACAGTGATGACTTTTTACCTGTCATTTACAGTACAATATTGATTTTGCAGCAAAATCAAAACTGAAAATTTCCTGGGCTTTTCAACTGTAGTCATTATGGAACTCGAGAGAATAAAAACTGTACGTTAGAACTATATTGAGAGGGGCAGCTCGGATTATAAGAGATTCGGATCACCGGGGATTCATATTATTGTACTTTACTCTTATGTTTTTACTCTTATGTTGATGTAAAATCCGTATGTCTCCAAAGTAAAATTTTAGGCTAAGTTCTTAAATAAATAAATGCAGTTTCATAGAGATTAGTGTTCACTACCAGTCAGGTTTGACTTTAGCAAATTCCCTTATCTTAGAAAACTTGGTAGATTCCACTTTCATTATATAAATTTTAAGTTTACTGAAACATCACCAATGCTTTGATGCATTATTCTTGCTAAAATATTTTCTGTTAGTGTTCTGGCTTTGAATACACATTGCCCGGTGTTAAATCGGACGTTTTAATTTCGTTTATTATTTGTTGTTTTATTATTTATTTATTTTTTTAGCTTTCGAGTCCTTTCATATGCCTAGGACAAACAAGCATCCAGACTAATGGCGAGATCGAATCTGCGACTCGATGCAGTGGAGAGCTGGAAGGTCCACACCCATATGCTCTCGGAAAGAGTTTGATTATCAAAATTTTGTGTTGTGGTTTGGTTTCCTCGTGATGATAACATGGAAATAAAAATCATTGAACTGGAATGTATTTTATCAATTTTGTAAATAAATTGATTGTGAAAAATATCATTAATCTAGAAATTATTCCCCAAACATAAATTGTATAAATGGAATGTATTTTAAAATTCAATATACTTACTAGTCTTTAGTTATTTTTGAAATAGCACATTGTTGCAATCGAATGAGGGATCTGGTTTTAATCCCACCGCAATTTTTTTATTAAATGAGCAAAAGATAACCATAAATTACAAGGAAAAAATACCTTTAGTCCAAGAGCTATTTTTTAAAAAACTTCCGATGGGGCATAAAAGAAAGACAAATGTAAATAACAAAATGATTTTATTACCAGAGTCAAGTACATTAAAAGTTACTTTTTAACATAATCAACGTAAAAATTGAGACATTTGTCATACCGGTGGACGAGTGTTCCAATACTGAAGTTTGCCGCCAGATCTCCACAGCGTCTTGAAGTTCTTCGTTGGAAGACATTACGTCGTCTGCGGAGAGCCATTCAGTACAAAAGAAGAGGCATGCTGTCTTCTGGAACTGTTTTGATTCATGATAACGCACGACCGCACACTGTTGTGGTAACCCATCAGCTTCTTGAACAATTTCAATGGGAAGTGTTCGATCCCCTGGTGTACAGCCCAAAGTTGGTGCTTAATTTCATCTTTTTCGAGAGCTGAAGAAAGGCCTGGCGCTTCTCGTTCTGCCGGTATGACAAATATCTCAAACTTTACGGTGGCTATGTCGAAAAGTAACTTTGATTGTATTTGACTCCTGATAATAAAATCATTTTGTTATTCACATTATCTTTATTTTATGCCCCATCGGAGATTGAAAAAAAAAAAAAAAAGTTCTCGTATTTATAATACAATCCAAAGAAACAATTTTAAAGATTACATATTTTTTTTTTAAATACTGTGGGTATAATTATGCTCTGTAATCTTTTAAAAATTCTTTATAAGTTTGTATGTATTACATTTCAATTAGTCTATCATTCACATTGAGAAATTAAGATTCTATTTTAGCTAGAAAAATTATAGAAAAAAAGGATTTACAAGAAAAACCTGCTATGCGGCAGATAAACAATGAATGACATTTCAATAAGAAGAGTTTTTTGGTAGAGTTTAAAGAAATTAGTTTTATAAGTAGAGATCAGTTGTTTCGAATTTCTACACGATCTTTGGAAGCTTTTGGAAAATTTTGTGGAGGAATCCTAAAGATAACGATGATTTTCTATTTTATCTTTGTGCGCACTAATTAACAAGACCAAAGCAACCTGGCTAATCAGATGGGAATATCATTCGACTGAAAATTGAAACGCTTAAACAAACAATAAGGTTCCCCTATAAAAATGGACTGTGCTAAGATATCAAGGCTTCCGAAAGAAATCCAATTATTTTTGCTAAGATATAAAATCCAGGTTCTTTGGGTTTGAGCGTTTCGCTGGTATCGGTCTCCTATCTCCGTTCGATTGAGTATTGTTGTTTGTCTCACGAGGACCTGTATCCCGCGATCAGCGTTTAATCAAAGCATTTTGCAATTTTCAATCGTTTTAATTTTCTCCTAAGAATTTCGATGTAGGCAGATAAGAGTGACGCAATCGATCGGTCAATCGATGGCACGCGTCGTCCATTCATTTGACGTGATTGGTCTGAATGAGCACGCGGTCAAACAAGTGCCGACCTGTCGATCCACCCCCCTTCTCAATCCATATTCATAGCAGTAAGCAAATGAGGAGGGGCATCTGGAAAGTGAGAGGGAGGGGGAGGAGATAGACGTCGCCGGTGTGGATCGAAGGTTAATCATGCGATCGCCACTTGGCGTCCGAGTACTTCTTAATTTACTCCGCGTCCACGTGTGCATCTCGAACATTCTTAATCTCGAATCTATTTTTAAAAAGCGAATTGGATTTCTTGTTAGAATGCTCACTCTCAATTGAAGAAGAGAGCGTTGCATTTAAAGGTGCCTACAAACGGGGGGAAAAATAATTGAACTTAAGCTGGACCACATTTGCCTAAGTCGAAATGGACGTGACCACCTTATATAAACAGATCGCGTTTTAATTTAAATTTTAATTTAAATATTTAAGAAAATAATTTCTATGTCAAACGTCGGTGTTCCTCTCGTTCCACGTGTGTATTCTATCTTCCGTACAGATTCCTCCTACTGATTCGGTCTTCAGCGAAGAGAACATTCCTAGATCCTTAAGAAAATAAATGGACTGGAATTACCACGAATCTATTTTCTAATTCCTTTATCTTAAACACTACTAAGCTGCGAATATAAATGACTCGTTTTTTAAAATGTGTTCTTACACGTTTTTAATAGTTCTCTTCTATTATAAATCCAAATAACTCACCCTTTCTATTCTCCAAATGAAAGGTTATCAGTTTCCTTTTCGCTCATTCATTAATGGTATTAAGAGCTTAAATCTGAAATAAAATTAATCTTTCTATCCTCTTTATTTTAACACCATTCAAGTTTTTTTTTTATTTAAATTTTAATTTTTTCCATCAATCAACAGAACCCAATTACTCCACATTGTTGCGCAACTTTTCCTTAATCCAATCTACTTCGTTCAGACTATTCCTACTAGCGAAGATGACATTTGATAGTGAGAGAGGGAAAAGAAGTCCTTTTCCCCCGCCCCCTCATCTCAATTACACTTCAGGGTATTTAAAAAGTTTCTTCCCTTGAACTTCACTAATGTAAAATCTCATTTGGTTTCTTAAAACTTAAGCCAATCGAATGTTGACTTCCATGACGTGCGTGACGACCACTTTAACCCCTTTTGACGCGTTAACAAACGAAGAAAATGGAGGAGGCGGGAAGAAGGCAAAGTTAATGCAGAGAAAAAGGATTAGGCTTAAATCCACGAAGAGCTTTGGAAAAAACAAAACAGACACTTTTAGTAAAGAGAGAGCGTGGGATGAAGGGTAAAGAAAATCTGCTTTAATTGCTGGCGACAGCACTAGAACTTCACAAGGATCGGCATCCAGCATTTTGTCGCGAGGCCGCCCACATGCTCACAAAAGCGTACAACCTGATCTACCTGTAGCATAATAAATTCTCCCTTAGGGTAAATTTGAGATTTTAATAAATGGATGAAAGAAATGTTTTATTTAAATAGTGTTTAACTCATGATCCAATTTTCCGCAATTTAAGAACCAGGTCGATGCAGATTCTTTGACGTAAAGAAACTTCATGACTATTAGCTTAATTAATAGTAAGAAGGGGCGGGGGGATCTCTAAAGGTAAAAATAAAAATTTCATGGACATATCGATCCGTGTTACATATTATTATTAAATAATAACAACAACAACAACAACAACATGTAATGCTGCTTTCTCTAAGCGTGATCAAAGCAAAACCGCATTGGATGAAAAATTCAATCCTTCGTTACGAAAACCGTTCCAAATCAACCAGTAGCATTTTCTTGTTTCTTTTGAGAAAATGGAAGGAAAGAAGGAAGTGGAAATAAGTGAATGCGGAAGTCATAATAAAGCAATGAGCTCCAAAGTTTTCAATTCTCTCTCTCGTCCCCTCATCTCAATTCTTTTAATCAATAACAAAACGAAGAAAGGAAACCTTTGCGATTGAAATGGATTCAACGGGTTGTCACGCAAACATTTTCCCCCTCTCCAATCGCCGCTGCCTCGCACTGAAGAGAGACAGAGGATGAAGAAAAGGAGAATGAGAAAAGCTTCTTCTTCGACATTCCCGATGGATATTTTTTCTGATTAAAGCCGTTGACATTTTCTGAATCCGCTCGACGGTGTGTTTTCTTATCGACAAACGTCGACGAACTGCCTTCGTTTCTTTTGTATATGACACTTACAGCTTTAGCGCGTTCGCGCTTTTTTTTTTTTTTTTTTTTTTTTTCCTCCCTCAGCAAGGCTTCAATTCGACAAATTGCTCTTCTTCGTTCGTCATCGACTTGAAAAGACTCGTGATAGAGAATGTGAGAGAAAGAGAGTGACATCTTTTTATCCTCCACTTACCTCATGTTACACGGTGCTGCGAAGCGACGGTCGCTTCAACGACGAAGCGGTGGTTATCCAGTGCCGAATGAGGTGACTGTCGATGGAGGAACTGGCGGCGTCGAGCCATAGCAGTTGTCCACGAGGAAATAAAAGCCCGACAGCTTCTGCGCCCAAAGTTAAACCGCCCAGCTGCCAGCTGCTTCCGAGCCTTGCTTTCCTTTCTTCCCCTCCGTAGCTGCTCCAACTCCCTTCGTCGCCTCTCCCTTTGCGCGCTCTCGGCGACACCGACGCCCTCGATCGCCGGCCGTCGGAAACCGCTTGACATTCAAACGTCGCAGCTGGCCGTTGCCTAACAACCGAACGGGATCCCGTCGGCTCCTTAGCAACGGAGCCGGCATAAAAATGAAAGGCAGCAGCAGCAACATCTTTCGCCAGCCTCATTTGACGGCGACATCGTCGTCTCCTCCTCCGCCCATGCCGAAAAATGGGGGAACGAATTATTCGATGAAAATGTTTTAGAATCGTTCTTACCCCTCTCGGATGGCGGTGCTCATTATGGTGATGGTGTTTTCCGTGATTTGAAAATTGGAACAAAACACTACATAAATGGCACATTCCAAAAACATGCAACGGAACTCTTCGGTCTCTAAAGCATTTACCATAATGGCTTTTGTGATGCTGCCATTACAGAGTTAACAAGTAACACTTTTATGGGGAAGAAATGTTAACATCACCATTAGGTTTACATTCTGTTAAGAAATTATAAGACCACTCTTAAAGTGTTGATATTTAAAGTAGGAATGGGAATATTCCTAATTCAACTATACACGGATTAAATATGTCATGAAAAACGAAGTATGCAGGGAAACAAAATATTTTATTTTCAAAACAAAAATGTTTAAATTTTGACTGTTAAGAAATTATAAGATCAGACTGAGAAAATATTTTTTACAAACTTTACAAAAAATTTAGTAGAACCACCTCGGTTCTGAATTACCTCAAACACTCGCCCGGGCATTGAGTTAACCCAACTTTTTAATAAAATAGGTGAGATTTTATTTCAGGCATAAAAAACTGCAGTTGAATCTTATATAGAATCGGTATTACACAAAACTGTCGATTATTTGAGTAAAGCCTCTTTACCAGAATGCCCCAAAATTCTCAATGGAGTTGAGACATTGCGCGAGGGCCAGCCTATTTTCTCATCTTCAAATCATTTTGATGTAGCACGAGAAGTGTGATAGGAAGCGTTAATATGTCGCAATTTCCCGTCTGGACAAAATGAAATACATAGAGCGGCAATTTGAAATCGGTGAAGTAAAATAAAAGCAAGTGGATTATTGAAAGCAGGATCATCATACATGCACGCACAGTTGCGCCCTCCTTTTTGGCTCGTTTTGCTGTTTAAAATCCGTGTCGTAGCCTATTTGATGGTTGGTATGTCATCAAAGTAAGAACCTTTGAGTGTAGATTTAAGTTTAGGAAAGAAAAAATAATCACACGGAGCCAGATCCGGTGAATACCGAGAGTAATCCAACACACAGTTTTCCTGTTGACCCAAATAGTCCTTCACAATCGCTGCCTTGTGACTTGTCAGCAGACGCCACTGGACACCACCCCGATACTCGGGCCTCACGCGTGCTTAAGCGCTGCAGCAAACGTGTCAGTACATCAAGATTAAATGAAGCATTAACTCCTGTCCTATAAGCACAAATTCTTTAAGCACAATGCCCTTACTATCGTAAAAAAAAACAACAATGAGCAAAGTTTTAATCTGGGATTTTCTCAAGGTCCTTGCTGCACCCGGATGCACGTAGACTTCCGTCGTTCACTAAAACGCCTGTGCCATTCAAATACATGCGTAGATATTAATGATGCAATCACGCGCGCATTTCGTTCCATGTTGAAATCACGACGCAATGTCACAACATCTGTCTACACTCAACCATACCACACGCATCAATGACATACATTGATTGTTTGTGAGATACCTCTCAGTTGTTCACGCTACATAAAATTTGCTCCGCTGTTCCAACTACCCAGAAAAAAATTCAGTCCGATGTCAAATTGACACAATGTGTAAGTTTCTCGTAAAGAAGTTCCTGATATACTTTAGAGTTCATTCAGCAATCCTCAATAGCCAGGTCTGTCTTATCATTGTACGCATAGCATTCCCAAATCATTAACGAACCGCCACCGTTTTGGCGACTGAATCGTTCTTTAGGTTCAATTTGTAAGTTATGTCAATAGCTATTGTAGCCATCTGGTCCATCAAGTTTAAATCGTTTTTCATCAGAAAAAATAATAGAATGCCATCCTGATGTCCAGGAATTTTTTCCTTGGCCCACTGTAACCTTTATTTTTTGTTCTAATCTTTATGCATTTAATGGTTGGATCTCTTGTAAGGGCCTTCCAAACAGTAACATGGGGTTCTTTGCTGTTCAAAAGCTGAGACATTTCACAAGTACCCCTTCTACTTTTCCAATCCTATAGTGAAAGTACATTTGTCTTATTTCATCCTCGGATAATTTATTACCATAAGACGTCTTGCACTACATTCAACAGTAATATATAAGTAACTAATAATATTCTAAATGAGATGATGTATGGAATGGTTCATTCTGTTTTAAAAAGGTTTTAGGCTGGTCTTATAATTTTTTAACAGGCGAAATTTGAAAATTGTTAATAACTTTTGTTTTGAAAATGTCATTTCATGATGTAAACAGTCGAGTCATATTAATGTGACCACCTCCTATTGGTGATGTCAGCGCTAAATGACCAATCGCAGAAGGCATTAAATAAATGAGGCAAAAAGGAGACACTGAAGGAGACAGTGGGAAACAGTGAAGGAAACAGTGGAAGTGGGAAAGGGTGGGTCCACTGGTAGTGAGGAGAGGGAGACAATAACAATAATTGAGAAGTCAACGGCTGTGAGAGAGGAGACAGTGACAGTGGGAAAGAGTCAAGGAGACAGTGGCAGTGAGAACAGCAAGAGAGAGAGAAAGTGACAGTAAGTGAGAAAGGAGGCCATGATAGTGAGAAAGAAAAGAAGACACTGGCAATGAGAAGAGTGAGATAGTCGCGGTGAGAGAGGGAGGCAGTGACAGGAAAAGAAGACAACAGTAGTGGGACAGAGCAATGGAAGCAGTGAACAAGGGAGACAGTGACATTTACAGTGATTCGTGGCTGTGAGCTATTAAATGATAGTGAGGGATTTTGTGAGAGTCAGATATGGGCTGGAAGTTAGCAAGTGGATAGCAGAGGTGCGATACATGTTAAAAAAGCGCGAATTCGTTCGCATGACAAAATTTTTTTGGAAAATTTTTGAAGGTGGAATGAGGGAGCTGGTACCCTCCCTTTTCGATCAAGATCTTTTACCTTAAGAACATATTCGTCTTTATGCTCTGATAGGAGCATTTTACAGATGGTTACATACAATTTACTTGGTCTTCAAACAAAAAAGACGCCAAATTATTGTCCGATGGCAGTTAGACCACCTGTCTTTGACTTTTAATAATTTTAGAAACAGTAGGGTCGTGTTGTTTATATTACTCATTGAACAAAGATGAGTAATGAATCTATTAATCGAATCGATTCTTTGACCAGTTTCGAAAACAATTTATTCCGATTTGGGAACGAGTCAACAAAAATTGATAACGATAAAATGAAACCAACTAATTCGAATGCCGATAAGGTTCTATGACGAATCAGAAATGGAGCTGAGAAAATCCCACATGAAGAAATGATACATCAGGTGAGAAAACACCACATAAATTTTGCAATTTATTTAGTCTTGATCTGATAAAATATTTGGTCCATGCGATTACCTTTTACTTTTTAGTACTAAAGGAATCCAACCCGCACCGACATAGATGAATGATGAGTCGCACAACTTACCTTGTTAAGAAGATCCAATTTCACGATTCGACTGCGGTACCTGGAAGAAAAGACGTAACCAATCTAATTGTAGACTCCGTAGAGCCTTCACCAAGATTAAGTCAGTATCTATACTAACACTATCTCTTCTTACCTCACTCCTTTCCTTAGGTACTTGATGATATGAAGTTGATGGAGGCCTTACATCGCCTTTTATTCCTGGCTTTATTGGATACAAATGGACAGGCACGCAAGATGCCTTTTTATATGCAGATTATGTTGGTATAAACAGTCAATGATTGGTGGATACAAAATCATAGTTTGGTTGGATAAAAAATTTACTGATTGGTTGGATACAAAAAAATAAATTGCTAAAGAAAAGTTGGTTGAATTGTTGTGATTGGTTGGAACATGATGAGTGAATAAGAAAAAATAATAAAAACAAGTAGGAACAATTACCACTAAAATGCATTGTAAAATTACACATAATTAAATAAAACAGAGAGTAAAAAAAAGCAAAGCAAAGAAAGAATAGTTAAATTAGGTCGGCAAAGGGCGATAGCATGGTGTGTACGTCGAACATTGTTTGAGAATTGATGAGCTTATCTGGTGAATTACGCCTGGCTTTGTAGATTTCGATTGCTTCTAAAATGGCAGTCTTGAAGGGATCGTTGGAACGGTGAACAACGGACATAACGTCCTTCCGGTTGGAGGGCTTATGTCCATTGTCCAGAAGATGGACGGAAAATTCTGACTTCTTATCTTTGTTAAGGTAAGAAGCGATGTGCTCTTTCTATCTTATGGCAAAATTGCGGGAGCATAAGCCGATGTAATAGTTATCGCATTGGGTGCAGTCTATTCGGTAAACACGAGATTGAGGATATATGTCAACGGTACAGGGTAAAGGCGGGTTGAGAGAACGTTTACAGGATGGAAGGGTGCGGAAGGAAACACGTAGGTTGAAAGAAGCGAGGAAATTGGAAAGGCGATAGCAATGAGGGCTGAGGAAAGGGATAGATATCCATTTGCTAGGTTTTGTAACAGGCACGGGGGATGGCGTAAGGAACGTTTTCTAGAGCGTATTAATAGAAAATAGTAGACTGGGAGTAGCCGTTAGTAGAGGCGAAGAAGTGGATGTTGCGGAACTCGTTGGATCTGTCAGAAGAGCTTAGGGGAAGGTTAAGGGTACGATCTGAGGAGGCGTGGATAAGATTGGAAGAGGTGGTAGGTTTGCGGTAGTCATTGAAGGTAAGACTTGAGAATGTGGGTTACGGGAAGTAATCACGTCGAGGAAGGGGATGGAGTTATTGGATTCAGTTTCATATGTGGATAGTGCATGGGGGGGAGAAGGAATTCAAGAGGGTGGCGATGGCTGTGGGAGGTGGTGAGGGAGTCAAAAATGAAAAGGGTATCATCGACGTATCGATGATAGGTAAGGATAGTGGAAGAGGATAGAAAAGGAATAACGTGGGTCTGTTCGAGGTGTTGGAGGAAAACTTCGTACACTCCATGCTGACCTAATTTAACTATTCTTTCTTTTTATTTTTACACTTGTGTTAGTGCCTTGCTTTTTTTTTGGGGGGGGGGGTCCATCAACTTCATCAAGAAGGACAGTAGAGAGAACTCTTCATTTCTTAACTTGATGATATGTTTAATGATTAACTTGTTTGGCTACGAGAAACTATAAAGGATCCCTGATGTACAATTTATCATTCTATGAACTTTGAGAATACCGTAACTTTAAAATTCCACAAATATAAAGAAAAATGGTATCGTGGATAGCTCCCAGGACGCGTAAAGACTCTAGATTTAGAAATGAACGCATGGGTTTAGTTTATGAAGTTCTAAGACTGATCGTATGTTCTGTATTTCATCATTAGAGTAATAGTGTTGAAGAATAATCTATTCAAGTTATATTAACATCTTAAATAATCATTACTGGAGATGTATATAGTACACCTTTCCATTTAATTTTCTGAATGGAGGAACTGTCGATTATAGGACTAATGATTTTAGCTGATAAAAGGAGATAAAGAATTGTAATAAAAATTAATATTACCAATCTATAGATTTTGTATAACACAAGCGATCTATCGATATTTCTGAATTTGGAGAGAATAAAACCAGCTTCATTCAGAGTGGTTGAATTTTTGATATTTCCTTAATTATTCTGTAAGTGATTAATTTTACGATTTTTCCCCATTAAATAGGAGACTGAACTCATTTAAATTTAAATTAATCATTTAAACTTCTTAAATCAATAATACTCGGAATATTCAGTTTGAGAAAATAAATCAAGTTACCAATTAGCCCTTAAGGTTTAAGTTAGAGGTTTACGGCCGATATGCTACACCCTGTACACTTAAAAAGATATGCTACACTCTGTACACTTAAAAAGTTTATATGACATGTTATCTTCGAAGACTTTTGTAGACAACGTTTTTTTATCCATTAGGAGCATAGATGAAAAGGTACTCTGAAGAACAAACGCATGAGAATGCTGCAATTGTCCGTGTGAAAAGCACGAATCCAAATTGACTCCTATTACCATTTACACACTTTTATTTAACTTCACTTGTTGTATGCTTGTGAAGCAAATTTTGTAATCACTATTTTGCCCACTTCCTGACTACTTAGAGCTCTGCAACTTTCCCCAACGGATGACAATGGATGTTTCAATTGTTAGTTTCACTAGTCTTTCATTTATTCGTAAGTAATTTAATATTTGAGTTTAATATGTATATAGTGCAATCATGACGTAACGAATGCCTGTATTGCTGATTTTTGTTATCGTTATTGTTGTATATAATTATTATTAATTTGATCATCAATAAATAATAAATATAAACTGGAGATGTACCTCCAAACATCAGGTAATCATATTATCTGAAAAAATGGAAGGAAAAATACTGCGACCTGGATTCGAACCAGGAACCTCGAGTATCATATGCTCGACACCTCTGCTAATTGGGCTATCGAAGACACCCGTACAGCCATGTTGTCACTAAGTGACTTAAAGACAACCAAGATGGAAAGCCCAATGGGAGGCGGGCACCTGGAAAATATAAGAAAAGAAAATTAAAAAGTAAGCAGTATTTTTCCTTCCATTTGATCATCAATGCTAGCAAAGTTGTTGATTGTGACATCTTTGTTTATGATTAGCCAGCTTAATGTATTGTAAACGCTTTCCCGAGATACAGATGTAGCCGCTTTCCAAAGGTTTTTTTTGGTTTTATAGTTATCACATAAAAACATGTTTTTAAATAAAGACTGAAAAGAATAAAATAAAAAATATAAAATACGAGGGCGTTTTGAAAAGTAATGCCTTCATAGCTGTAGCTTTTTTATTTGGTAACCGATTTTCAAAATTATTTTTGTATCTAATATTTACATTTGTCTTCTATGTAATGCACAATTCACTTTTCGACATAGTCCCCATCCCTTTCCAAGCATTGCGCCAATGGGTGATTAGTTGGTGAGCCAGTCGGAGAGGAATTCTGGGAGTGTTGTCGACACCAGGATTGAATGGAAGCTTTGGACCCTCTTCTGGAGTACGATAACGTCCGCCCGCACACGAGTCGCCACGCACAAGAAGTGTTGCAGTGCCTACGGTTCAAAGATGAAAGACTTTGCACCTTGCCACTTTCACCGCTTCCCAAAGAAGAAAGACCACCTTAAGGGACATGAGTTGGGGTTCTGACGGCGAAGTAAACGCTGCCATTCAATCCTGGTGTCGACAACAACTCCGGAATTTCTCTCCGACGGGTTCACCAAACTAGTCACGCGTTGGCGCAATGCGTGGAAAGGGATGGCGACTATGTCGAAAAGTGAATTGTGCATTACATAGAAGACAAATGTAAATATCAGGTACAAAAAGAATTTTGAAAATCGGTTACCAAATAAAAAAGCTACAGCCATGGAGGCATTACTTTTCAAAACGCCCTCGTAGAAATTTTTAAAGCACACACTGATACCTTAAAAAGTGCAATAAAAAGTAAAAAATATTAAATTTTAAAAAGAAAATACTACATAATAAAATAAACGCGCCACCACACCTTTACTTTTTATTTTAAATTATATTTTTTACTTTTTACTGCAATTTTTAAGGTAAAAGTGAGTGCTTTAAAAGTTTGTTGTCAGCGAATTTAGGGGCGATGGATACTGATGATAACATTGATCATCATCCGCCCACCCCCGCGACGAGATGTGGAACCAGCGAGCAATGATTGGCGGAAAGAGCTGAGAATGAGCCAATGAGGAGGAGGAGAGAGCGACGCGGGAGATACGGTTTTTCACGAGGGGGATACGAGAGTAAAACAGAGAAAAAGTATGGCCGTGATGGTGGGAGGACGGAGAAAAGTGAAGCTGGTTTTCCCAAAGGAAAAAGTGGAAAGGCGACGAGGCAACTGAAGCCAACGAGGAGCGAGACGAAGAAACCGTCGGGTTACGTTAACAAGGAGGAACGGAAGAGGTTCCACGACGCTTTAACAAGGGCCGACGCAGTAACGAGGGGAAGCCCGAAACGAAGGAGCCGAATTGTAACCAGCCCGCCGCAACGTCGGAGACGTTGGGAATCGGAGGCCAGGTGACCTCCTCAACAAAGAGTCCGACACGCGCCAGGCCAAGACGACGGCAACGGCTAAACAAGGGACGAGAGGAAGACGACGGTACGGAAGCCGCATTTTCTACAGAACAACGGAGCCACGTATCGCCGCCGTAGCAGTGACTAACGCCCGCAACGAGGGACGGACGGACGAGAGGATATTCACGGAAAATATAGCAGGTAACGGGGGGCTTACGTTATCACGTGATACGCGGGCGCTTCGTTCCTGGCTATCCAGGAAACCTTTTACCTATAAGAGGATATTTATCGTTAACGAATCTGTTCATAAGTAGACATTAAGTTATTTAAGTATCCTTGTCTTTCGCCCCTCAAAATTTAACGCTGCCTTCTGTTTGTCTTTCTCTACTTATAGCAGCAGTGCCCACAGCTCTAACAACGATACTGCCTTACGATATGAAAGAATACCCCGAGCCCGTCATACAAATTGTACCACAGGTTACGCAAGGCCGCAATACCGTCGAAGTGGTATAGTTAATTCCCCGGACTAAAACTTTATGGATTGGCATAAGTTTCTGCCTGTTTTACTTTTATTTGTTTGTCACAAGTATAATTTTAGTCAGCCGAAATTACTTTATTAAAGTTTTGATGACATTTAATTTTGTAGGCTGTTTGTTTCCCCTCTCCTCACAAACATAAGCGTGACTAATTTTAGTTATCATAAACTCTCTAAAATCTCCATTTTACGTATTCCACTGCGCACGTGAGATTTGTATTTTATTTTTTTTAATGATTGTCCTTGCGTTTTGTTGATCGTCGTAGCAAACTGGATTCGTTTGAAAGGTAATAGAATGCGAGGATTCACACATTAGTCTTTTATGCACAGCAGGTGAGGAGGGTACCTTCGTTTCCATTTAAATTTTAATGTTCAGTGTAAGAGTAGATTATTGGTTGTTATTGTTGGCTTGTCATAGAGTTCGGCTGCTCCACGGCAAAACACTATGTGAAAAAATAATTATTTAGAGAGAAATACGTTTTAATGTTTTTCTTAAAAGGCAAAAGTTTTGTAGATACTGGGTTTTAAGCAAGGGAAATCATTGAAACTTCTAAAAATGTTCACAAATTTGGTAGAAAGGTGCGTCTTAACACACTATATGCATTTTTCTAAATATTATTGGTTACTGTGTTTTGGCATGGAGCATCCCAGTTGTAGGTAGTAGTATTATCGTCTAATTTAAAAATTTAAATATATGTGATTACATGAAAAACGGGTGATGTTTCAGTCATGAAACCCGTGCGATCCAGGGAAATCTATGGCAAAATAATGAAAAGCCTTTCCCGGACTATGTTAAAGCATTATGAAAAATTTAACGCCCCTTGGTTTCAAGATTGTAGAGATTATCGCCAATATAAAAATTTTAGAGAGACAGACATACATTAACTTTTTATTAATATAGATGTTTAATTTTGGAAATGCGAAATACAGCAGCTATCCATAAAAAGAAAACTTGATAAACGGTTTCAACAATAAATTCCCATCGCAACTAAACAATATTTCGTTCAACAAAACGCAAGGACAATCATTATAAAATAAAAACTTTTAAAGCACACACTTTTACCTTAAAAATTGCAGTAATCTGTAATTTTCTTTTGAATCTTGTCCAGTGTGTGCAACCGTAAAGGTTTTTCATTTATTTTTCTAAAATAACAGGCGTATCACTATATTTAATTCATTTTCTTCCCTTGTTACAAAAATGACTTTTGAAACGTTTGAATGCTGTTAAATAATTTAGATTTTACATGTCAAAAGGATTGCCACCACCTAAATCTGCAAATACAGAACATTTACAGTGCAGTATTGGCCTTGCGACAAAATCAAAACTGAAAGTTTCACGAGCTTTGAACTTTTTCTCGTTGATTGAGTTCATTATGGAACTCGAAGGAATAAAAAATGTACTGTAGGTGAGACTCTACTGAGATGGGCAGTTTGGTTCACCGTGACTGTACTGAATACATTTTATAATAACCCTCGCAGCAGAGTCTGCATTGCTTGCTTAATCAGGATCTATAGTATTTTTAACAACTTTTTTTCTTCTTTTCTTTGCATTTTCCCTTAATTTTACCTAAGTTTTCTAAGAACAAGAAATTAACCTCCCTCCTACCCGAGGAGGATATAGGAAAATAGTGGAAGCCCTGAGTTGATCTCATTTTGGCCCCCGTTGCAACATAGGTGGGCCAATCAAAAACAAAATACATGTAAATGGTGAAGTAGGACAAGCTACATTCCGAATTGCAACCTTCTACGTCAAAAAATGTAGAAAATATGAAGGGGACGACGAACAGACACATGGACCTTGCAAAACCAATAGCTCCATTCTTCTGCTACTTAATTACCTTTCGAAAGAACATAAACGTTTCACTGTTGTCTTGAAGAGAAATAGTATGGTAAAGACAAGGAAATGAATGTAGTTGTAGTAATATCAATAGTTCCGTGTCAATGCTTACACTCCGAATGGAAGCATGCAGACTATTCACAACAGTTGATATTATGAAATTTTATAATAAACAGTAGAATGTAAAAAACAATCTAATGAAATCTTTAAACTCTTAAAATTTTTTGCTTAATACCATCCGCGGTTTTGAAACGCTTGGAGCTGCTATTTAAGAAGATCGTGTGGATCCGAATCTTTTCTCGGAAGATCAATCGTTTCCTTGTGTAAAGAGTGCTACTTGAATTTTGGCTGAGATGCTTTGAGCACCCATCCGTCAACCCCATTTGATAGACTACATTGCATTCCTTAACCATCCGTTGATGCGCCTTTAAACTCAACCAGTTCACCAAAGAGCATTCCTTACTCGATAGAAAATCTTATAAAAGACGTTGGATTTTATTTCGGGGTTAGGAACGACGAAAGCTATAATTTCTTGTGAGAATCTTTTTTTTACGCATTTATAGTAGCTTATAGTCGATTGACTACAATTAACTGATTACCCGTTTCAAACGGATCTGAGAGAGGGAAAATTCTAGCCTCTTGAAACCTTCTTACATATTGTCACGTACTTTAACCTAATTATGCAGAGTGCTGTTAAGTGTGACAGAGAAGGAGACAAGTTTAATTTACGTATCATATTTATTCTTCACTCGGAATAAACATTGGATGATAATTTTAACAATTAAGTATTTGAGTTCATAACTAATGTGAAATTGAATTTATACAAGGTTCAGACGTCGGGTTCGACATCTTCTAAGTCACTGTCCTTCGCTGCGATGTGGAAGAGACGAGGGCCACCATAAATGTGAAAACGGCAACCTTCAAAAGGTAAATCGATCGAGACGGAGAAGTTAACGAAACAAGAAGATAAAATACATAAACATTAATCATGAGCTTTAAACAAGAGAACGCAAAAACCTTAATTCAATTTTAACGAACAGTTACTTTTTATCTCGCCGAGGAGCAGGTTGCCATGCACGGCCACATGAGGAGGCTTGGGGTTGCCTTGTTGAGAAATCCAGATGTCCCGAAAGGAATGGAAATACAACGGGCTATAGAATTTCCTCAACGTGTCGTGCTGTGAGGATGCCATGAAAGATCACTAAGGGAGCCCGGCTATCAAGCGAAATAGCCTTCTAAACATTAACTCCCTGTTGTCGGAATCTATCATGTCTCAATTTTGCTTGGTTTCAATGTAACATTCGGATTTTTAAGGTAATTCTGGAGAGCTTATTGTCGAATTAGAGAAGGAAAAAACACGAATATTATATCGAGCGATTACAAAGGCCACGATTTCAAATATTACATTACTGTCTTATGATCGAGTTCTATGTTCAGCTGTTCATAAAATGAGACAACATTGTTCTATCGACACTAGTGTTTCCTTTAAGATGTTTCTTTTATGTATACATTATTCTAAAGAAATCCTAAATAATATACAGTGTCCGAAAATATCTTTACACTTTTAGAAAAAGAAATAAACATGGATATGAGCTTAATGTTTTTTTGTATTCAATTAAGAAACTATCAAAGTCTTTTTTTTTTTTTTTTTTTTTTTTTTTTTTTGCAATGTTTACCGATTTTTGAAGCATTGGGGAATCGAAGTTTCGACGACCGTTGTAATTCGACTTTTCAGTTCATCAGTGTCACGACAAAGTTTTTTACGTAATTCCATAATCGGGCGTGATATCTGGAGAATATCTACTCGGCCATGATATTGCACTTCTTCCAATCCAATGTCTGGGGAATTTCATTTCGGACATTGCGCACATCCAAAGTCTAATGTGACGGTGCCCCATCCTGCTGGAAAATGATATTGGATTTCAAGTCCTCTTGAAAGCCATTTGGAAATAAGAATGACAATATCATTGACCTGGCGCCACCTAGTGTTCACTTCATTAAAGAAACACACTTTGATGCTTACTTCATTGAATACAAAAAAAATACTAAATGTATAGCCTTGTTTTTATTTAATGATTTTCTAAAAAGCCTAAAGATACTTTACGGACTTCCTGTAGTCTGTTTTAATTTTTTAAGGGGGAGATACTGTCACCTATTTGGCATTAATCTTTAATTTACAAACGGGTGCTTTTCTGGGAGAACTGGCGGTTATTTCTTTTTCGTATTAAAAACTGATAGAACGGAACTTAAAATGAATGTTGCACTCATTATTTAATTCTCCATTTGAGGCTATATTCCTTACTACTTCTGATCATAATCTTATTCAATTCCGTGGTTTATTTGCCGTAACATTTTAGGGTGAATGGGGAGGGGGTTGCGAAAATTATACCACGTAATGAATACTACAGGAATAACAAATAGAAATTTTGATATTTGTTTTCGAAGAAAATGAAAAGCCATGATCAATATTATAAATGTGGGAACGAATTTTAGGAAACAATTTTCTTCGTCGTGCTTTCCCTTATTACACTACCTCATAGGGAAAACGCCACCCCAAAAAATTGCTGGACTAGACAATCTACAGAGTGTGCATAAGTAGATAAATTCTGCCAATAATAAGTTTCGAGCTGATCAGGTGGCTGGTAAACGAGATAAAAGGGGAGCCAGTCTGTAAAGCTAACTTTTCGATTTTCCCCAAAACCGTTATAATAAATGCTGGACGACACCTTCGAGAAAGTTTTCAGGAAACTGTTGCCGTTTCGTAGGGTTTTATCGTAAGCTTATATACAATCAGTTTGTTTGTATGTCGTATCGTATCAGAAACTCAACGTGATGCGACAACCGTGGATAGTATTTGAAGACAGTGGGTGGAATAAGGAAATATGAATCATTGTAGAGAGACTAAAGCATCTAGACGAACATCAGAACGCATACATCGATGTATCCAACGGCAATCAGTAACGGCCCCGCAATCTACAATAGCGATATAATACAAAGTGTACCATGAATTTTGGAAGCTTCAAAATTAAGGCAGAGAGCTCTTCGAAATTGCCCGAGGCAGGCTTGCGATCAAGCCGTCCTTGGTGAAGACTAGCTTTAACAGTGAACCACCGACGTGAACGATTATAGAGGTGACCACCAGATATACCTAGTGAGATGAATCCTACTGTGTAATGTAATGACGAGAGATTCCTCTTGTATGCATAACGGGTGCAAAGACTGTACGTCAATATTTTCAGAGCTTTACACATTTTTTTTTTAAAAGTTAATGCACGGCTACACAATCCGATCTTCAGCAGACAAGCTTTGCAAGATATTCAGCACCATCGCTAGACACCTCTTTCCAATAAAGAATCTATGGGAAACGATTGGCTGTCGAGTGAATGCTTTTCTACTCCCTCAAATAAGGACGAAGCTCTGGACTTTGGCTGATACCAAATAGTCAGCGATATTTCGGGGCGTCATTTAGGTGCCCATCGAATGTGCGAATGTGTCGTCTATCATGGCGGTTCGACTAACTATTGTCATCCTGTATATTCAGCCATTGGATAAAACGTAATATTTCAAAGCGTATTTCAAAATTAATATAACTATCTGTTTAGTCTGTGTGCCTTGTGTAACCTAGAGTATTTCTTTTATATGTGGCATTTTCTCTGTCCAATGTATAAAGGATTCATCTCAAGTCTTCCCATCAATTCTCGATTCTTAGGGTCATTTGGCACAGTGGCCGTCATTCAACCGTATTTTCCTTCCGTTTCCACAATGTTGCGACCTTGACCATCTGACCGTGAATGCAAAGCGTTTCTATCAACTAGAAGGTTTGTATTCTATCTCGTTGGTTTCTATGCAAACAAATTCCGAGAAGGAAAATTTCTGGAAATATTTTCTCATGGACTCGCAAGATTCAAGATTAAGTCACAAAGAGATTTTAGTTGCGACACCTCAAATTTAAACCGCTCCCACCGTAGCCCATTAATTTTTTAAGCAGAAAAAAAATTAATATAGATTTCTGTATAAGAGTAGGAGTTGTGATAAAATATATTAATTAAAAAATAAAAACTCCATTTAATTAAAAGAAAATAAATAAAATAAATAATAGAAACAATGAAAAAAAGTCACCCAATTGATAAATGTAAAGATTGAAGGACGAAACACAATTGAAACAAAGGTCTTGTGGAGATTATGTAGATGAAACACAGAAGAAACGAAGATCTAGTGGAGAAATGTTACACGAACACAGGGAGGCACACAGTTTCAGGTGAAGGTCTATGATGAAAGTTCGATGATTCGTAGACACGTAGATGACAAACTTGAAATGTATTAAAACGTTATTTCTTTTATGGATCAACCTTTCTTTATTAAATTATGGATTCAATTTTGTATTCTATTTTTTCTTTTATTTGTTATCCAATCGTTATTTTTCTGCTTTCATCCAGTTAGTGTACCTTTTATCGTGTAGCCATTCTCTTATTTTCACTCGCTGTATTCAATGCAACCAATTTACACCTATGCTGTTTATCTTGCTTCTAACTTCTTTGTACTGTATTGTCATGCCATTCGTTGTATTTTATCCAATCGTATTACTCCATTGTACCATGTTTCTGCTTGTAAGGACGAGAAGTGTCACGTCAATCTGATGAGCGATCGGGAGACAACGTCCCTTCCGATCCCCACATGCGCCGAACGAAAATAAAAACAAAGACGTCATCGGCGGCATCAGATTGGAAGCAATCCGAAAAACGATCGACAACGGCTCACCCCGGGAACAAAAATAGTTCCCCCTCCCCTCATTGGTCATGCAAATCAATCGACGAAAGAGGCGGGGTTCGGGGGATATAAAAAAAGGAGGAAATTGCCAGTAACAGGGCAGATTTGGATTTCTCTGATGAATTTGGAAAAAAGACGGCGACCGACGCAGCCCTTGCCTCTGCCATCTCTCGTGGAAGCTCGACCTATAAGGAGTCTTCAATCCAGGACTTGGTGATAGGCAAGTGTCACTTGTTAATGAGAACTTTGAAGCTAATGTGAACTTTGAAAATTTTCGAATGATAGACTCATCGGCGATGCCTATCGTATCCAACGGAGACAAAATTCCCGCACTCACCGAGAGCTCGAACCCGGCATTCACGAAGGAAGAGGCCGCCGCTTCTTCAAGACCTTCGGCCCGAGGGACAGGTCAGCTCAACGCGGTCCGACAAGGGATTACTCCGATCACAGTATCCTTACCCCTACTGACGATATCTACCGGACAAGACACCGACTCCTCAGCGTCCTCCTTGCGTAGCGCTACTAATTTCCGAAGCGCGCGGGCCCGTTTGCGTGTTAGGGATAGCGCGCGAGGGGACTGCTTGTGTACTGCAAATCCTAGTAGGTGTCCTTTTCCGATATCTAAAAGAGCTTTAGTTTCATATAATCATTTGACTAATCATGTTTATGAATTAAAACAAGTGTACCTCTGCTGTCTAATCTGCTTTGCTTTGTTTCGCCACAGAATTCGCCATTGCAAGAGCGACGAAGTTGGATTGGTCCTCGACTTGCCTACACTTTTGGTATTTGTGTCAGCCGGCCTTGGACAAGAATTTGAATTCAAGGTACAATTGGACTTAATTAATATTTGTGATTCCGATTATGACTTTGCTATTTTTGTTTATTCAAACTTTACAATTCAATTCGAATTAAAAGTTTATTTCTATTTACGTAAACG
Source organism: Rhysida immarginata (assembly GCA_023313115.1). Classification (NCBI taxonomy): domain Eukaryota; kingdom Metazoa; phylum Arthropoda; class Chilopoda; order Scolopendromorpha; family Scolopendridae; genus Rhysida; species Rhysida immarginata. The sequence goes on from JAHWFO010060970.1 coordinate 3,235,072, forward strand.
TCTGCTCCTCTCACTGTCTGTACGTGACAAGAAGCCACTAGTGTAGCATATCCTTAATAAAGCCGGGAATAAATGGCGAAACTAGTCGGAAACTCTGTTCTCCCTTTATTGTAGTGTAAAGTCTCTACCAATTCCATGAATTAAAATTCAGGACACTTTCATATTTTTAAAAATTAATCAGGACGTTTTTATTGGTGTTGAAATTCACGACAATCCCACTTTTTCCGGTCTTATAGAATCTGACTTACCAACGATGCTTATTGGAGCAGTGGAAATTTCATAATAAATGATCACAATCCTTCGATATGTTCCCTAAATCAATATTTCCGCTATCATTATCTAGTATTATTGTAGCAAGTGAAGTAGAATAAAAAGGTCTGCAAAATAAAACTGAATTGGAAGAAGAATAAAGATGAGGGGGAGTTAAAGTTGAAGTTCATCGAATCATTTTTATTAAGACATTTCATAATATTCGGAGGACCGAAAAAAATGTCCTTTTTTAAACTGTGTCTGTAACAGAAAAAAAAATAGTGTTCTTGCCCATTTTGAAACTAAATATTCAGTACAGTCTGTATAAAAGGAGGTTGGCTGTGATGAAAAGAAGTCCGAGAGCCCAACTTTGACAACATTTTGGATTTTTCCCATTTTAAGAACGTGCTGCAGAGATCTGAACAAATGGTAAACAGATATACATTGCCAGGGGAATAAAGGTGATGAAGCAGAACTTCCCAGAAAAAATCTCTGATCTTTTATTGGACCAAACTTCCGAGAGAGGGCTTTGTTGTCAGGTGAAAGGCTTTGTTGGCTCTTGGACAGCAGATCATGATGCAATAAGATGTTTAGACAATTCTTCAATAGTTGACGAGGATCTGAACGTAGGAGACTATTGTGCAGTTTTATCGGCCTTCAGTACAAGGGACATCACAGAGGTCAAAATTGTCCGACCGGAATTTGGCTAATTTGGCCGCTGGCAATTGCAGCACTTGCCTTTGGATAAACAGGGCAAATGTTTTTGATGATTACGGTTAAATCGTTCCCCTTGTGAAATTCATACATCATGTAATGACAAACATGACTTACCTCGAGTTTTATGACACTTATTTTGTTTTGCAAATTTGGTATACAAAACATTTACTAAAGGTGAAGGAGAATAGTTCACATACACTTAATTTACGTTGAAAATATATGAACCCCTCAAAATTGCTCTACATTTTCTTTCTAACCCATAAAAAACATCACTTCCGGTTCCCCAATACCAATAAAAATTTCGAGACGCAGGCACATATTACCGGTATGTATGCGAAAATTCCAGAATCTAAAAAATTCAAAATTTCGCTCTCCAGCGTTTTGGATAAGAGTTACTCTTCTTTAATAAAAATGCTATATAATTAAGAGAAACGTATGATTATCAGCTTCAAAACCAACAAAAATTAGTTTCGACTCCTACAACCAAAATAAGTTATAGTTAGTGCATTTGCATCCTTTTCATGCAAACATTTTTATAGTAAGTTAGTGCATTATATGTTGTCAAATCAACTTAAATGGCGATTTGTTTGAATTGTTATGTTGTGTTTGATTAGTTTTATGTGGATGTATTATCTGTGTTCAATGCCTATTTAAGGCGATTTTAATAAATAAATAAATAAATAAATAAATAAAATTCTACAACAAATCAATTCAAAAACAGTGGAATCTATAAGTTAAAATTTCCCAGTTGCCATCACAATTATTTAGAAAAAAAACTTCGAAATAAGATTCAAGGAACATCTCAGATCTCTAAAATACAGAAATAGCAAATGCAAACTCGTCACACAATCTAATCATTATATGAATAAAATGTGCTTAAAGTTATCAAAATTTCACGTAACTTTTTTCTGAATTTATATACGACTACATCTAAACTATGTATCTTCCTTTTGATTTTCATTTTGATTATTTTATTTATTTTATTTTATTTTATATAGGAAAAAAAAATTCTTACAGAATCCAACCAGAGCCAGTATGGCTCAAGGCCGACATGTTAGGTCCCTGTGGATTATACAATAAATACAAGTAAATTAAATAGATCTACGTTAGTGGGTTAGTAGGGGAATTTGAGAGATATTTCTTTAGACTACATTTAAAAGTAGTCAAGGAAGGCGAAGAACGGATTTCATTGAGAAGGTTATTCCAAAGTCTAATGCCGGAGTTGGTTATACTTTTAGATTGATAGGTGTATTTGGGCAAAGGGATAGTTAATGTATGTGTCCTTGTTGCGAAGATTACATGGACCGGGTGGTTTGGGATTAAAAGAGTTTTGGGGGAGCGAGGAGATAAGTTTGTTATTTAAAGCTTTAAAAATAAAGAGAGCGGGATGAAAAGAATGTAAATAGTAAATAGATGTAATGCCTGTAATGGGGAAAAGATGCGAAACTGGATCGGATTTTTTAAATTTGAATAGAATGCAGACAAACCATTTCTGGATAAGATATAAGCGCTTTAAATTAGTTTTAGTGGTAGTGCCCCAAAGTTGAATACCGTATATGAGGGAAGATTGAATAAGGGCAAAATAAAGAAGCAAAATGTTGTTTGGTAAATAATGAAGGCGTGAGAAAAGACCAAGGCGGTAATTTAAGATATAGGCCAGAAATTATCAATTTAGGATTTAATGTAGTTAGTTTTGGTTTGGTTTCGGTTTATTTGGTATTAACGTCCTTTTCAACTGCCATGGTCATTTCAGGACGACGTTATAGGGGCCGCAAATTTTGCCTCGAAAGGGTTCTTTAACGTGCAGCCGGCAAACGACTACACGGGACCAACGGCTTTACTTCCCTTCCGAAGAAGTGCGTGATCTCAGGCGATCAGCAACCACTAAGCCATCGAGGCCGATTAATGTAGTTTATTACATTTGTTCACTAAATTACATAATTGTTATCTTATTTACTATTAAAATTGTACAATGTATCCTCCATTTGTTTAATACATTTCTTAATTATTGTATTTACTGTTTCATTTTTGATTATTTGTATATTAAGCTCTTAGTGCAATATTTTTGAATTTTCTCCAGCCAATCATACGTAGCCGACGAGAAAGATAGGCCCAGAAGTCAGCTGATCTTAGTAGTCCGAGTAACAATGGACGCGTTTCTATTTTTGTTGGGAAGCTGGCATACAGATATCCACGGCCTTCTAAAAACTACTGGGCGCGTAGTCTCTAGAAGGCCATGCCTATTACAAGCCGGGCGCTTGGAAACGTCTGTAGCCAACGAGAAAGACGTCAAATTGACGTCACAGTTCAAAATGAAAAAAGAAACGGCTTTCTAGGCTTTCCAGGAATCTGAAATGACGACGATACTTTGCAGGCTGCATGATTGTTGCTGTGTTAATTAAAATAAATTCTGCATTATTCACATCTACTTTTAAATAAAAATACATTGTCTTCTCCCCCTCCCCTACGTTTCCGTGCGCAGGCCTTCTCTAGAGGAGCGGCGCTCCCAGACATTTCCAGCTAAAAATGTTATCTTCACCATTGCCATCTTGGATTTTAACAATCAGTATTTTTGCGTTTGCTGTAAACCACGGTCTAGGTCATCGAGCTTCGGCCATTTTCCATTGTTTCGAGAAGCTAAAGAAAACAGATCGCGCCAGGTGCCGCATAGATCGAATCAGGGCCGACCGTGACCTGAGATAGAGGTTTTTCATTGAAACTGAAAATGAAAGTAAATTTTCTGTCTGTCGATAGGGCGGCGCTGCAGGCGTTTTTGGGCCGAATGTACATGCAGCGCCACGTTTCAATAGAGTTCCCGCCCTATTGGGAGCTAGAAACTTTAGCTTCATTTTAACCGTAGCCTTCGAGATATTAGGCCTCCGCATCGCCTCTCATTTCAATGCTTTCCTCCGTGCCAGCGGGAGTTCAACTTTTTAACGCTAGAGGGGGATCGTCAGGGATAAAACAAGCTAAATCTATGGAAGCTACAGACGTTGATAAAATTATTTCGTGAATTTAATGGAAAAACAAACACTTCGAACGTAGTTTTTTTATTAATTTGTATTTTGCTTTTTCATTGATTGTATATATTTGTAATTTATATTTTTTGCATTCTCTCATTGAGATATTTCGTTGTTTTTAAAGTGCTAATTCGTTGCGCTCGTGTACTTCGCACACATTTGCCTCCCTTAGCTACGCTCCTGATTCAGTGTTAGTGTAAACTTCCTTCTTTTCAGAGGCTGTGTGTTATTAATTAATCATTTAATAAAATTACTTTATTTTAAATGATCATTACTATCTAATTTCGCTTTATGCTATCATCAGCCCGAAGCTTACATTAACTGGTATTTAGCTGTGTTTTGTTTTTTTGAGTTGAATGTACATTCAACGGCCTGTTGTTGGATGTTTCGATAATAGTGCAGACGATCTCGTTCGATAAATCGTCTAGAGCATGATATCAAAAACCAGATGAAGGTAGGTAATAGAACGATT
>JAHWFO010060970.1:3239629-3275093 GCA_023313115.1 Rhysida immarginata
AAGGTACGTATGTGAATACCCCCCCCCCCCCCCTTTACCTGTTCTTGATAAAACATTTTATTTCAATATTTTGTGTGTGAATCCGATTTAAATCGATTTTTCACTTACATCGAATATATCGCTCATTGTGATAAATGCAGATCGATTTATATTAAGATTCGATTCAAAAGAAAAACTAACAACACAATACAGTAATTCGTTTTCATTAAAATGTGCGAGCGTGACGTTTGAAAAATGTTAAAAATATGTTGGAATAATTTCGTTTCATTAATTTCATTCAATGCAATGAAAACCAAGACCACATAAGGATCGTGTCATTTGCTCTTGCTGAAAATCAAACACTAAACCGGTGTAAAGACAAATTCATCAATATTACATAAATGTAAATGAATAAAGGAAATTCAGTTAAGTAATGATTTTTCACTAAAGTTTTAAAGTGATAATGTTCTTTTATAACAAGGAGAACCTCCCATAAGTACAGGCAGGGATGGATGAGGGTAGGGTGTTTTTTTCACATACTTATAGATTTTTTATTCCACTGTCAATTTGAGCATGTAGTAAGAATTTCCCTATAAAATCATTTCCATGAAAGATAGTTTTCTTTATTAGACCTAATTTTGTCGTGAGAGCCAGAATTTTGCGAGATAAAGTCGGATAAATTAGCATAGCGATGGGGTAGAAAGTACAAGGTGATTATAATTAAAGTCCCTTTGTAAAAATGCTATAAAAAAACAACCATGAGTCCGAATGACTTCAAATTTGGACTGAGCATTCTTGAAGAAGGGGCATTTGATATGGGATAAGAAAAAAATAGTTCCAAAATTTATCACTAGATGGCGCTGTAAGCGGCATAACGGAAGCGGATTCAGCTAGAAGTGACATTTTGAATTGAAATACGACGGCTTTGGCATGAGTTGTTTATGGCATGATGTTTTTACATTAAAGTTGGTCAAGGAATGCAATTGACACTAAAACAAGTTAAACAAGCTGCTATGGCAGAGTCGCCATTCTTGTAAAAGAGCTTCACAAGCAGAGCGCGATCCTTCATTGACAGACCCATGGCAAGCTGCTGAGATACAAATATGACGAGAACGCCATGAGGCCTGCGTTTTTATAACACATGCAATGTCTCATGCGCATGCGTATCTTTCAATTTGCATAGTACAAATCCTCCTAGGCATAATATGCCGCTTACAGCGCCATCTAGTGATAAATTTTGGAACTATTTTTTTTCTTATCCATATCAAATGCCCCTTCTTCAAGAATGCTCAGTCCAAATTTGAAGTCATTCGGACTCATGGTTGTTTTTTTATAGCATTTTTACAAAGGGACTTTAATTATAATCACCTTTGTTTATCCCTGACGAGCGCCAGCTAGCGGTCAAAAATAGAAACTGCCTCGGCACGCTATTTCAAGCCCGATGCGGAGGCCTAATATCTCGAAGGCCACGATTTTAACAATGGAGCTCGATGACCATGAATATCTGTAAACCAATGGCATATATTAAAGATAGACTCCGAATCCTATTGTTAACAGCGGCAAAAAGTGAAGCAAATTGAGCCATGATAGTTCTGGGCAGGAGTGAGCCGTGGAGTAATTAGGCGCATTCGGCGGCGCTCAGATCTGACTCAGATCTGAGAGAGCAGCGTTCGGCGAGCACTTTGGTACTTCCGCCTGAGAAGAAAACGTGTTCGGCACGCAACGAATCTGTCAGATTCTGAGCTCAGACGCTCAGCAAGCTTTTCTTTTTCTGAGTGCTCAGATAGAATATGGCGGCGCTCACTGCGATGCGAAGCTATCAAAAAAGCTACGAGAGCCAAATCATGGCGATGCCCAGTGTACCCTTTCCTCCCAGGCCTTATGGTATACTCTTCTCGCGAGCGAATATTAATCATGCCGAGTTGTTCATTTGATCCAGATTTTTATTTCATGTACACTAAAATTAGTAAAACCGTCGTTTCTTCTCAATATTTGTAAAGTCGGTAAAGCCATTTCTTTCTGAGATAAAAGCGCGTTCGGCAACAGTCACTCAGACGCTCAGAAAAGCAGTCAGATACCACGTGACAGTTCTCTCAGATCTGAGTGCCGCCGAATGCGCCTATTAGCTGTCTGGCTGCTTTGTTTTTGAAGATTTTGGGCCCGAGGATTTATTAATTCAAAACCATTATTCAAAGTTATTTTCCGTAAACTGTACAAACAGACAAGAAAAAGGATCAGGAATCATTTTTCACAAAAATAAACCAAAGATACGTGACTAAAATGAAAATACGTAACTGAGGCTAAGGTCAAAAACCCTCACCGGTGAGAGAATGATGACGTAATTTCTCACTGGGCTAACCGTCTTTTTCTCGGTGAGACTAACCGGTTAGGCATAGCAGCACTAACTGGCGTTTCTGACCGCGTTAAAATGACGTCACAAATTTCTCACTGGGATTTCTGACCGACCAAGCGCTAACTCTTCTCACCGGTGAGAGTTTTTGACCTTAGCCTTTAATATACGTCATTGCTGTAAACAGTGAAGGTTGGATTGTTGGCCCACGTTTGATGACCCAGTCAGCAGGCTTTGTTTTGTTTGTTAGATGGCGTTGACCGGGGCCTGTCTTTCTCGTTGGCCTCGCTACTTATAGTCTACGGCTCGAATTCAGAATGAGCGCTAATTTAATAATATGGAATTTGTATTCCACAATGGTTTTGAACAAGAGCAAGAGCATTAGTGTTCATTCTGAATACGGGCCTATGTCATCAAAATTTCTTACGATTGGTTCTTTTATTTTATTCTTGGATTTTAAATATTATGACTCTGTTGATGTTTTTAGATAGAAATGCGCGTCAGTCGATATATTTTTTTTTTTTAAATAAATGCATTTCTTGTATTAAAGAATAACTCATGAATGTTAGATGAAGATGTATTACACGCCATACCTAAGATGTTTTTATTACTGATGAAAATAGGAAAGAAAATTTCATCGATAATTTCTTATATTGCTTTATAGTCTGTATCTATTTTATAAATCTTTGTTTTAAACATTTATAGTTTTTTTTTTTTAATTGATAGCATTTGTTAAGAAACATTTTAATCTAATTAACAGATTATGATTATAATACCTTGTTCGCACAGTGAGCTAATCACGGTCAGTAGATCACGGTTACTGAATCGTGGTTATCTAATCGAGTATTTTCCGGTTCACTGCATCCAAGCGAAATGACGGTTACCAGAAATGAATGTGAAGCAGAACGTTCGATATGTGCTCGTATTAAATATTTTCTCCCCAAACGTTTCCAAGACTTTTGGTTTCTTCATAGATTTCTCGATGCTGCTCTTTTGCTTAGCCGCCATATTTGACGTTTGACATATATTAGGCGAACGACAAGATTGAAACGTAAGTCAGGCACGCAAATGCTGCCTGAAATAATTCGGGAGAAGGTTTTGTACATAAAAATATGATAATTAACAGATAAGTCGAAAATGGAGGAATTATTATCCAACAATTTATTATGTGGAAATTTGAATTTTAAAAACTTATAAAAATTGTTTACTTTTTTTTTTTGCAACAAGATAAAATTTTGCGTATTGCCTGAATACCAGATCCAGATGCCATACATAATTTTTGATAAAATCAAAGATTTAAAAAGGGTTTATTTAATAATAATCACAAACATTGAACAAATCCAAGTACAAATTGTTAATATTATTGTCCGAATTAATTAATAACCAATATTATTTAATTATTTTACCTGTATACACGGTTATCATTTCTTACGCATTTAATATAAAAATACGTTATGGAAGGACAATTTTTTTTTATTCATTTAAGATTTCTTTCGACATTTTGGCGCAAAATTTAAACTTAAAAAACTGGCTTCGTTTGACGGGCTTCCTTTGATGCTTTTTCAGCATCAGAAGCATTTTCAAGTGCAACAGTAGCCTCCTTTTTCTTCGTCGAGTAATCTCTCGCGCCATTGAGCTAGAAAAGAAATGAGTTATATGCCCAGGGCATGCGGTTCTCGCCGAATTGAGCGTCTCTCGCAGCAGCGCGCCAGAAGTGAGAGAATGCACCAGAACTTTTCTCGCGGCGGCAGCGAGACTTTTTCTCGCGTATATGTGAATGCGCCTTTAATGTGGCTCTATCTGTTTTGCATTTTGTTGTGTGAACTCATTCACCGAACTTAATTGTCAGAGGCTGTATGATATTTTTCTACATTTTGAGTCTCTGTTTAGGACCCCCCCCCAAACATTTCCCTCTAAACTTACATATTCAAGTTATTATTTAAAAAAAATTGTATATCTCTCTCTTTGCGTGTGGCAACAATGAATTAACTTATCAATGATCAAGTTCAATTATTTAATGATATTTCGTTAATTACTGAGTATTGACAACAATATTGACAGAGTATTTGTTAAAGTCAAATTAATAATGCATATTTCCTAAATTAAATAAAGGGATCATTATTTTTCCAAGAATTATAGTATTCATTTTTTAATTATTCTCATTATTTGAATACACAAATATATTGGAGAAATAATTTCATAGCGGGTAGGTGGTTGTAAATTCAAAGAAACCTGGAATTTAATTTTTAAAGGGGTTGACCAGGGAATAGAGAGAACTAGTTGTTGGTACTATTAATTATCAAATCTTTTTTGTTGACAATTCTTATTTTAATGTATACCTTTATTGTTACCTTATTATTCATTGTTCTGTTCAAATCTTAACTTCTTCACAAATTCCCTGATGAAGACGAAAAGTTGAAACACCTTAATAAAATACAGTTTGCTTTTGTTTTGTTTTGTTTACAGTTATAATTATTTAATATTTATGAAGCAACAACAGACAAAAAAATGGTGACTTAAGATTTTTAAGCTAAGATTTATTTTTCATTTGTTTTGAACAGTTTTATTAAAGAATAATTTTAATTTCAATTTCTAAAATCGTTAACAATTCTAAAAAATAATGAACAATGAATGAACTCGTTTCATCATTACGAAACATAGATACTTAAATAAATAAATAAAGTGACACCATTTCATTTGGTTTTTCTTGGTGAAACTTCTATTTTCTTTATCATAAATAAATAATTCTAGGAACATGTCATTAAATGTGTATTCATAATACAAAAAAATAAATAACATGAATACATAATATATGTGATCATTTACACACTTCAACAGCTCTGTTAAAGTTGGTCTACTTACAAAGTTTAAGTAGCATAGCCCCTTTTTTTAAACGGGAAAACAAAATTTGTCAAGCACAAGAGTCTGCAAATTGTTGATTTCGTGGTCTTAATACGTAAATTGAGTTGAATTATACATTGACATCAAAACTCTTGTTTGTAATAAAACTGACGATGTAACAAAAACAATGAAAAAATGAGATACCTCGAGTTCTAATGACCCTTGCAATGATACTGAATCTATGAGACAATGAAGCTTATCTTATTTGAACTTTGGGTGAACGTAACATGAATATAAAACATGAACCAAAATGATGTGCTTTGAACGTAATAGATAAATTAAGCTTAATGGTATACATGAATACATGTTTTATGAGATGAATAGTTTTAATACTTATATTGTGTTTAGATTGTACAATTCCACTTTTTCCTGATCCCTGACATCCCCCATTTCAAAATTATTAAGCAAACGATAAAATCAAATTTAAGACAAATAAAAATGGATTGCAAGCCTTTGAATAAAAATTTAACCTAAACATTTGATGTATATAAGGCAGCAAAATGAAATAATAAAAAAAAGGAATGAAAACTGTAAGCTGAGGAAAAAGGAATGATGGTCATTTATATAATTGGATGACAATGTCCTTATAGGCAATTTGAAAAAGCTGTGAAAATGCTGTGAATGCAGAAATTATGTAGGAAAATAGAGAGGTCATAAATCGTCCTGAGTTTCCACAACAACGTTCCATTTGATCAGCAAACCCTAGAGAAACTCCTGTGACTAGGGAGACACCTTTACACAAAAAAAAATTTACACGATAAAAAAAATTTGCATAAATTAGAACTACCTCCAGATGTGCAAGATAATATGCAGATCTTTTTACAGTACATTTATCTCTCTTCTCTTTCTTTTCTTTTATATCAAATCGGACAGTCTTTCGAATGACTAGTTTAAACATCAGCGAAGTAAAGTGAATAGATTTTTTTTTTTTTGCGTTGAAATAAAATTAAATTAAAGAAAGCTCTTCAAAGCTTAGTTTGAACATTTACACTAAACTTTTCTTTCTAGTATTTACAGCTCACGTCTCGTTTTCACCACTACTGAGGCGTTTCTACTGAAGGTTTTAACCCCTTTAGTATTAAAGGCAGGTAACTAATGGCCTAAACACAATCCTGTGTTTAAGATCTCACTTGACTCCCACTGGAATGGGATTTAGAAATGGCATTTGTTTTTTTCTCTCATCCTTTAAAGGGGGAATAAAATTCTGAAAATGTGAAAAATTCAAAATGGCTTCATTCAGAATTTCTGGAAAGAACTCTTCAATTGTCACCTTCTTTGCGATTTCTCTCATCAGCCAATGCTTGCCAGTGAGCACGGTTGATCTGAACACCTTGGAGGAGAGGGTAAAGAGATTCCTGAACAATGGAAAAAGCCTAAAATGAGAAAGTGAAATAAAAACAATATTATAAGTTTCCATTTGTGACTTATGACTTATTAAATTATTAATTATTGAATCCATATAGAGTAAAAAATATAACTGATAATTTTAATGCAATAGAAAATTTATGCAGAATCTTTGCTCAAAGAATTTTACAGCAAATATTTTTATGGCTGTATAAAAAATTTATAACTGAATGTAAGATTTGACATTTAAAAATTTTTAATTTCACACTAATTTAATTTTCAGAATATTAAAAGAGCTTTTCACACATATGCAGCTTTCATATTCAAATATTACTATTACCATAATAACATACTATTACGTATAGTGCTAATTCTATTTTTAGCTCTGTATTGTTTAAAGTATTTGTGGTTTTGTATATATCTCTTTTAAATACTGCCCATTTATTTTGTTATTTGGGCTCTCTTAAATTTTATTTATATCAAAAAATAAATTATAATTAATCTTTAGTTGAATGGAAAATGAGGGCTTTTTAAGGTGTCTTGATTTGTTATTCAGTTGAATGGAAAAAATAGCCATTGTTATCTTTAATAGAGCAATTTCTCTTTGAATGGCTTCAATTTCTTTATCCTAGGCATGAACATCATCAAAAATGTTATTTCATAAAAAAAATTATGTAAGATACTGAATTCTTATTATTCACTTGAGAAGTGCAACAAATTTGTAATGTATAAGTGATTTAATTTATTTACATTGATACAGTATTACTGGAGACTATTATACAATTTAAGATCATATCCTCAAATGTGCAAAACATTCAGTAAAACCAGAGCAGCAAAAAAGGGTCAATCTTCCTTCAAAGTCAATGAAGTCCTTGAAAGAACCTTTCTTACTCATAGACTTCTGTAAATGCAAGAAGGTTAAAATTCTATTCAAATAACATTAAAAAATGGTTATCTTCTAGGGTATCCTATGTAATCTACTTGATCATAATCATTTCATTGCATATTTAATTATGAACTCTTTAAGAAATATATTAGATATACTGTCATCAAAAATTGGATATTTCATACAGGGCAGCATCAATCAGAGAAGTTCTCTACATATTAATTTAACTTCTCTGGCATAAATGTGAGAATTCACATTACTAAAAGTAATGAGAATAGTGTTACATTGTACAAAAAGAAAAGACAATAAAACAAAAAAATTTTTTAATTTATATTGTTTAACGTTAGAAATTGCATCCTGCATTTCATGTAGGATACATACGAGGTCTGTTCAAAAAATACGTAGACTGACGTCATAAAACAAAATATACTTTATTCAGAAGTTACACATCTGGGTCCCCTTCAAAGTACTCTCCTCCCCAACGCACACACTTATCCCAACGGTGTTTCCACTTTTGGAAACAGTCCTGGAACGCTTCTTTTGTGATGTCCTTCAGCGCCTTCGTCGCATTTGCCTTTATATCAGGAATCGTCTCAAATCTCCTTCCTTTCAAAGGTCTTTTGAGTTTGGGAAACAAGAAGAAGTCACAAGGAGCGAGGTCAGGTGAGTAGGGTGGGTGAGGAAGAACAGTGATCGAGTGTTTGGCCAAAAACTCTCGAGTTCTGAGGGCTGAATGGGCTGGAGCGTTGTCGTGATGAAACAACCAGTCACCACTCATCCACATTTCTGGCCTTTTCCGCCGGATAGCATCCCGCAGACGTTTGAGAACTTCGATGTAGTAAATCTGGTTCACTGTGGAGCCTTGGGGGAGGTACTTGTGGTGGACTATGCCCTGAGCATCAAAAAAAACTATCAACATCACTTTCACATTGGAACGAACTTGACGAGCTTTTTTTGGTCTGGGAGATGTCTCACCCACCCATTGGGATGATTGAACCTTTGTTTCGATATCATAACCGTACACCCAAGATTCATCACCTGTTATGATCTTCGACAAGAAGTTTTCATCATCTTCTGAGCGTTCAAGCAATTCCTGACAAACCTGGACGCGATGGGCTTTTTGGTCGTCCGTCATCAGGCGTGGAACAAACTTCGCAGCAACGCGGTGCATCTTCAATTTTTCGGTCAAAATCTCGTGACATGATCCAACTGCTATCCCACACTCTTCAGTAAGCTCTCTGATGGTCAGACGTCGATTTGCCCGAACCAGGGTGTTGATTTTGTCCACGTGTGCGTCGTCAGTTGACGTGGAAGGACGTCCAGGACGCTCATCGTCTGCAGTTGACTGACGACCATCTTTATAACGTGCATGCCACTTAAAACATGTCGCACACTTCATAGTAACATCACCGTAAGCCGTCTTGAGCATATCAAAAGTTTCAGTGGCAGTTTTTCCGAGTTTAACACAAAATTTCACAGCAACTCTTTGCTCGTTCAAGTCACTCATTCTAAAAATCCGCCAAACGAAAATAACACACTTCACAAACAACCGCGTAACTAATCAACCAATACTGATATTTGCAATCAAAAAACTGCCTTGTAATCAGCGGATCTGTCAGAAGATGGCGACACCAAGCGATTTTGATTGGGACCAACAGGGCTCGCGCAATTCAAACAGTCTACGTATTTTTTGAACAGACCTCGTATATACTGCGACCAACCCCAACTCTGGCCTAACTCCTATTGGTCAGGCACATCACCATGCATAATAATACGAAAGCGGCTTCATTGCCTAGCAACGAGCCACCGATGTAAACAAATGTTGAAGCCTGAAGTGAAACTACAGTGACTAGAATAGAAACTGTTCCAGCCACTGTAGTGAAACCATACTTTCAGCCATTTTGGCAGGGTCGCACCGCATTCCAGGCAAATACCGCAATCGTGGGGTTTTCCCCGCTTGTTTTTTCCTCTTATTTTAAGCCAATAAAAAGTCAACAATCGAATGACATGAGCACTATCTCATGTTGCGCATTCATTATTTTCTTAGGAAAGCGTTGTTCGGCTTCAACCAATAGCAGTTAGGCCAAAGTTGGGGTTGGTCGTTGTATAGTAACTATTTGAGGGTGAATTGTGAATTGATATTAAAGTTGAATTTTTTTCAAATAGTTGCTGGAAAAATGATGGAAAATCTTAAGAGCAGTTTTCATTTATTCTAAATTGATGATATGATATTTTCCACAGAATAAGAACCAAAATGGAAAATCTCTAATCCACAAGGAGAATTGCAATACAGATACCAATTTCGGGTATCGGATACTGTCGGCACGCCTTGAGAAGACTACTGAGTTGCTTAATGTGCACTTGTGGTGTCACTATAGTTGCAGATCTATTCATTATTGGGGGACAAACAGCCAAATTTGAATCGATCCATGTTTCATCGATGTAAACAATAGGACAATTTTCATCTCTTATTTTTTGATATTTCTCAGGTATCTACCTCTCCATGCAAACGTTTTCATTTGTTTGGAAACACAGCCAGAACTCATTTTTGCACTACTTGATTTTTCCTCCCTTCATAACTAAGCAACTACAGCAACACATACGAGCATATTAAGTAACTCAGCTGTCTTCTCGTGGCATGCAAACAGTGTGAAAGACTGTATCTATCTTCAGTGTGAAAGACAAAAGTGAAAAATCTGAAGATGGGCACCCACAGTTTTTACTTTTTACTTTTGTCTTTCACCGCTGAAGATAAGTACCTGCTACTCAAAATACATATCCAGTATTTCAATTCTCCTTGTGGATTAGAGGTTTCCCTTTATGGTTGTTCCACTCCACAGTTTTTGATTATTTTTATTTAATAAGAATGTACAAATGGAATGAAATAAGATAAGAAGAAAATGAGATAAGAAAATTATTGAAAGACATACAAATAAAAGCATCATTCCAAAATTACCAACAGTATTCAAAAATCTTTAATTAATAAACATAAAAATCTCATTTTCATTACCATCACATTCCACTGTCTGTATTTATAAAGAGTTTGAAGGAACTTACATTGTTCCACTTAATTTTACAAAATTTTCAAATACCACCACATTTGACCATGAGAGCTTGTTTACCGTCAGGACATGAATTCATAGAAAGTGCAGAAATCCTCTAGAAAGAGTTTGCAATGTTTGGATCAACAAGAAGTCATCTTACCACCTTTCTGATTAGGATTGTGTTATCATCTGAACATGAGTTCATCGAAGGTCAACATCTGTGAAGAAATCCTCTAGAACATTTGGATCCAAAAGAAGTCATCATGAGTTTTTACATCCAAGAGTGGTCAAATTTACTTTTCATCAAACTTAAGTACATTCCATCTGTACATTCTTATTATATGGAAAACATCATATCATCAATTTAGAATAATTCTACTTTCCATTTCAACTTAAGTTTCATTATTTTTATTCATGTCTTTTGCATATGAGTTCAACTTCAGGTCACTGACTTTTATCACCAAATTCTGTATATACACATCCAAAAGGAAGGGGCTGCAAACGTAACTGATAGGTTTACTAGTCTGACAAGAGTTTGTCTTCTTTAAAAACCCTTTATATCACTTTGAACTTTCAATAAACATTCATTTTATTGTAGCGACTGATTTGAAGAGCTGTTTGGATGGTGCACAGGCTTGCTCAAACTTCTGCATTCGAGGGTTTAATTAATCCTCATTATCATCATCATTGTTTGAAGCAATTTACTTTCTGCATTGTTTTTCACAAGAAAAAATTGTGTTTGAAATCAGTGAGCTTGTCATATGATGTTTTCATTTAATTTAACTATAAACAGTTTTTAATAAGATAGCCACATTATGCAGGTTGTGATCAATTAAAGCAATTGGTTAAATAGGAACCACTTGGAAAATTCCAGACCAAGCTAGAGTGCCCATAAAAAGTGATTGGGCATATTAAGTGATACATAAATGTTTTCAAAGTAAAATTATAAAAAATAATGATATTAAAAAAAATTATCATATAGATTTCAATTTAAATGATAATAAAATATAATAGAAAATAAACTTGTGAGAAAAATGAAGTACTAATTGAAAAATAATGTTACTTATTAATTAAATATTTGTAATTTGTTGTTTACCTCATAAATAGGAAGGCAAATAGAATCAATAAATGAAACTTGCATAGATGGAAGCATATCTTTTTTATCACGATTCATCATATCCTGTAATTTAATAGTATAAAATTAGAAATGTCTATAATCTTGTTTGTGTAGCTATTCATAAATATAATATAGGTATGTACCAAGCATAGATGAAGGGAGGAGTATACTTTTGAATTATTGTGTATGCTATTAAAAAGGCGTTGTAATTACCATACATTATTTTGGGAAAACAATAATGCCAAAAAAATGTTCTAAAATTTGCACTTTCTTTTTTTCCCCATTCTATTTTCACAATTACTCTGTAAAATGCATATTTTTATAGTTCAATTTCAAAAACTTCTGATAAAAATCCCCCCCCCCCCGTGGTTTTTTGTTTTTGGTTGTTTTTTTTTACACTGTAACTTGTTTAGTTTAGGCCCTTTTTAAATGTGATGGTCATAAGCTTTTCATTGGCTAATCTATTATTGTACGAGGGCGATTCAAAAAATAACCTTAAAAATTTTTCATTTTACACAAAACACATGTCAAAAGGAACAAATGGCGTCACTTTTTGACATAGTCTCCCTGGCGTTCAATACACGTGAGCCATCGTTTTGGTAGTGTTTCAATGCCTGCAGAAAAAAAGTTCATGGAACGTGTGCATAGCCACTCATGCACCGCCTCCTGAACTTCGTCATCAGACCGGAATTTGCAGCCGCCAAGCATTTGGGATTTGCCTCCTAGAACTCAATTGTCGAGCATTACATGCCCAGAGGCACCATCATCAACCAGTAGCTCGTATTCAGACCTTCTGAGGTCCAAACTGAAACCTTCCATCCACACCAAGCGTCGTGGACTTCTCACAAAGGGGAGTCCTGCTCCAACACGACAACACCAGGCCCCTTACCTCCTGTGCCACAGTTGCCACCATAAAAGACCTGCAATTTGAATGCCTGGTCCATTCTCCGTAAACCCCCAAAGTTCAGGACCGGTGCGTGAGTGCCTTTTCCCAAAAGAAAAATTATATTCCTCATATTCCTACGTCCAGCATTCTATCATCTTGACCATTATGGACAAATTACATTATATAGTATGTTGAGTATTGGGTTACAAGTTTATGACTACAAATTTAAAACTCAGAATCTTATATGGAAGACCATCATATTTGTTTCATTACCAATGTCTATTGCCTAGCAATGAAATAAAGCTTATGGGCATCTCATTAAAAGGAAGGTCTACCCAATGGTAAATTGGAGAGTGCTAAAACAAGGGGATTTCCTTCAGAAGTTTTCGGCAAGGCTGTACCCAGAAATTTTTTTTGGAGGGAGGGGAGCTGGCCCAATCCTGCTTGTGGAGGGGAGTCTCCCATGTAACAGATTTAGTTGATTTGGTGGCCCTGGTTTTTGAGGTAAAAGGCTATAAAAATATGAACAATTCTTCATTTATTTTGAATAGGACAGCTATTATATATCAAGGAGAGGGCAGAGCGGTACTAAATGTAAAGTTCATTAAAAAATTATAGCTCAGTACTATCATAACCTTAGCAGAAACAGAGATACATGACCACTGAACTGATGATGATGATCACTATAAGAAGTTCAGATAACTGAAAAAGGGAAGACATCTATCTAGGTAATGACATTATCAGAAAGAAACGGAAGGAAAAATTCTGTGAATCAGGAGCCACAAGTACAGTTAACATGTTTGATGAACTACACACATCCATACAAACACAAATATCCATGTGCAAAGTGTCTCAATGGATTTGGGAACTTTAAAACCTATGTTTAGTATTCTCACCTGCTAAAAAAATAGGAGTGTCTTTATTATGATAAAAGATGTGATAGCCTAACAAAATGTAGACATTGTTTTATAATCAGTGACAATCTATATTCACAGGTATCTCAAGTGGCATTTCCCAACAACATAATACGAGGGGAGATCAAAAAGTAAGTTGCACTAACTCGCCGCAGGAGCGTGCTGTGTGTCGCAATCTTGGGCAAAGCGGAGAAAGGGACATTAACTGTGCAGACGTCGGATAGGACGGTTGCTGTGGTTTCACGTCGTGTTTTGTGTGACTAGCGGGCTAAAAGCAATGGCGCGTCAACTGGATGTCCACTCCAAACTTGAGGTGCGAGCAGCAATCCGATTTCTATGGGCCAAATGGGTGAATTGCACGGACATTCATCGTGAAATTACTGCACGATAACGCAACACCTCACAAGGTCCGCCAAACGTGCAAACTGCTGCAGCGATTCAAGTGGGAGGTTTGGCAACATCCTCCATACAGTCCCGACTTAGCGTCATGCGACTTTCATCTTTTCAGTAAGCTCAAAACGGAATTCGGTGGACAACGATTTCGAAACGATGAGGAGGTGAAAGCGGCTGTCACCGTATGGTTACAAAATGCTGGAGGAGATTTCTATGCATCCGGAATCGAAAAGTTGTTTGATCGTTCGGATAAATGTTTAGGGTCTCTTGGGGACTATGTGGAAAAGTGAACCTACATTGTATGCTGCTATAGCCGTGTTGCATACTGTTTAAACTTTAAAAGCTGCTCCACCGTGCTCTTACTTATAATAATAATAATAATAATAATAATAATAATAATAATAATAATATATAATAATAAAATACTGGTGCGCTCAAGCGCTATCGTGACCGTTCAGCCCCGCGCGCGCACTCGTGAAGCTTTTTGATAGTCAGCCCCGAGCATCGAGATAAAAAATCCGATCAGTGAATAAGAGCAAGAGCGTACCTTCATGTGTTCTTGATAAGAGTTAATTGCCAGAGAAACTCCTTATGCTTTTAAACTTTCTGTTTTAAGCGTAATTATTTATTATTTATTTTCCTATATTATAATCTGGTGGGGATTTATTAGATTTCAATGCAAAAACGAGCGTTAAAACGCAAAAATCTACGTACAAGAAAAACGAAACTTTAAAGAAAATTCGAAACCTAAGAGAAAAAATTTTAAAAAATAAAAAATATAAAACAATCTTCGCTTTTATCTTCAGCTCCTTCGCCCCTACCGTGTATCCAGCTATAAGAAATTTTAATTAAAAAGCACAAAAGAATACGCCAAGAGGTAACTTGTCCTCCTTAAAGACAAATTTCGTTTCCCGTTTTCACTATATCCGTTTGTGTGCGCGCCAATCATAAGCTGGCTGCGAGAGTTGGCTGTTGTTTAGCAGGAGCATAGCGAGTGCGCGTCGCCATCACCTAAAAGGGAAGATTTATCGTAAAAAAACGTTTGTGCCTTCAGATTCATTATAAAACTATAAACACATTCGGAACATACTTCGAGGTGGGATACGCTTTCACTGTCGGCCATTATTGCAAAGCGAAAGTGAACAGGCGCGTTTGAACGTGATCAGATTTGAAAGTTGATAATGTTGGGCAGGAAGTTTTTAGATGCAGTGCTCACGTTGATCGATGAACATGGGCCGACTGGCAGTCTAAATCATACTGGGCAGGTACCAGGAAAAATCGGCGAAAGCAAAGGCATCCGTCTGGCCCATCGGGATTCAATCCGCCGCTGACCCAGTGATTCAAGCGGGGGTGACCCGGTGATTCAATCCACCGCTGTCGATGAACGCTCGTGCTCGATCGCTATCGGAGTGAATTTTTAATTAATAGGATGTGAACTCATCGATAAATTCATCAATAAATATGAATCAAGGAATACATTGTCACTACTCATTTTATATCGTTGAGAGAACGATATGAAGTTGGCCTAAAATCGTGGGTAGAATTTTTTTTTTTTATTTTTGTAAAATCTCCGACAGTAACGCCGCGGTGGCTGATAAGCCGCACACGCCAAAATTTTCATTTTTATTAACAGAAACGCCGCGGCGCTACTGCCGAAAATTACAGTACTATTGTAATCCATGTATAGCAGAAAGTGATTAAGTTAATTTTGAAAACCATAATAATGGATCAACTTTAGTCTCAATTTTACTGCTGTGAATGAAGGCAAAACCTTCAAATACAAAGGCCATATCCACAGTTTTCTTTCTTTTGGAGTAGAAAGAAAAACACCTTTCTTTTTAGGTTTTTCAGTTCCACAGTTTACTTTTCTTCTTTTTCTGTTTGATTATCAAATTTTTAACCATTTATTTTCAGATTTCTTTTTTTATACTGATACAAGCTACTGAAATTTTTCTACTATTTAAAAATGTGCTTTAAAAATTATTTCATATTTAAAATATTGTTTTTAATTAAAGAAATAAAATTCTATAGTAATATATACTCACAATTGGAGTAATATGGAGTTCAGATTTTTCTTTATCACCTTGTTCAAAAAATTCACTAGCTACTAATTCTGCAACCTGTAAGCATTATTTAAATAAACAACAAATTTTATCATTTTTCATGTCAGATATCAAGAATAAAACAATTTATTATGTAACAAACATGGATACTTTACCGCCTTCTGCACTTCCCATGGTTTAGTTATTGCTCCAACATCACATGCTGTCATCAACATTGCCCTAAATTAAAATATCAATTATTTTACATCTTTTCTTCTACTTCAAAATAAAAAAAAGACGACTTTCATCAAATTTCCATAAAATATGAAAGCATATATTCTAGGATAAAAAAAAAAAAAAAAAAAAGGAAATCGCTAAACTTTTGCATCTATAACATTAATATAATAAGCAGTCATTCTTACTATTAATAACACTGGTCTATAGTGGAAAAGTATTCAAAATAATTTGAACTAATTTCTGCTTGTCTACCCATGCTGAATAAGAGTTGATAAGTAAAAGTCATTTATTAGTTTAAGTTTACATGATACCTGATATTTTACCTTCGATTCCTATTGGTTATGCAGTCCATATGAAAGAGTCTTATGAAAATATGAAAACCCTTTTGCTGCGGATTCAGTATGATGAAAACCAGTGGCAAATCTGCGGAGGTATGAAAGTCGTAGCTCTGCTGCTTGGATTACAATTAGGCTACACAAAATTTTATTGCTTTATTTGTGAATGGGATAGTCGTGATAGAAAAGAGCATTATAAAAAAAAGGTGTGGCCTCATCGTCGGTCACTTCAACCTGGGCAGAAAAATGTTAAAATTGACCCTTTAGTTGACCCACAAAAAGTGTTACTTCCACCATTTCATATAAAACTAGGGCTGATGAAGAATTTCATAAAAGCAATGAACAAAAATAGAGCTGCTTTTCAATATCTTCACCAGAAATTTTCAAGCTTAAGTGAAGCTAAGATTAAGGAAGATAACTTTGACTCTGTTTAGAAAGGTAAAGCAAAAAAAGCCTGGGACGATTTTCACCTTGTCGCAACTAACTTCTTGGGAAATAAGAGGAGTGACGACTATGCTGAACTTATTGAAAATATGTTATCATCATATCAAAAACTGGCTTGTAACATGTCCTTGAAAATCCACTTTTTACATTCTCATTTGGACTTCTTTCCAGACAATTGTGGGGCTTTTAGCGATGAACATGGGGAGCGCTGCAATCAAGATATTGCATATATGGAAAAAAGATATCAGGGCAAGTGGAGCGTTTCAATGTTGGCAGATTATTGTTTGACTGTTTGTTGAGATGTTACAGAAACAGAATACAAGAGGGCAGCGAAAACACCACGTCGCAATTCTGCTAATGAATAGAAGAACCGCATGATTTCTGTTAATTTTTGCAAAAGACTCGTAATTTGTTTTTCTAAAAAACGGAAACTAATTTTAAAATATAATTATTATTTTTGTATTCAGCATGTGAAAATGAATAAAAAAAGCTACTTTACCTGAAGAATACTTTTTTACAGTCAAATTTTGTAGACCAGTATAATCAATTATAGTGACGATATAGACCATATGTGGGCTGTGATTGTAGCACAGTTATCTGAAAATGGGGCTTTTCATGCTTAACTTTATGACAATTTATGGAACTTTTTTTTTGCATTTTTAAACAAAAAGTTCTGATTGTCCTGTGGAAGTTATGATTGCTTCAATGTCACAAGAATGTTAACATTCATGTTATGTGATACTTGAAACATTGACTGTGAAATATTATTAACCCTGGATTAGAAATATAAACAATGAATTCTGGGCAACAATTTAAAATGAAATCTACATAATGATCTGATAGAATTCATAGATTTAAGGATTTTTATTTTTCAATAGATTGATTTCAAAAAAGTATATTTTCAAGATATGCATTAAAAAGATGTTATACATGCCCAATTTACCAGTATAGTATGTTAACTCTAGATTGTCTCACTTTTGTGAATAAAAATAAAGCCATCCTTCAAAATATATATCCAGCATTTCATATCTCTAAGTTTTTATTTTTTTTGTGTGCGTGCACACATGATTAGTGGTTTTTCTTCCTTTACAGGCAATTCTGCACCTCAGTTGGTTTTTTTTCTTATTTTTTTTATACAAGTCAACAAGCATGAATGCACAACTCAAATAACTATGAAGCTGACCATGAGTTTACTTTTTAGATTATTTTATGCAAAACTTGTCTGTTCATGTGATAAGCATATGATATGATTTTATAGGGCTAAAAGAGATATAACAAATTAACTCAAAAGTTGCACTTTTAAGTTATAGTTCTAAAGATAACTAAACTGTTCATTGGAACGAACTTGTCAACTTAATTTTTCAAAGAAAAAAGACCTCAGATTATGATAAAACATCAAAATTTCAAACTTTTATGAACAATATCAGTTAAATTTAAAAAAAAAAGTGTGCTTTGAACCTCTAAGTATTTATTGTTAGTTTCCAAACAAAGGAGGCTTATTTTAAATTGCTTATACGTAATATTAAAAAAAAATTAATTTTTTATAAGTAATTTCCTTAATCTCTTAAGGACAGTGCAGTAAATATTGTCATGTATATTCTGTATGTGGTCAGTATTGTGATTGATATATAGGGTGTTTACAAATTCTGTGTACAAACTTTTAGGTGTAGAGGACCTTTTGAATTCATTTTGCCAATAAACTGGGGTCGCGAATGAATCCTTCATACATACAACGGCTGTCTGAGACTTCCTCGTAATATTGTCTCTCTGGTTAATGTATTTCCAGAAAATGGAGATATTAGAAAAATTGATACTGATAGTGACAATGGTTTTAATAACCATATACTACATTTTGTGAAATTACAAAAGATGTTGAAACAGTTGACCATGGGGAGCAATGCATGCCTTACAGCATCTTGTCGTTGAATTTCTGACATGGCCAAAAATCCCTATAGTGTCTCTTACATGGTCACTTGCAGTCACAATTCGCGCTACCAGCTTCTCTTCTGAATTCACAGGAGTATCGTACACCACATTCTTCAGATGTTCCCAGAAGAAGAAATCTAAAGGGCTTAGGGCCCATGGTCAACAGTTTGAACACCTTTTGTAATTTTACTAACATTTAGTAAACGGTTATTAAAAACTTTATGACCATTAGTATCAAGTTTCCTAATTTCTCTCTTTATCTGAAAATACACTAATGAGAGAAAGAATAATATAAAGAAACATAAATTAGTAGTGGTTGTGTTTTATGTATCAAGGGTTTGTTTGTAACCCCCAGTTTATTGGCAAAATATACTCAAAATATAGCACCCTAAAAGTTTGTACACAGAGTTCGTAAACACCCTGTATTTGCCTTACAGCAGTCAGTGGCAAGTCACCGTTGAGAAAAATGGGCATTTGCCTAAAGTCACCACTAATATGGATGTCTACATTCACACAGCTCTGGGCTCCAAACTCAGGTTTGTCCTGGGCGTAATTTGCTCCGGGACTCATGAATATTAAGTGTCACTGCAGTAATTCATGTGAAAAGATTGAATAAGTTAATGCCTAGGAAATATATAATTTCTGTTTCCACCATGATAATATGTTCGCATGCAGTGATAATCACTCACTATAGAGAAGCATATGTCTGCATTTAAGCGTGCTGATTTAAGAGGTTAACAAATGACAATATCTATAAATTTTTTTTAATAAATGAGCAGAACTTTTTTTTATTGTATAGTAAATACCTTAGAAGATCTTTATGTTCAGGGATTCTCCAATCATACTGTCTTGTGTTAACCAAACGAAAAAAATTGACCCGCTTCCTAAGAACAAAGAAAATATAGCTAATTAAAAAAGGTAATAAAGGTAAGTGACAACTAAACTCTCAGTTTCTAAGAACTATAGGATGACTTTAGCTTATTATTTATAAATATAAATGTATAAATGATTTTAGTACCGCTTAACTATAGAATGATTTTTGATGAATGAAATATTAAAAGTTAATGCATTTCTAAATATTATAAGATCAAGAATACATTATCAGAATTAGAACAAAAACCCTCAATCAGACTTCAGTTGTCATCCCAAAGATAATAAAATGAATCAAAATTAATCATTGCAATCTATCTCTGCCATAATATGTTTATGAATACATCTGTATTCCTAGCTTTCAAATACTGTTCCAGCAGACCCATTGTTTAGGGAGTTTGCACTGGGCCTCGTGCTTGAAGGGGCACTGAATTTATCAATGTTTTATGTATTTATGAAATTTTGTCATCAGATGTTTTGTTTAAATGAATGTGTATGTATTTCTATGAAGTATTGCATTGTACTTAATAAATAATTTATTTTTTTTTTCATAAAAGCACAATCAAATATTTGAAGATTACAAATATTTGAAGGTCTCACATAAATTTCCACATAGGGCCTTACAAAACTTTGAGTCAGCCCTGTCAACATCTCCTAGATACAAGGTCTCAGCACCAATGACTATGATGTCACAGTAAGAGGTGGGAGCAATGAACACTTACTAGAAGGGCCTTAATATTTATAGCAATGAGAGCCTCCTTTCGCTACTAGAGTTGACTGGAAGATTTGTCAGCAACAAATGGAGGCTTTGAGAAAATCAATCTTAAAAATTGAATTACAAGATTCTAAAATTTATGATTCAGAATTTTATGTAAAGAATCCGAGTAGATATGTGAAAATGTTTAGCAATAGGAAGTTGCCATTACTACAGATACTCAGGCCCCTTTTAGCGAGTGCCGTACTCTCACCGCCTCTTACTGTGACGTGATAGTCTTTGGTGCCGAGGCCTTGTATCTAGAAGGTTTTGGCCCTGTGCTCTAAAATGTGATGAGCAGCATTAGAAAATGATTATATGCAAATGAAATGAAATACAAGGCGAGACCGGAAAGTTTGGTGAATCACCCTTTAATGTGATAATGGGAAATGTCTGACTCATGGTGACATGTTCAAGATATTCTTCTATATCTCAGCTACCATACGCAAATATGCCTTCACCATTGTTGACAGGCGTATGTTCATGAACCAGTGTTTAGAGGGCATAATTCATAAAGAATTCGTTCCACAGGACCAGTCAATAGTGATTTCTACACCGTGGTCCTTGGGCATCTATGGAAGCACATTTGTTGGGTTCAGCTGAAATTTACTGAGTTGGGATCCTAGTCTTTCTTCTGCATGATAACGTGAGGTCGCACGTCACTACAAAGTTGAAGGGATTCCTCTTGCAAAAACAGATTTCAGAACTTTACCATCCTCCATATTCATTCCTCACCATCGGACTTCTTCCCCTTTCCTCGTTTGAAATCAACAATAAAAGGACACAGATTTCTTGACATTCCGAATATTCAAACTGATGTGACAAGGGACTTCAAGTAGTACAGAACGAGGATTTTTCACATGCCATGTAACAGTTGTACAAACGATGCATAAGTGTATTGTGGCGAAGGACAGTAAAGTATCATCTCTGAAATACCTGTCTCTGTTTGTTTTTCTGAGTCATTCCCCAAACTTTCCAGTCTCACCTTGTAGAAGTTATCTGAAACAAAAGATAAATAAAAAAAAAGGAACTACCGGTAAATTAATAAATATTGTTTTCAAGTAGCACAGAAACCTGAAGCATTTATAACAACAGGGGTATATGAAGAGTTCATAAATTACTCAAAGCAATTGCAGTGAAAAGTACGAAATGTTTGTGAAAAAGTACGAAAGCAATATGAAAAGCTGTAATAAAGTTTTACCCAGTAAGAATTTTACCAGTGGAGGATTTCATCAAAAACTTTTGGAAGACCAAGTTTAAACAGGGATTGGTTACTGCCTTAACACAGGAATAGATGAAAAGGGAATATGACTCTCAATAGGAATTTCAAAAAAGCTATACTAGCAGTGATTTTCCAAACTGAACATCTTCACCATACTATGTAAAGCTGTTATGCTGTTTGGTGTAAGTGCTGAAATTTTTCTCTTTCAATTTTTGTTTATATCTGGACTATTTCCAGGCCACCTTAAATCAGAAATTTGATGCTCTTCCAGCCATCTCCATAAGGGCATATTGGACTGAGTTCAGATTACCACCACACATTTGTATAAATAAATGATCACGAAGTTTGTAGCTATGATTTCCTATTGAGAGTCATATTCCTTTATCATCTATTCTTAATAATATACCTACTGTTCTGCACTTTATTCAAACATTGTACTTATTGCATGTAGCTTTTATAAAGTACAACCAGATTATACAGTATTTTCGTCGTTAACCGAGATTATACAGTATTTACATTTGAAATACGTGAATTTCCTACAATCTTAGGAAATGTATATACTAATGATGTCCGAAAGGATGAAAATTGATTTTATCTCAATAAAAATCTTTGTATTGCAAAATGGACATTGTTAAATTATAACTTTTTAATTATTTATTTAACAAATTAGAAAAAAAATTTAATAACTTACCTGAAATAAATTGCCAAATCTGTTGAAAGAATGGCATCTTCTAAGACCTTAATTACTTGAGTATATTCTTGTTCTGTAAGCTTAGAAAGAATTTGATTTCCCTAAATAAAACAAAAATATAACATAAGAATCTATATAAAAAAAATTAAATTTAAATTTAAATATTAGTTAACTCATTTTTAATGACATTCAATAATTGCTCATCAATAATGAATTAATTCTTTGCACTAATTTATAAGGATTACTGCCATTCTCCACCTTAATAATGATAAAACATAAATACTAGAATATATTTAAGAATAACTGTGTTAAAATATAATCTGTTAAATACTAATTAATAACTAATGTTTTGTATAATTTGATTCTTAGCATTACAAGTACCGGGTGATCCAAAAGAGTGTTACATTTTTTAACATTGTTAACAACATTTTCAGTGTTTGCTTTCCAGCAATTCAATGCTTTCATAAGAATCACGAGGCACGCGCAAACACTGAAAATGTCGTTAACAATATAAAAAAAATGTAATACACTTTGGATCATCTGGTATTAAAATCTTAACACTGTATAAATTGGACATTGAGTGACTTTATTTATAGAGTTACTATATTTCAGAATGAAATGGAACAATATATAAATGATTATCATTAAAGAGCTTATTTTTTCTATGAAATGACAAATAAGGCATAGGTCTTGTTACTCTCGAGACTCAACGAATTGCAGGTTCAAATCCCGCTGAGGGCATGGGTTTTTGTTTGTCCCTTTACTAACAAACTTGGAAGACCATGCAAAGCCCCTGCTGGGTTAAATTTTCAAATAGCTCCAATGGTTAAATAACATCCTGAACACTAAAAAGATAGAGTAGAATTCCCAAGTTTTCATTCCAAGAAGTATCTACTGCTCCCCCACCTTTTGGTTCAATTGGAATTTATCCAAGCTAGCAAATTCCCTAAGGCAATCGAAATTTTAAGAACATTTTATTGGATCCTGTATTGATAAGAGCAACCCCCTCCCCTTCCTCAACGTATTTTTGTTCTATTTTTATTCGATTACTTAATTTTCCTGTATTTAGAGTTATGTCCATGATAATAATTTATCACAGTTCCAAGACTGAATTTGCTAGTTCCATTTTCTTCATTGATGCTTATATCTCTTTGAAGAATTACTTTTAAGTTATTTCTCTTGTGAAATAAAACATTAAATTCTAAATTTCTTTTGCAATATTTTTTTTGCACTGAATCTCTGAAATGGTCTTTCATGGTTATTATTACATTGTTGTTTTATGTTTTTCTATCTGAAAAGTCTAAAGCTAAGTGAGAAGAGAACCAATTCAGGTATCCGAGAAAGATTCACCTTAGCCATACAAAACTTCTCATACTATGAGTATTGCCCAAATGAAAAGTGGATGTGCCTTATAGCATCATAACTATGGCAGCAACAAGAGTGCTCTAGTGAAGGGTGTGCTAGTAGATTCTAGATGTGTATCGGAGTGCATAAATTGCGACTTAACCTGTCCGTGTGTATACAATGCAACTTGAGAAGGAAGAGGTGTAAAAATGGATCCATCCAGAAACAGCAAGGAGTAATGACAGAAAGTTAGCAGAATGTCATCATTATACGCCCGAATTGAAGAAAACAAGCATGTAGAGGAAGCATGAATCATTTCCTCCACCAAAGAAACCAAAGGCAATTCCCCTTTTTCTTTGATCACTGTGGACCACTGCTGATCAATTTTCTGCCAGAGAAACACACCATCAATTCTGCACAGTACTGCAGTACTCTCATGAAATTTCAGTGATCAATCAAAAACAAATGCCCAGGTCTTCTCTTACAACAGGTGATCCTTCTCCCATGAAACCACCACAATGTTACAGAATTCCTGGGGGAAATCTTGGAACATCCTGCCTACAGCCCAGATTTGTCACCATGTGATTATCACATCTTGGGCTGCTCAAAAAGAACTTGCAAGGAAGTGTTTCAAATTCAATGAAAACGTGAAGAATGCAGTGAAAGACTTTTCAAAAAAGAACCATAATCCTTCTACGCCATGGGAATAGACCTGCTGTGTAAACAAACATGATGATTACTTTTAAGTTTCAAATAAAGGCATTACATATCTAGACCGTGTCCACTTTTCATTTGGGCAACTTAGGAGCAAAAATTCAGTGAATATTGCAGAATGCTTTACAGTAATTATTCAAACTGAAATGAAATTTAAAATATGAAGACTGTGATAGCAAATTATATAAGGTCATATAAAAACTATCGTTTGAACTCATGCCAAAAGAAATCCATTATTGATCAAAAATGATTATGGAATATAACCCTTTAAAAGAGATTCAGGTTTGGACCACAATTTCATGAAAAACTGAGATTGGATATCGAGATATCAACTACATGGTAATTAGAAAATATAAATGAAAAATAACAGCCTTGAGTAACTTGCCTTATTACCTGGCTATTCAAAATCATGATGCACTGATCAAAATGATGGTGTTCCATTGTAGAAGTTGAATACAGCTGAGCTAGAGGTGATGATGCCCTGTAATTCAGCACAAAACAAATATGAACATCAAAAATCACTTTAGTGTTTTAAACAATGTGTTCATTTCAAACTTTAAAAAATGCATTCATTTCAAACTTTTTTTTTCTAGTCTACAAGTCTCCTTTCCATAGAAATAACTATAATATTTGGTGCATATGATTAAAGAATGAAATGCCTTAAATTTCAATGTAACTTATGTAATTTATTTCTTAGTCATTTTTTTTTCTAAAATTTATTTTTTTAAATTTTTTAATAATTAAACCATAATTTGCCAAGTAAATTTAGTCCATCAGAGCTTAATACAACCAAGAAACAAAGAAATGACACATTCAAGCTTACTCAATTTGATTAATTTATATTTTCATTCTCTTTCCTCAAGTTGTATTGTGCTTGTGTAATTAAAGAATATTGTATTGCATAAATGGACATAACAAAAATAATTTGCTAATTTACGAGGGTGGGCTGAAGAGTAATGCCTCCATGGCTGTAACTTTTTTATTTTTTAACCGATTTTCAAAATTCTTTTTGTATCTGATACTCACATTTCTCCTCTATGTAATGCACTGTTCACTTTTCAACATAGTCCCCATCCCTTTCCACGCATTGTACCAACACGTGACTAGTCGGGTGAACCCGTCGGAGAGGAATTCCGGGGTTGTCGTCGACACGAGGATTGAATGGCAGCTTTGGATCCTCTTCTGCAGCACGATAACGCCTGTCCGCACACGATCTCCACTTATCAGAGGGGGTTGCAGCGCCTACAGTTCAAAGATGAAAAACTGCAGTTCAAAAATGAAAGACTTTGCACCTTGCGACTTTCACCACTTCCCAAAGAGGAAAGAGCACCTTAAGGGGCATGAGTTGCGTTCTGACGATGAGGTGAAACCTGCTGTTCGGTCTTGGTGTCGACAACAACCCCGGAATTCCCCTCCGACGGGTTCACCCGACTAGTCACGCGTTGTTACAATGCGTGGAAAGGGATGAGGACTATGTCGAAAAGTGAATAGTGCATTACATAGAGGAGAAATGTGAGTATCAGATACAAAAAGAATTTTGAAAATTGGTTAAAAAATAAAAAAGTTACAGCCATGGAAGCATTACTTTTCAGCCCACCCTCGTATATTTATTTTGTTTTCTTCATGTCCACAACATTAAATGGCAATATCAATATTGTTATCAAGTTATTTTAACAATAAGATTGTAAGATCAAACCCCATTTATTTAAATGCATCCTGTGATCTTGCATGAATTCAATATACATGCACTGAGGGGTATAGTATTTAACAAGTTTAAATATCTTTTTATATGGCTAGTAAGTAAAATTGAGTATAATGAACAAGCCTGGATTTAATTTAGAAATAAATTTTAAAAATTCTTTGTCTGTAAAAGATTCTCCTTATATTATTTTGCTGAAAACAATTTTGTGACCAATTTCAGATTACTTACTTACTTTTCAAACCCGCTTATCCATTAGGGTCGCGGGGGCAACAGCTCCATGGAGGATCTCCAGCAATCGTGATCTTCCGCCATCAAGCGCAAGTCTTCCCAGGAGACTCAAACCCAGATTCTCCATGTAGTCTAGCCACCTGGTTCTAGGCCGACCTCTTGGTCTCTTACCTGCCGGCTTGGAAAGTAACAACTGCCTAGAAAGACCAGTTTGGGCATCCGTATCAAGTGGCCATACCAGCGCAACTGAGATCTCTCAATGCGGAGAAGTAGCGGCTCAACACTTAAAGACTCCCTTACTGTGCTGCTGTGCACACTATCTAGTAGGGTAACACCTGCTACACCTCTCAGAAATCTCATTTCGGCCGCTTGTACCCGCAATCACACTCTTTTGGTCATTACCCAAGACTCATGACTATAGGTGAGAATGGGGACACAGGTAGATTTGAAGACGGAGAGCTTGGCTTTGTTTCCCAGCTCGTGTTTCATTACCACAGATCTCCACAGTTCATGTCTGACACTACCTGCTGCACCGATCCGAGCATCCAATTCTTTTTCCTGCCGTCCATCATTCGTGAATGCCTCCGAGAAGCCCCACCAATGTACTTGCTATGCACTTGGGGAAACGGTCGGGGGCAGTGCATGCCTTTGCCGAGGAGGAGAAATGGGTAAAGCGACAACGGAATCGGGTGCTGTCAATCGGCACTTGGAACGTATTCTCCATGACAGGAAAGGAATCGACTGTGGAGGAAGCCAAACGATATCGACTGGATATCATAGGTGTTACCTCTATGAAACGTCTGAGTTCTGGAACTGTGGACTTGGAAGGAGGGTGGAAGCTCTTCTACTCAGGTGTCGACCCTAACATGACTGCCCAGGCAGGAGTGGGGACACTCACAAGTCCCCAGCTGGCAGATTATGTTGCAGATTGGACCCCTTAGGTGGAAGACTGTGTCTCCTGAAGCTTCGGATAGGGAAACGGTCTCTCTCTCTCTCTCTCTCTATTCGTTGCATATGCTCCGAATGCAGTCATAGAGTACCCACTCTTTCTAGATGAAGTTGAGATGTTGCTCTTAGCAGGAGAGGGAATGCAGATTCTGTCATCATAGTGGGAGACTTAAATGCACACGTAGGAGCTGATGACCAAACGTGGAAAGGAGTGATTGGGAGGAATGATGACCCCCATTTAAATGTGAATGGGAGGTGCTTGTTGGATCTCTGTTGTAACAATGGACTTTCCATCACAAACACCTTCATCCAGCACAGGGATGTCCATAAGTATACCTGGTACAGGGATGCAATGGACCAGAAGTCACTGATTGATTATTCCGATCAGTGTTGGATACTCGTGTGAGGAGAGAGGCAGAACTATCAACTGATCACCTTGTTGTCTGCACTTTGCGGTTCTCTGAATCCATGCCAACCTAGTGAAATACTAGGTCCAGACAGACTTGGTGCATCAAATGGGAGGCATTAGAGGATAGAGCTGTGAGGAAGACCTTTGCATATAACATATCTGCAAGTTTCAAAGAACTACTCAGTGATCACGGTACTGTTGAAGAGGAGTGGCAGTTGTTTAAAACTGCTGTGATTATTTCGGCTACATTGTGCTGTGGTCGTAAGCGGCTAAGTGTGGCGCAGGGCGGTGAGAAAATGACTGCATGGTGGAATGGTGAAGTCCAAGAAGCTGTCAAGGCAAAGAAGGAAGCCTATTTGCTATGGCTTGCAAATAGGTCATCTTCAAGTCGAGTGCGGTACACTGAGGGGGTGCGAAAAGCAACAGCAAAGACAGTATCAACAGCTAAAGTCAAGGCCTGGGAGAAGTTCTGGGAGAAATTGGAGGCAAACTATGGTTCGGCAAACAAGGTTTTCTGGCAGACCGTGCGTCACCTCTGTGGAAAGAAGTATCTTTCATCACAAACTATTAAGAGTTCAGATGGGAGGTTCTGAAAATGGAGGGGAGCATATTGCATAGGTGGAAGGAATACTTTGCATCTCTTCTTAATCCAGTGACACCAACAACTGAGGCACATGAGATGCACCTTGGAGCAGAGAATAGTCACGGTAGTATCACTGAAGCCAATTTCAAATTTTGAAAAAAAACAAACTTTTTATTGAGCAGCATTATTTTAAATCAAATACATGTACAGTGCTCCCTCTAAGTAATGGCACTCTACATAATGCCAAATTTATAACTGCAAATCCATATAATGAAGCTTTTTCTGGAAAATAAAAACTTCATTATATGGACTTGCAGTTATAAATTTGGCATTATGTAGAGTCCCGTTACATAGAGGGAGCACTGTACTCAAATTTAATTACTTTATTCATTTAGATAATAATAACTTTAACCATTGAACTTTCTTGGTTATTCAAATTACAGAGATTTTGTGGTTACAAATATTTTATTAACTCTCCCTATTGCATTAGTATTTAATAAATTCTGACAGTACTCGGAGGCATTTGTACTCAACCTCACAACCAGAATGGTAGCAAATTTAGTAGGGGGATTAATGAAGACATGGGAAGAAGGATTCTACAAAAGGATTCTGGTTGTGAAATTGAGCTACGGAAGCTCTGAGTGAGGTGTCCTTTATTTAGAGGGAAAACAAGGAGGTGTCCTTTATTTACAGGTTTGTTAAACTGTCCGTTAATTAAAGGTGTCCTCTATTAGGAGGTGTCCGCATGGGAGGTTTCACTGTATTTGATTTTTTTGAATAATAAAAAAAATTCATTATGGCCTTACATAATTTGAAAGGAATTATTTGTCCCGCGATGATCTAAATCATGGCATACACATGCTACTAAAAGACCCAAACACTCTAATTCACCAAGATATTTCCAAAATTGAGCAGCCTGTAGCAAAAAAAAAAAAAAAAAAAAAAAAAAAAAAAAAAAAAAAAGAAAAAGAAAAAAAAAATTAAAAGAAGAGATTACAAAAAAATTGTTTGTTCAAGAGATTCTATGTAAAGTTTAAAATGTATTGTTAAATAAAATGTAAAGAAAATGATTTAAATAGCTCAATAAATAATTACAATTTATTTGGACTGATTAGCAGACTTACTCCTAAATAGAGATAATTTAAAAGTAATTAGAATATCTTTAAATCTCTAAACAAATTACAACATACTCCATTATTACACAATTAAAAATGATGGAAATGCTATCCAAATTATCACTGTAGCTTATATGTGTATAAAAGAAACCTTGCTGTTGCAAAACCGTAAAATGTAATATTATTCATATAACTGATTATATCTGTAATATGTAATCATATTTAACTGCCACTTTCCAAAATTACAAATCAATGCGGCACACTAAGATGTCATCTTTACAGAAAAAATGTTTATTATTTTTGTATTTTTGAGCTATCTTTAACAGAGCCTGATATGATGGTGATGATCCACAAGAATGCGGCTTTACTGTTACATGGAAATGATTTTTAACAGTTGCTAGAATTGACAGTAAAATCTGCTTTAATCAGGCTTTGGAGAACTGGAAATACATTCTCTGGAGCTTTGAAACAATGCACTATATAATTTAAATCCACAATTAAGTTTATATGTGGCTAATGTGTAGAAAAGAAAGCCAAATAGAGTTGAAACTATAGTAAAAAGGGATCGGGTAGGACCTTACACAATCCAAATGTGTTATGTTAATTGTCTTTATCTTTTTAAGCATAATTATTTATCTTCATTTATGATTTTGACCTAGTTCCCTTAAGCTGCTATATATGAATTTTTTGATTTTTAATGGTGGAGACTTATGTAAATTATGGTATATAAGAATAGTGAAAATTCTGTTTCCAGCAGATTTATGAACAAGTTTGTGAAGAATTTTTATTATATCCAAGCATGGAGTGATTAGG
This sequence comes from Rhysida immarginata, assembly GCA_023313115.1. Taxonomy (NCBI): domain Eukaryota; kingdom Metazoa; phylum Arthropoda; class Chilopoda; order Scolopendromorpha; family Scolopendridae; genus Rhysida; species Rhysida immarginata. The sequence continues at coordinate 3,269,821 of JAHWFO010060970.1, forward strand.
CACCTGCCTTAGGCAGCATATGTGACAGGGTAGCATTATGATATAAAGATGAATTTAATTAATAACAAAAAATAAAATTTTACAAATTCAAAGAGATAATTGATACATGCTTTTAACTACATAGAAATTGAGAAAGACCCTTTTCAAACAGTCGTATCTTGAAGGCAACAAAATAGCTAGCACTAGCCCTGACTATGTCAATGTGACATCACAGTTGTCTACAAAAGTGGTTGATGATAATGTGACAAAGCTTTCAGTTTGTCTTATTTAGTTGTAACACTCTTCATAAAAAAGAATGTTTTACTTTTGTAAATTTTAATGCCCAAATTTCTCTTTTTCTTAAATAATTAATGCTTTGCCGGATATAGAAATAGTCTGTATTTGTGGTTTTATTCTTCTGCAAATTCTGTCAAGTGCAAAAAGGCCCACTTTGTGGAAACATGAAAGACTTATTTTATAGATAGTCATTACATGAATGACATCACACAGCAGGTGGAGTAAAAATGACTATAGGATATGACTGGAATTCTATTTCCGTGAAAATGAATCTCACTTTCAATTCAAATGGGACAAATGAGATGACTGAAGAAAGAGTATGTAGTTCTAACACTGACTTTAAGGAGCTTGGCTTTCTGATTATAAAAGAAAGTAGCATGATCAAACAAGAGACTAGAAGTAATGGTACTATATCACCAGCTCAAAATGTAAGATGTTGAATTGAAGAGATAAGAAGATCTAAACAAGAAATCACAAGAAGCAAAACAACAAAACGATATAGAACGATAGCAGGTACATATTCTTATAAATTTATACTGCACCAAGTTTGTAATAGTAAATCCACATGGATTGTTGTAAATTCATAAACAGAATTTGACACAAGATTATTTTTTTTGATCACTGTTTGTTTGGTTGTTTTTTTTTTGTGTGTGTTTTTTTTTTCCTGTTTTGTGCAATTGTGTAGAAGGAGATCATGATTAGATACTCTAATAAGGCTGATACGATAGAATTTATAGATTTTTAGAAAATTTTAGATCGGCAAATGCACTGGTGACATGTTTGTGAAGTATGGGGATCCTAAGAAGAACTGATGGTATTTAAAATTGAATAGCAAGCAAATGGTGACAGTTATTAAAGCTATTCTTTGTAGAGATTAATGTGTGAGGTCAGGACTATGTTTTGGTATATTTCCTTGTGTTTTATAGACTGGTCTTTTTGGACTGTGCATAATTACAATCTTAACAGCCTGCATGTTTAGTGCCGACATGGCCGGCTACAGATGTCCAATGATGCCTGCCAATTCATCTGAATATAAAACAGTTGTATGAGAAACTTACATGAATTGGAGGTCTTGGGATTTTTTTTTTTTTGAATGAAACAAACAGAAATTTTGCGGCACAACATATTTAGATAGATAACTAACTAATTTCAACTTTTGTTTCTGCCTTAAATTTTTTAGTTATCACTATCTAGATATGTTTGTTGCATAAAGCATATTTATACTCTATCCAACAAAAGTTTAATTGGGCGTGTTCAATTAAATTTCCAGTTTCAATTGTTAGACAATAAAAGATTAGTGAGAAATAACTTTCCCATTAAATTTGTTTTACTGCTCCAAATGAGTCAAAATTTATTTGACAGATAAATCAATTGATGTGCTTGACATTAAATAAAAATTTAAATACCAATATTCACCAATATACAGCGCTATAACATGAAGGGCATATATTGAGCAAGTGAAACACCATTCAATGTCCATTGGCATTATTCATAGAAGACCTGCATTTGTGCCAGATCTGAAGGGCAGTATTTGGCACCATGTTCTCGATTTTCCAGTAGACTCACTACGCTCAGCTGTGGAAAATATGGTTTTGCGATTACAGCACATTGATCAAAATGAAGGGGGATGTATTGAGCAATTTTAGTGCTACATGTTTGTGTAAGCATATTCACAATTTATGTGTGTTCCAGTGCCATCCATCAATGGATTTTTGTACTTTTTTTTTTTTTTAATTTAATAAATGACAAGTGCATCATTTGAATTATCTATATAACAAATTTTGTTTCATTTGGAGCAGTAGAACGTACTGAAATGGGAAAGTTATTTCTCATTAACCCTGTACTTTGCAACAATATCTAACAATTGAAATCAGAAATTGAATTGGACATGCCCAGTCAAACTCATTGAACAGAGTATAAGTAACTAGCTGATTTCAGCTTTTATTTCTCCTTTATTTTTTTTTTTTAAGCTCTCTTTCTAAGTAGGTTTATATATGAACCCTCTGTTCATTTTCTTCCATACATAAAATAAACTAACACTAAATACAGTAATAAAAATGAAACAAAAGGAGAACCCAAAGACAATACATACTTTAAGAATGGCAAACATCATCTGTGCTACATTAAATGCATGCCTCCAGTTATGATACGTGACTTGACGATAATTTCTTTTAACACTCAAGAGCCACCTGCATAAAACCTATAAAATAAATATTCTGTGTTTCAATTTTTAATGCAAAATAATTCCAATCAACACGTGTGAACCTATAATTTTCTTATTATACAAATTCTACCTTCCGTTTAAACAATGTCTAAATTTGGACACACATAATCACATTACATGGTATATGTTGAAAAAAAGATGAAGTAAAAGTATCCAGTTACATGTAACCCTTGAAACATCAAAACTGTTTCAATATAAAATTTAAAGCTTGGACATCCAGGATCAGTTTTTTCAGTATTTCAAAATAAAAAAGTACATAGCAGTTGGATACCTTTTATAAAATTTTATATAAATAGAGAACCAAACAAAAAGAATGTGCCTTATTTTTTATTGCAGAACCATTTACAGCATCTGAACGACGCAAATGCATTATTTGATCTTGTACCCTGCTAATCATGTGTGATTTTTTTTTCCATAACTGCTCTGCCTTTCACTCACTGCCGGGCCATTGTGATAACTGTTTATGTACAGCTATCATGCTTTTGTATTAGGAGTGAAAATGGTGGAAATGTGCTAGCACTAATTCTTATTTTATGAAAAAAAAAATCATAACTGGAGATGAGTTCTAGATCCATAGTGCAAGCCTAAAACGAAGGCATGTTCATCTCAATGGTAAACCTCAACCTCCACGGCCCAAGAATGTACGCCAGTCTCTATATCATACGAAGGTCATGGGACCATTTTCATCAATTACCAGGGTGAGTAAGCTCTACAAGGACAGAGAATCAACAAGGAGTACTGGCTGGCTGTTCTCCACCCTACAGGATCTGTTAGGGCATCGCATCTCTTCCAGAACTTTCTAGCAAAACATGGCATTACACAGGTTCAGCAGGCTTCCTATTGCCCAGATATGGTCCCAGCCACTCAAAGGTAAGAGCTTTAGAGATTTTTTTAATTTTTTTTTTTATTTTTTTATTTTTTAGAAGATGCAGAAGACATTAAGAAGCATGCAATAAAACTTCTCATATGTTTTCAACAATGACACCCCTGCATTTTGAAGGAGATCAGTATTTGATCTAATTATGTGACTAGATTTTTTTGTCTGATCTAAAGTAGGATGCTTTTTTGATCAGATCTCGTATGTCAAGACTGTCCCTTACATATTTAGATGTGAACCTTAAATATGTGCAAATAAAAATTACCTCCAATAATGGTTCTTACTAATACAGATTCAAGAATATGCAACAGTGTTTTCCCCAGCCTTTTTGAAGAGGCATGGCACTCAGCTGAATTCAATGATTGCCTACCTTAAAAAATGAAAAACCTCAGGGTGTTGTATAATGCTCATTTAATTTTAATTTCTCCGTCTGATTATTAATTTCTTCTATCCATCCGATAAAAATTTCCTGAGGAAAGCATTATGCAATATACACATGATTATAAAATGTCCTGTAAGAAAGTTTTTAACAATGGCTTGCAAAGCTTATTTATCAAGATTTGCTGAAGCTTGTACAAAACCACTATGGTCATGAAATTTGGAATGCCAGCATTCTGATAGTGCAAGCCAGTGCAAAATGAATTCTCTGTATAGGTTGTGCTTTTGAGTAGTATAGGGTGGGTTGCCGATACGTGTAGCATCGTGAGTTGATAGGCCCAGGCCAAGATGAATATTATGTCTTCAAATTGAAATTATGTAGCTTGCTCCCATAATGTAAGTAAGGGGAATTATGTCATGATCAATAGTGGTGCCATCTATACATTGTGAAATATATGCATTTACTACTCTACTTTTTTTTTCCTTTGGAAACTTTGCCCCCTAATGAATTTTGTGCTTTGATCAACTTTTACATTGAGCCAATGGATACTATACAATACATTTGACACTTGTATAAACCATCTTCTTGTTTTGTGCAACTCCACTTTTTTACAGGTTCATATAGTTACCGTATATTCTCGAGTATAAGTCGCAAAATTTTGTACCCAATTTTGAGTGAAAATCTGAGATGCCACCTTTACTCGAGCCTAGTCAAAGGTACCTGTCAATCGGTTGCCTATTGATGTTGATATAGTTTGTTTCGTATATAGTTACTCCACTTTTGCTTGTTTGATTGAATAACAAACAAGATGTTATTATATTCCACTTAAATTTTATTAAATTAATATTTATTTATTATTGTTAACAGTAACACCTATAGAAAATTATTTATCTTTGGATATTTGAAAATATCACTGAATAATATGGAGAAAACTAACTTTGATGTTGATATAAACCACAGCTTTGCTTCTCATGCTGCCATTTTGAATGAATTAACGAACACTGCCATTCTCCCCTAATTTTCCCACTTAAATTTTATTAAATTAATATCTATTTATTATTGTTAACAGTAATTACCTTACAAAAAATCTTTGGATATTTGTAAATATATCACTAAATAATATCGAGGAAACTAACTTCGATGGGGATTTAAACATGGCTCACTTTGCATGCCCCCATTGTGAATAAATTAACGAACACAGCCATCAGAGACAACACTATTTAAAAGGAAATCCTGTGCAATGAAAATTCATACATTGTTACATCACCATAAAAAGGCATTGTTAATCAATATTTCTACCAATGATAAGCCCTAAATTATGACTTCCTATGATCATGTAATGAATGGATAATTATAAGAGAAAAGGACGAGACACAAAAACCCTGGAATGCAATAAATAGTTAATAAATACAACTGAAAAATAAAATAATAATTAACAAATAACAAAATAATTAATAAATATATAAGTAGAATCAAAATAAAACTAAAAAATCAAATAAAGAGCTGACGTTTCGGAT
>JAHWFO010060970.1:3275493-3321217 GCA_023313115.1 Rhysida immarginata
ATCCGAAACGTCAGCTCTTTATTTGATTTTTTAGTTTTATTTTGATTATACTTATATATTTATTAATTATTTTGTTATTTGTTAATTATTATTTTATTTTTCAGTTGTATTTATTAACTATTTATGATCATGTAACAATGCATAAATTTTCAGAGCATAGGCTTTCGTTCTAGGAGGTGTTGTCAGAGACCATCAATAAGCTATTCCCCCTCTTTCCTGCAATGGAACTTTATCGACTTTTTTCACTTTTCTGTAATGAACTCATGATGTTTTCCACTTTTTATGATCTGAGAAGCAGTGAAAATTACTCATTACTTTACATCCCCCCTTTTTTGTGGTCATAAGCGACCTTTTTGGTGACATTAAGGACAAGAGTTTTGAAAAGTTCGGATAGCTTTATATTTTCAAGATGGCATTTATTTTGTTTGTTGTGATCTATAAGTGATATAATTAACATTATTGGTTATGATAATCTGGTTTAAATTTAAGAGGAAAAAAAATTTTGTACAAAAATTTACTTTAAATTTGGGGATGCAACCTATAACCACGCACGATCTTTAGTCGAGAATATACGGTAACTTCTTCTAAAAGGATTTTTTTTGAATGGTTGCTCTAAAATCTTTATAATAATTTATAAAATGCCATTAAAGTATAAATTTTTTCCATATTTATTTTTTTTCGGAAAAAAATCTGATATTAAGTACAAAGTAAATGTTATCCAAAACCTTTCTTGAATTATAAATGACTGAATTTAAAATGGATTTGTATCTATAAATGCAACCATAAATTTGCATGAACTAGATTATATAAATATTTAACATTGATTAAAAAAAATTAAGATTAACCAGTGTGATATTATTATCTGACATTTCCATAGAACAAATGTTTGAATAATTGTAATGTTTGCAATATTAAAAAAATAAAGAATAAGTATTTTAATATAGATTAATTTGAATAAATACTTTTATATTTCAAGAAATCTTACTTCATAATCAATATGAAACCTTTCTACCAAATCCAAATCCAAGAACATCCTTATACATGCTTGGAGCGTCTCGTTATCATTCAAAGAGAAATCGTTGAAGGTGAAATCATGTAAGCGGTAATACTGAGCAGACTGCACTGGAGTTGACTTGAGGAGGGGAAAAAGAAAAGCAAACATAAATTATTTTAGGAATATGCATATCAAGCATATTTTGAATTCATCTTAACCAAAAGTTAGGGTAATAAAAATTTTTTGTTCTAGAACAGGATATATGGAATTTTATTTGTTTTTTTTAACATTTTTTTGACTTCATATAGGCATATTGACTTCATATTAGCATAAGGAGAAGAAGTTGATATTGGTGTTCGATCCAAAAATAAAAATTTGAAGAAAACCCATTATTGTTTCGTTTATTTTGAGAGCAACTGAAATTCAACTCATTATATCGGCGATATCTTCCTGAATTTTCAAATATTTGCTTGGGTTTTTAATAAGAGTAAGGTTTTTATACATTTGGCTAATAAATTATGCAAAAGACATTTTGGTAACGCTTACTGTGCAGTTAAATATTATTTAGTAAAAATGCTCATATTTCATCAATATACATGCTATTCTCATACAAATGAACACATAAGTAAAAAAGCCTCATAATCATATGCTATACCTAGAAAACATTTCAAACATTATTTTGTACAGGGTGATCCAAACATTATTTTTTTGGTTCACTTTGTTGCTGGTTCCCTATTTACCTTCAGGACAAAACCTTCACTGAAATATATGAGGTGTAACATGCTATTTACACCCCCAAAGTTTCAGGATAATTCGTCAAGGATTTTTCTAGATATTCAATAAAAGTCTAAAATTAAAAGTGTTCGATTACTTTTGGATAGTTTGTGTACATGTAACTCATTCCACTCAAAGCTCGCTCGGTAAGGAAATCTATTTAATTATGTAGATGAAACAACTGGGTTAGCTTCAAAAATACCTTTGTAACCAATCTTACAGTCCGTCTATTATATGAAGCCGGATGACCTTGTTTGAGCAATAGATGTCACAGTTCAAATTCAACCAATCACGTTTGCCACAAGTCTCCATCTGCCAGCACCTGTTTTCTACTTTTGATTTCATTCACATCACATTAAACATGTTTTCCAGTTGAAACAGTATGTAATATAATTTCCAAATACAAAACGAAGATGAATTAGGTCAAAGCAGGAATCAAAGCCTGCATGGATAGGTTATCATGAATTAATGGTAACCTTAAAGAGAGATAATGGTTAATCCTCTCCCGTTACCCATTAAAACATATTGGGTCAACAGCCAAGATGTAATAGACGGACTGTATAAATGAGAAAGTTGCTTCTCCCAAATTTAAATTAAATTAATTTAAACCCCACTTATTTGTGTATAAGTCTAACAGCACTACCCCCTTCCCTAGCTACATTCTAAACGATTCTAGAAACACACCATTGATAACGATCAGTAAATACTCATGTTTGCTGCTGCACTTCCACTGGGTGGTAATGCCTTCCATGAAGTTTTCCCGATACTTCACGTGATGCCATAGATCAAATGAATACTGAATGTTCCATCCACTTGGTACCATTATCATGCTGCACTCAAACTAGCCTCTATTTCATTTGTTATTATGGTAAGTGAAATACGAATAACTCCATTTTACTGACAGCACTCAACTGTAAATAGTATATCTCTCCTTAAATCATTTACAGTGCTCCCTCTATATAACGGGACTCTACATAACCCCAAATTTATAACGGCAAGCCCATATAACAAAGTATTTTCTGGAAAAAACTTCGTTATATGGACTTGCCATTTAAAATTTGGCATTATGTAGAGTGCCATTATACAGGGTGTACCTGAACTTCGTGTACAAACTTGGAGGGGAGATAGTATGGGTGATTCCAAGCAAAAAAGTTCATATGAACATGGGTTTGAATTTGAACGATAACTGAGATATGAACAGAAATAAAAATGCTACCACCAAGATCAACAAATTATTAACTCAGGTTCTCTAATGCCTAGGATAATGAAATTTGAGGGAATAATAGAGTACATAAAACTGTATATACCATTTACATTTGATCGACTTCCAACAAGTAGTTTCCGTGTTATGCAGTCAAGATGGTAACATGTGCTGGGTAGTACCAACACCACTTCTATTCAAAGCTTGAGCGTGAAAATTTCATACATTGTTACATCATCATATCTAGTCATAATTTAGGGCTTATTATTGGTAGAAATGCAATTAAAGATGACTACCTATGATGTTAAAACCATGTATGATGTTTCCGTGCTCAGGCTTTCTCTTTAGGTGGTGTTGGTAGTACTCACATGTGAGCACAGGTTACGATGTTGACTGCTTAACGCAGAAACTACTTGTTAGAATTTGATCAAATTTTAATGGTATACACAGTTTTATATACCCTATTATTCCCCCAAATATCATTATCCTAGGCTTTAGAGAACCTGAGTTATTAACTTGTTGATCTTGGTGGTAGCATTTTTATTCCTGTTCATATCTCCGTTAATGTTCAAATTTGGTCCCACATTCATATGAACCACCCATACTATCTCCCCTCCAAGTTTGTACAGACCATTCAGATACACCCTGTATAGAAGGAGTACTGTATTTCCTACTATGAAGTGCACTCTAAATATTTAATCATATATAAGGCACTCTAAAAATTATCAGTTCTTAACCTTCTGATAATGAGTTTGAATAGTATTGTGCATCAATTTGGTATTTGTCTCTTAAGTATATAAATATCGGGTAATTATAAAAATGAAGGAATAATTCTACTAAAAGACACAAACACCTATTTGTGGATGCACCAAATAATAAAGAATTCCCAGTTTATCAAATTCAAGTAACGATGTATAACATCTACAAAGCCTTACATAATTACTTTGGATAAATATTTTAAAAATCAACAGAATATTACCTTTAATTTCATAACATCATCCCAAGGAGCAGTTGCATGATAAGACAGTACCTCCAGTGTGACCCTTTGTTTGGCCATAGCTTTCACTGCTGTCTCATACATTTGTGTATTATGAATGCCCATGCCAAAGAAAATTGCAAATGCCTAGAAATATAGTAAACAGTAATTAACAAAAATACAAGGATTGAATGAAAGTTAATGGCAATAGAGAGGAATAATATTTTATTTAGGAAAGAATCAAATATGACTGTTCCTCAATTTATTCACCAGCCCTACAAATTCCAGATATCGGAAATGCATATGCTGTCAATAAATTTGTTTATATTGATTCATTTCTATTATGTTTAGTAACTCTAAAAAATACTTCCCTTACATGGGCTTATCATACCAGACCAACAACTCTCTCCGACCTGAAAAACTCCATCAGAAGAGAGATAGCTCAAATCTCACAGTCAAGGTTGCAATCTGCCATTTTCAATATTATTAATTGCTTAAATATGTTGATAGAAGAGAAAGGTAGCCAAAAAAAAAATGTAAATCCCTTTTCTTCATATTTTATGATTGGAAACATTTCCACATTATGCCAATATGAAGATGTTAAAATATCGTTATAATCTGTTCATTAAGGAAACTGTTATCAGGTCTCAAAGTGAGTAAGTTTTTTTGGGCCACTCTATATTATAGCTATTCACATCTTCAGATTCATTATGAATCTGCTATTGAAGATTTCAAGTATCATCAAGATAAATAATAATAATAATAATAATAATAATAATAATAATAATAATAATAAAATTGAAATTATTTATTATGACTATATATCCTCAGTTAACTGTTAATTTTATTCTATTATGGTATTCCAGATGACACTTTAAAAACTTGCCTCTAAAAAATTTTCATCATTTTTTGTAAAAACAAGATTATTCTGCTTATTAATGAGTTGGATCACACCAATTGTTTGACCTTTGGCATTCTTTATTGGCATGCAAAGAATACTTTTCGTTCTAAACATGCACTCTTCATCAACCTATCAAAAGAATCAAGTCAAGTGTTACGGTGAAATTATATCAATCAATAAATTTAATTTCAAGTAAAAAATTGATTAGTAAAATTAAGAATAATTAAAAAATATATACAACTGAAATATTTACACACACTGTTGTCAAAACGCTTATCCTTATAGGCATCTGGGATGTTGACAGTCTATGAAATCAAAGATTAAATTTAACAATGAATTAAGAAGTAATACATAAGATTTAAAAGTAATGTTATTTCTGAGCACTGAAATTTTGTTATTTTTATTACATTAAATTTTCATAATATTCACTGTTTAATTTTTTTTGTTGTTGTTGTTTGTTATACACTGAACATGCAAATGATTATGAAAACTCAATGGTGATTGAACACATGCTGGTCTCACTAGTGGAAACAATTCTAACATAAATCAGCCTTGAAAAAAAAGTTATTGGGAAGCAGCTCTCTGTATCTGAATGTTGAATTGCTTCAAAATGGGAAATACAAAATTTAACTGACATGGAAGTATAGTAATAGCAGCTGCTTGGATGGCTGGTGTGAATATCTCAAATACAGCAAGTCTTATTGACTTCTCCTAAATGCTAAGCCAAGCATGTGATATGAGTGATATGAAAAAATGACATTAAGCATTCATCAAATAACTGCTAATACAATAGCAATAACTAAACAAAGTTTTCTGCTGATATGTTGCAAGTGGAATCTAACAGGAGATAACCCATTTGAGTCCCATTGCTCTCTGCTACAAATCATAAAAATCATATATAATGGGTAGAAGAAAGTCGAAACTGGTCAAAAGAAAACTGGTCTGTCGAAACTGGACAAAAGAAAACTGGTCTGACAAATCACTCATCCAATTAATGCATGCTGACAGAATGACCAGAGTATGGAATTAGCCTCATGAAAAGCAATGCATTCTAAATGCATGATATCAACTGCTCAGGCTGGTGGAAATGGTGTTATGCTGTCATGTGTGTTTTCTTTAAAGGCCTTGGACAATTAATGAGTGTAGAGCAATCTTTAAATGCTCAGCATTATCCTAACGCCACTGTTGATTAGGCACACTCTTATATGTGAATTGTCTTTTCTGATGAACAGGACTCTTTCCATTTGCCATACCATAAGGCTCGAATTGTTTCAAAGTTTTTGGAGGAGCATAATTTTAACTCCCAGTTGCTACATTGACATTCACAATCCACAGATCTTCATGTGAGACGAGGGTAAAAGAGATGTTCGAAGCAAATAGTTTCCTCCAGTGATTATTCTCACAACTGCAAAATTGATGGCTGCTATCAGAAACTCTGGATCAGAAATACCTGCAGAACATTTTCTGGTCCTACCACATCGAATTGAGGCCTTACTGAAGTCTAAGAGTGATCCAATCCATTATTGGGTAGGTGTTCATAATAATTTGCCAGGCAAGGAGAGTTAATATGTGATTTTAGTTTGGGATGATGATTTTTTTTAAACGTTTATTCTAAATAATAAACCTTATAATCATCTTACTTGTCCAGATGTTGCAACATAACCAGTTATACCAATGTTTGTGGGAAACCTTCCTTCAAAAGGGCTATAGTAAAGATCAAATATTAGAAAAATCATTTCTTAAAATTCATAATAAGTATTAATAAAAAAAAATCTTATTACCTAGTCCTTGTATAAGCATCGCTTTGTTGCAAATCCCGAGCTTCTAAATCAAACATTCGAGAAAATGTGCCCTAAAATCATAAAAATATTTAAATTCTTTTAACAATATCAACTTTTGAAACTAATAATCTTATAATATAATTACTTATGAATAATCTATTACATAAAATATTTCAATACAAAAATTATTTTGTGCTTTTTTTTATAACTTATTGTTTTATTACTGTTATAAGTATTCATTTGTCAAATAATTATTTGATTGCTTTAATTACACTAGGAAAATTTTGAAACCTTGTTTTATTAATATTTCATCATTATTCCTGGATTAATTTTTTTTCCCAATTTATTCACTATAAGACATGAATTTCAAGTTTCATTCTGAAAATCCTTTTTTCAAAGTGTAATCATATAAGCACTGAATCATCTCAAATGCAATCAAAGTGATAAATTGGTCTCACTTACAAGATATAGAACCAAGAAGCTGTGCCACGAGTTTATGTGGTTGTGAACAAATGGAGTGTCCCCCTCTTCTGGTTGCTCTCACTATTTTAAACAATCACAATGCATAAAATCAACTCTTTGCCCAAAATTATAAGTAGCAGAAGCACGGATATGCTTACTAGCTTTACCATGTCCATCTATCATTCTCCCTGTCCCTTTTTCATCTCCTTTGATTAGAAAACTGAAATTTGATTATAGATTGTTCTAGGCAAGCCCTACTTCACTATTTAATTTGGGTAAGAATTGGCCACTACTATACTCTATCCAACGAAAGTTGGAGTGGGCGTGTCCAATTAAACTTTCGTTGGACAGAGTATAACGGTTCAGTACGATCTGGTATATGGTTCATGAATGGCAAAAGTTTTTACATTTATTTATTATCCTCACTATTTTTTCATTGGAAGGAAGTAAACTGCATGTACATGATGCATGAGAGGATGGAGCTTCAGGTGTTAGTGGAACCATAGAGACTTACTACTCAACATTCATGTCAGCAAGCAAGCTCTACACAGTCTGCACATTATGGATGGACAAACAAATATGCGTGAATTATCGAGGACAGCATGGAATTATCTAAAACACAGAGATAAGCTTCCATGTTCATAATTCTCTTCATGGGAACTACAGGCAGAGCACAAAGAATGAGAACTGCCACCAAACTTTACTTGTTGTGCAATGCAGTCATATAAGTAATGTCCACCTGCATTATCCATGCCCACAACCATTGTTTTGTAAATTACTGAATTGTCACTCCATAAGACACATTGCTTTTGTTCACAGACCTATCTTGTTGATCACTCCATAACTCTAAGTAATGCTTAATATTGGTGATATTTACATTTGATTTAGATGCAGTTGCTTAGCCAAGAAAACGAAAGCTCAGAGCACTCCATGAATGCTTCATGATGCTGACGTTGTAAACGTTTTCTCCTGATACCATACAGTTCTCTTTCACACCTTTTCAGTAGTCTATGGTCCTCGTTTGTCAGTCAACATGTTCTACCATGTCACGGTTGAACAGTCGTGGTTCTTACACTTTACCAACATCATTTATGTGATTTATGGTAAAATGGGGCACGTGTAATGTCAGAGAAATTTCCTGAATAGATTTACACAAATACAACACTAACCACTGAAAGTCATTTAACTCCTCACGTTTTCTTTTTGGAATAATTATCACCATTTTCCATACATTAACAAAAATTCTGATTATGGGGTATTGATATTGCCAATATAACAAGTTGCTAGTTTACTAAATTACTGTTTAGTAATTAAATAAATAATAATTGGAATTCAAAGGTTAAAATACTAGAAATCTAGATAGCAGCAAATTTCATGGATGGGCAGCCTCAGTTAATGCTTCCTACTATAAATACTTAGTAACCAATAGTAAATTGAAAGAAATTTTTCTAAAATGAATAAAATATGATCTGTAAAAATCGAATATAATCTAAACAAATTGTGTAATAATAATACATGTATATGAATGCTCAAGAGGTTACATATCTCCTTGGAGTTATATTTGAACTTTTATCAAATATTGCTACTGAAGTTCTTATGAAGAAAGATAATTGTTATGGTTTCATGAGAAGGGTCAAAGTTTATTGCAATTGTTAGTATTAAAAGAAGTGAATGAAAGCACTTTTACAGGCAACTGATTAAGTTTTCATTGACTTTTGATAAACTTTATGCCCATCTATCTATGAGTAAAAAGATGACTGCTGACAGGTATGGTAGGAGATGAGGACTAACTAGCTCACCTTGCCGGGTTCGTGAACCAAGAGGACTTGACATCGTTCGCACTGGAGGAGGGACTGAGTGTGGGTCATGATCCTGTAGACCACGTGTTCTATTGTGCTCTGCTCTTCGAATATGATTCTAGCCAGGTCAAGAAGTACCTTTAAAAGGAAAAAAAATGAGTTACTGTAATTTGTTCCATAATGAAAAGAAAATATTAGAAAAGTATTAAAAATACTAAAACAAAAAAATTAATAAAATATAATAATTGTGGATTACTCTAGATGTAGATTAAATGTTGCCTCTTTAAAAATAAACTGACATACAAGATTTACTTTTCATGAGAGCAGCCACTTTTTTTATATTCTGAGGAATTGGATTTCATATTCACACTGCCACAGTTTACTGCAAATTGTTTTCTAGTTAATGAATATTTAAAATTGTAAACTCATTAAATTAATGCTAATATTAAAATGCTATTAAAATTATAAAATTAATATGAACGCCGATTACAATTTTTGGATGGCTTCACTGCATTGATACTAAGCTCTTCTGCGAAGCTAATCTAACCTATATTTCACTTTTTTTTTATTTTTTTATTTAAGACATTAACACTGCATTGTTATTTATAGTTAATTAACAAAAGAATTTTTTATAATTAATCAGAATAAATATAAAATGGAAATGAATCGTCGCTGTATTTATTCAATAGCGAAATCAACTATTTAATGATTTGTCAGAAAGGTTCGGAAAACGATATCGTAACGTTTGATGTCGTGAACTTATTAAAAAATTTTCTGTCTTTCATAAAGGGCCCTGAATCGCCAACAAGTTCAACATAAAACTCATTTTCAAGGATCAGCGATTGACTGAGCTCGTCGTGCCCCTGTTTAACTTATAAATTTAATTTGTTGGTTTTTGTTTTGTTTTTTTGTTTTTGTTTATTTTAATTTTTATCTGTATACAAGGATACGGAAAATTACACGTCATAAAACAATTCCTATGTTTAATCTAACACTCGAGATTCTTCGGTCGCATTTTTGCAGAAGAATTATTGGCCGCGATGTACAGTCGGGTGCAAAAAGGTTTAGATTTAAGTCATAGTTGAGCACGTGAATAGCACATCCCAAGCGGATGTGCTACCCTATTTTCATTCAGAAGGGACAGGTCCAGTCTAATCTGCCTTGACTCTCAGTAAAAGTACCTGATTTTGCAACGTAAAATATCTGGTAAGCTCAGTTCCTACGGAGCAGGTAAAAACCTTTTTGCACCTGACTATAAGTCGTCAGATTTTCGCCAACTGAAAAAAAAAACTGATGAAAATTTTTCAAGTGAAAAAAAAATGGTGAAAAAAAAAAACCTTCACCATTTTTCAAACATTTCATTTACTCTTTTTTACGGATGCTGTGCAGTTATTTTTCCCTAGACAATAACCGAATAAACATTGAAAATTAAACTATGACCCCTCCTTAGTTTTTTTGCGCCCTCCTTGACAAAAAGTTTGCCGACCCATATCCTATGTGAAAAAAATTACCTAATACCTAAACTCTACTTTGTACATGTTATTATTAAGTATTCGTATAAAAGTTTATTTGGTTTGGATTCTCCCAGCTCAATACAGAGTAACACGTAAAGGACTTTCTTTAATGTCACCTGAGACACATTAATTATCCTTTTTTAATAGGTTAGCGTACAGCAAGGACTATCCATATTTATCAGCAGTTACAATTCCCTTTACCAAGCCGCTCTATATTATCATGTCATTTCAATTAGATTAGATTCAATCAATCAATCAATCCTTTATTACAAAATTGAGAAGATGTAATAAAAACATAAAATGGGAAACGATAATATGACCTGAATCTATTTAATGATTTCATTTGATTTTTTGGCTTTTTACCCAAAATTTTTTATGTAATAAATAAATAAACAATTAAATTAAATCGGCCAATTTAAATAAGACCTGAGTCCATATCGGGACAAACAAAGCAGAACACAAATTATAATAAAAAGCATCTAAAAACCAAATATAATTAAAAACCCACGATTTAATTGCGATATTAAACGAAATTTTAGACTTAATATTTTTTAAAATTTATAACAAGCTTTGAAGACCAAGCAAAGTCTCAGTAGGATGATCCCCTGCTAGGCTAAATTTCCAATAATTATTTAACATCATCGATAACGAAAACGTAAAAGAGGAGTAAACAAAAGTAATTTGAAGGAATAATGTTCCAACCTTTAGGAAAAATATAATTTAAATTTTGAGAATCATATTTCATTTTTACGAAATTCAGAATTATATAATTAAAATTTTGTAATGTGGGTCCTCTTCATTAAAAATAAATTATCAAATAATAATGAAAAGTATTCATCATTTCTAATTTTAAATACGGCAAAACAATTTTTTAAAACTAAAAATAAGATCAAAAGACAAATAAACTGCTAAATTATATTACAAGCTACAAAAAAATAATTGAAACAAATCTGTTTTCTTGATAACGATCTAAGCAGAAAACTGGGGGAGGGAGTCGCTTTCTCTTGAAGGGTGGTCTATTTACGAAATCGTGTGTGGTTTCAAAATTGCGTTTTCATTCAGAGAAATATGGAAATATAAATTGTTTATGAGATATAAAAAAAGAAAAAAATTGGTATGAACTTAGTAACGAACTTTATGGGAAAATTTTGTTTTATTTTCATTAACTTCGTTCCTTTAAAAAATTGCGTTCAAATTCCAGAATTTCGCGGTCTTATGTTTAGATTTGCCAAGAATTCGACATTGACAAGTCTGATTAATATACAGGCAGATTTATAAATATCTCGATGAAAGTGAAACGAGATTGATAAAGGTCATGCCGGATGTCATATGTTTGAAATGCAAGCTCTAATGTACTGTCAAAGCCAATATAAACGATAATAGTAAATTGTTTACTATTTAAAGTTTAACATCATATTACTTTACCAAATAATCTTTTTATTTTGATGTTTTTCCTGAGTTTACTATGAGTTAAGAATTAAGTGAAAAATGCATTGATGAACTTCGTCTTTAAGAATACATCAACAGAAAGTTTTTTTTTTTGTTTTGTTTTTTTTTCTTTCGTTATTATCACCTTTAATTTCGTCCTTAAAATTATAAAAATATCAATCCGTTTAATACTGTTTTGAATCGAAACAAGATTAGCGAGTTTTTCGTCTTCGATAAGTTTCAAGATTTTAACGGCTTCTAATTGAAGCCAATCATCGCAGTCGCCTCTTCCTTTACTCACTTCCAAAAACTGATGAAAAGTATCTTTTCTCTTTACGTTATCACTTGAAGTTCTAATATTCAGTGAGACGAAGAAATTTCCTTCTCATTATCTCTTCGAAGCGAGCGATGCCGCGCGTCACCGAGCGACCCGTTCCTTAGCACCGACGTAAATGCCAGCGGTCGGGGTTTCTTCGCTAACACCCGCTCTTCCCGTATCATTCTTTCCACATCTGTTGCCTTTGACGTTTAAAACGATCAAGTGAAGTCAGACGTCAAACATCCTTCTTTGTCGGATGGAAGCAAATGTATAACCGGAGTTGCCATAGTTACCTGGTTCCGTTTGTTCTCCAGCTGCGAGCGTTCGTACAGCTGCGCGTTTCGGATTCCGATTCCACAGAACTGTAAATAGGAAGCAAACACCTACACAAAAAGAGAGGGGAAAAAAGAAGAGTGGTAAATAAGGAACAAATGGTTAGAAACAAAAATAAAATAACCTGTCTGAACGTTTAGATTAAACATTTGGCATAGTATATGTTTTAAAATGTTTGAATACAAGTTTATTTATCACTGTACATAAAATGTTTATAAGATTCTTACAAGCGTAAATCAAATTTGTATAAATTATAAAAAAAAAAATTTAGCTGAAGATGCCCTTTCTCAAAAATAAAAATTACCTTATATAAAATTTAAAAAAACTTCATTCAGATTTTAAAAAATTGTATGGCTGAAAAGTTAATCCAGGCAGTTGTTAAAATTATGGATTTCGGAGTATCACTATTATTATAACTAAAAATTGTGAAAATTAATAACATAAATAACTTATTAACACAGAAGCTATTGATTCTTTTTAATCTTCATACGTTTCGAAATAACGTTTCTCAAATAATCGCCGCGGCGTTAATTCACATTAACTTTTTGGGAGCGCGGCGATTATTTGAGGGTGGCGTTAAATGCATTTATTGTGATCTATGTCACGTGCTTGCTCCCTTTTTTTAATTTTTTTTTAAATTTGTGGGTAAATATTTTTTTAAATTTCTTCGTTTTCTTGATAAAATTACCTTACATTTACCGTAATAATAAACAATTCTTTAAAATAATTATAAATTAGTAAATTGGTATTATTAATTTTCCAATAATTAAAGCTGCGGCATTTATTTCACTTTAATTTTTATGACGCGGTGTCTATTTGAGGGCAGCCATTTTTCGAAGAAATACAGTATTATAAAGAAATAATGTAGAGCTTTCGCTATTTAATAGGAATGTACACTTTGGTCTGTCCGCTGTTTGCACGATAACTTGATTACTTTTTCAAATCCCGTCTTCAACAGGTTAGGTTAGGTTAGGTTAGGTTAGGTTGTATCAACTTTTCAGGCATTTTCAGAAACTCAAGTCATGTGCTCTAACACTGATCGTTAAAAATTCGTATATGCCAAAATGTGGCAATGTAATACATAAATCAGTTCAAATTCACGAATTATGACTGAATTCAATCTTACTTTTTCTTTATCATTTGTAAAGAATGTCCCAAAATGAACTGACATTTTGAATTAGCCGCCATTTTTTTCGTGGTACAACCAGATTACAGATTTTTATATGCTGTTTTTATTAAACATTGAGGTTAAGTTATGCAAAACTACACACTCGCATTACGTATAGAAATTATAAAAATATATTTCAACCAATGGTGAAATATTTACGAAAATTGTTCGCGGCGAGGTGATGTGAATTGGCCGCCAAGATCATGTGACTTGAAACCGTTAGACTTCTTTCTTTGGGGTTATCTTTAAGAAGGATAAAGTGTGCTTGAATAAACCACAAACTATTGAGGACCTCAAAGATGAAATTCGACACAACATTGCCGAAATTTCCCAGCAACATTTTTATGTCAATATATTATGGAAAATTTCCTCAAAAGAGTGAATTTGTGCTACCAAGGCTAATTGTTACATGTTCTGTATTACACATAATCTCCATGTTTTTACTTTCTAACAAAGCAAAAATATTATTAATTTTCCAATGAAAAATGTGTTTTATTAAAAAATTATTAATTAAAAAATAAATAAAACTCCATTTAATTAAAAGAAAACAAATAAAATAAATAATAAAAACAATGAAAAAAAGTCACCCAATTGATAAATGTAAATGTTGAAAGACGAAACACAGTTGAAACAAAGGTCTTGTGGAGCTTATGTAGATGAAACACAGAGCTTATGTACCACCCTGGGAGGTACAACAGTTAACATTTCTCCACTAGATCTTCGTTTCTTCTGTGTTTCATCTACATAAACTCCACAAGACCTTTGTTTCAATTGTGTTTCGTCCTTTAACATTTGCATTTATCAATTGGGTGACTTCTTTTCATTGTTTCTATTATTTATTTTATTTGTTTTCTTTTAATTAAATGGAGTTTTATTTATTTTTTAATTAATATATTTTATCACAACTCCTACTCTTATATTTTATTAAAAAAAATTAAAAAATTAAAAAAGGGTGTCAGCTAGTTTTGGGACACCCTTTATAACAAGCACTGTTGACGTTGGCTAGTAGTAAGCGCCAGCGTTGCCAACTGTGTAATAATTATTACATTTGTACATTGTTTAGCATGTATTATAGCAATATCCAACAATAAGTATTTCCATCTAAAAACCGGTAAGTTGGCAACCCTGGTAAGCGCCCGTTTTGTCGAGTGCCGCGCTTTGGTCGTTTTAACAAGAGACGGAAAAACTCAAGTTATCGAAAAAACTACCAGGAAAAAGAAATTAAAAATAAAAATAAGAATAAAGTAAATTGAAAAATTTTGATCGACATAATAAAATCGACCTTCTGAAATTATTTTTGTGGCAATTTGAATCCAGCACGGATTTCACCTTGTAATGATTAGAAACGAAGGAATAAACAGGAATTTTAGAACATTTTAGGGCAACTTGAGATTTCGCTTCAAAATGTTAGAAAAGTTTCTCTTAGCTATTGAACAAATTTAAAACTACTACTGCGCCACAGCTAAAGCCTCTTCTTGGAATGTTTACAAGATTTTATTTATATTTCGTGAGAAAAATATATTAAGAATAGTGATATCCGGGTTCAAAGTTGCAAGAAACAAATTTTTATTACTTGAACGCGTTTCTATTTTAAACCATCTTTAAACTCATAGTACAACTGGAACAATTCAATATAAGAAAAATATATATTTTCGAAGGCAAAACGAATGTAAACTTCTTACTTCCAAAATTGTTGGTTTAATTATAATCAAGAACCGTGTGGCACGCGATACTGTAGTACGGAAATAAACCACGGCTTCCGTGTTACACATTAATGAGCACCTGGGTAGCAAAATTTCCGGTCCCTATTGGCGACTCAGCAGTCGAATAGATCGATAAACAAAACCAATAAATTGTTTTGAAACAATAAACTTTAGAATTTAGGTTGGATGAATCCTATTTTTGGGGAATTTTTTAAAATAATTTTACTTTATAAAAAATAGGGAGGCTCTGAATGCAAGATGTTGCTAACTGACCCTTCTTTGCTTGCTGATTTATGATTGTTCAAATATTATTATTTAACCCCGCAAAATAAAATTTATTTAATACCGAATTGTAATTGATCATCCTGTTAATGACGTTTTTCTGTACGTATTAATTAAGCAATCACTTATTATATTACAAAATAATTTACAATCGCATTCGAAATAACGAAGCCATTACCACAACAATAATCTATATCAGACGTTGAGTTAAGTGCGGCTCCTATTGAAAATTTAAACCTGTTTTTTCAGAAACTTTATCACTGAATTTTATTAAATTGACTAAATAACTAATATTCTTCTATTTGAGATGGTGTATTTAATACTATGTAACTATAGAGTGGCTCTTTATAATATATGAAAATCCGGAATGTGGCTCTCATTGACTTCAAGCGTGCCCACCCCTGATCTATATATTTAAGTTAAAAGGGCGATTTTTTCGACAGTTCGTTGGTGAAAACTACTTCATCTATAAACTTCATTTTGGTCTTAAATGAAAGGTCTTGGACTGTAGATTTGTCAAATTTAGTTTTTCTGTCCATAATTACTATAAATTAGCGCTAATTTACAATTAAAATTTGTTTTCAGCGCATGTGTATTGATAGGATAAAAACTGAAACACTTCTACATTGTTGTTGCACGCTTAAGCATTGTTGGTGCCGGGTTGAGACTCACGCAAGAACTGAAAAATCATCTGACCATTTTTGTCTCAGCAACATCTATATATTTAATTTCCAAGGGTGATTCTTTCGACAGTTCGTTGGAGAAAACTATTGTTTCTAAAAACCTCATTTTGGTTTCAAATGATAGGCAGTTTTAGAGATCAGAATTAATTAGCAGTAATATAATTTAAAAATTGCTCTAAGCGTATGCGTAGTGATACGATAAAAACATTCTTAACGTACAGCACATAATGTACTATTAATTACTTACGTACAATTATTTCATTGGCCTCCGTGCAACGTTCTCTGCTTTTAAGCTGCTCTATTATTCTATTACTATCTGGCGAATTTTTTTATCTATTTTTTTATTAAAGAGATGCAGATTAATAATAAGGTATGTTGTTTACCGTCAAATTTTGACGGGATTCGTCTAGTTAGATTTAAAACATTCAATACTTATGGTTTTTAATAAGCTAACATCTACATTAATTACATTCTGGATGGTATACATTTTCATTTATAGTTTATACACAAGCTCACTTTTACTTATTTACCACGGTGTAAGTCATAAAAACTGTTGAGAGATTTCAAAGGAGCATGAAAACTGCAGAGAAAGTAAAAGAGAAAAAATAGAGAAGTGGGCGTTTAGGTCTCACCTTTTCATCGTTGGAATCAAAGAGTTCTCCGTCTTTGGCTCCAATTTTGTTAATGACCTGGGCAACTCCGAGGACCTCGCCGTTGGTGTCCTTGATTGGCATGCAGAGAACGCTGCGAGTCCTGTACCCAGTCCTCTTATCAATGTCATCGTTGAACCTAATGTCCTTGAAAGATGTGTCAAAGGGGGGAGGGAGACAATAAGAGTTAGCAAACTAAAAAAATTTTTTTTACAAATGTTGCGCAAAAAAAACCCCCAAAAAGTGTTCATTATTTATTAATTACCACTTAATAAAAAAGAATGTTTTATTTGTCACATACCACGAAAAATATTTCAGAAAATCATTAAACGGTATTTGTTGAGGCCACGATATTTTGCACCCTTAACCGTTTAAAATTCTTTAAACGTTAAGTAATCGAATGAACATAACAAAATTTTAATTCAAGAAAAGGAAGAATACACTCGAGAGCTTTCCCGTTTACTGAAATTTTATCTCAACTTGATTTTACTGTAGTCGTTTAAAATTTCGGAAGCTGATCAATATAGACGCGTATATTCTATCTCAAGTAATAATTTGAGCATATTCTTCATTTAAAAAAGCTTTGATATCTTGTGATGTTGCGCTTATTGCGATAGTTTCTTCCTTCCCAAGTAATCTACTGTCTATGAAGTATGTAATAACTTCTGTTTTCGGCCAAGTGATGAAAAACAAAGATAGAGCTTGGACTACTAATGAAAAATGTATACTGTGAAAGCTAATTATCCATATCAACTGAGATGTAGGGATCTTTCATGAAATGTCCGAGGAGGCTCTTGATGCTTATTTATTAGCATGGACATAATTTATCTGACTTACATATAAATGTTCCTTTATTTTTCCAAACATGTTACCTTTATTTTCCAAACAGATCCGCAAGCTAAGAATTTAGAAATTACTTACTGATCTAAACTCACTATAAGGGTGGATCCTTACGTACTATTTAACTTGTTTACTCAATAGAATTCAAAAGACCCAAACATTAATTACGAAAATTAACTTAGATTGTAATTTTTTTAAATAAGAAGTTATTCTATAACTAGCTGAAGTACCCGGCGTCGCTCGGAGAAAAATATAGCTTTTTCATATTTATGTAATTAGAAAATAAAAGGTACACTATATTTCCGCGCGAAAAACTTGCATTCATTGTTGATGCTGCTTCACTGAACAATCGCAAAAGTCTTCATTAAACAAAGCAACGAGGCCAACGAGATAACAAGGCCTGGAAGCGAAAAAGTCATCTGACCATCTGGGTGCTAGCAACAATCCAACTTTCATTGTCTCCAACTTGGATGTTAACAATCAGTGTTTTTCCTTTTGTTGGAAACCATGAAGGTTGGATTATTGCTAGCACCCAGTTGGTCAGGTGACTTTTTCGCTTCCAGGTCTTGTTATCTCGTTGGCCTCGACAAAACAAACAACGACGTCACAGTTTTTAACGTTGGAAAAAAATCCCCTTCAGATAAAAGATACCCTGTATTCCCGCGCGAAAGACTTGCATTCATTGTTGATGCTGCTTCACTGAACAATCGCAAAAGTCTTCATTAAACAAAGCAAACGTCACAATTTTTTAATGCTGGCAAAAAACCCATTCAGCTCCAGGTAAATTGAATTATAAAAATAAACTACAGTGGAAATGAAAAAATAAAAAATAAAATCCTTTCTTAGCAAGCACCTAGAAGCTAAGAGAAATATACGTGCCAAATTTCCAGTTTGTAAGCTTCAAAGTTCTGGAGATTTCGTGATGAATGAATGAGTGAGTATACATTTTTCCATCTCTCTTTTATATAGGGTGTCCAAACAGTTTGGTAACATGGCAGATATCTCAAAGCTGCCAGGTAGGCGAGATCTAATGAGTGTGGTTTATAGATAAAAGGAGGGTGGGGAATTCATTGCTGCACTCAAATTTGACCTTGACCCCCAAATTTAAGATCATCCATTTGCTAACTCGAAAACTATTAAAGATAGAAAAAAATTTATAATTGCTACCCCGTAGAAAAACAATTTTTTAGTCTAAAAACAATTTTTAATCACTCAAAGTCAGGTTTAGCTGGCCAGGTTGGCTGAGGTTTCTAACACATTTGGATTGCAGTGAAGCACACCGTTGGGAAGGGGAAGGGGAAGCACACTCTTGAGTGACTCTTTCTCGCCCATTTTCTCAAAATCTTTCAAGGGGAAGGGTGTGATTAAAAATTGTTTTTAGACTAATGTGGTGTTGGTCTACAGGGTAGCAATCGGAAATTTTTCTCTATCTTTATTACTTTTCGAGTTAGAAAATGGATGGCCTTAAATTTGGGGGTCAAGGTCAAATTTGAGTGCGGCAATGAATTCCCCACCCTCCTATTACCTATAAATCACACTCATCAGATCTCGCCTACCCGGCAGCTTTGAGATATCTGCCATGTTACCAGACTTTTTTTGGACACCCTGGACTGTATATGATAAACGAATGCTTCCTTTACACATGTGATTCAATGGCGTGGCCAAGGGGGAGGGGGAAGTTTAACCTCCCCCCCCCCCCCCCTACAGGAAGAATCTAAACCCCTGTCACAAAGTTCTGGTGGCGATTCCCCACAGCGAGATGAAAACAAAAGTTCATATAAACATGGTTCGGATAACGAACCGTTTATGAGATTTCCTCCGCAGTTAAAATTGAAGTTTCAGCAGCTGGTTTTTCTACTCTGTGTATGGCTGGTGACATGCGGAAAAGCTAACCTGCCATCCACAAAGCAAAAAACCAGCTGTTGAAACTTCACTTTAACTGCAGAAATCTCGTAAACGGTTCGTTATCCGAACCATGTTTATATGAAATTTTGTTTTCATCTCGCTGTGGGGAATCACCATCAGAAGTTTGTGGTAGAGGTTTAGATACACACCCTGTATTTGACTTGCCTCTCCTTCTCCCTGAGATGCCGGCCCGCGCATGATTCACTTCCGTCTCTCAACTTACTCCCTGAAGCCATTTGGTTTCGGCACAAGTTTTCTGAATAAAATCGGACCGTTTCGACCAATCCATTTATTTTGACTCATCAAAGAATTCTCTCACTCTCCTACTGAAAGATCATATCCCTGCGCACTTTAAAGCCACGTCTTCCAATAAATCCGATATAAAATGTTAGATTATTTTCTACAACGTTTAAATAAGCGGCATCCGTATCACGTGGCCATACCAGCGCAACACCTACTTCTGATTCCACACCTGATTCCACCAACTAGTCTTCCTAGGCAGTTGTTATTTTCCAAGCCGGTAGGTAAGAGACCAAGGGGTCGGCCTAGAACCAGGTGGCTAGACTACATGGAGAATCTGGGTTCGAGTCGCTTGGATATTACCAGGGAGGACATGCGCCTGATGGCGGAAGATCGCGATCGCTGGAGATCCTCCATAGGGCTGCTGCCCTCGCGACCCTAACGGATAAGCGGGTTTGAAAAGTAAGTAAGTTTAAATAAGCAACTCAATTCAACTTTGACAGAAAATGCGGACCAACCAGCATGCCACTAGAGACGTGCATGCCCATAGGTTCACGTTAACAATAAAAACGGCCGTATCTCAATAACCGTTACACTTTGCATTAAAACATATACTACTATATTTAATTTGCTCTTTTTTGACCTCCCCATCGCCTTTTCAAGCAGAAATCCAAAATGAAAATAAAGATTTCTCTGTTTCTATCAAGTTGTCATAAATATTCGTAACAGCGAACATGAATTCCGACTTAACTCTTCATTAATATGCAATATATCGCAAGCTGTATGTCATCGATTATAAACGCCGTAATAAGCCACTAATTATTCAGATGGTCAATCAATAAATACCTTGGCAGCGTAAATTTTATTAAAATTAAAGAGCTGTATGACATCTTTTGATAAAGTTGTAAACCGAAACATCCATCACGTATAATAAACTATATCACTCTCAAATAGTGGGTCGGTGGCAGAGAGCGCTAGGATGCAGGTTTCAGCGGATATCGAGATCCTCGAATCGTGGGTTCGTATCCCGCTACGGCATGAATGTTTGTGTTTGTCCTTTATTAACCACGCGGAAGGCAAAAGAAAATCACTGCATTAATTATTCTTTGTTTGCCAATAATGTGACGTACTAGCGAAAGGCCTCCGAATTGGAGACAACCACAACCATCGAGTGACAAAAACTAAGTGACGTACTTACAGAGTAAAACACGATTAAAGAATATTATACTCAAAGAAACTGCGGTGGGAGATTGAATTTGTTCTTTAAATTTTAAGTTTTTTGATAATATTTTGAAAAAAAAAAAAAGTATACGCAAGTCGGAATCGAGAGATTCCACCAACTCCAAAGCGCAAATTCTAAGTTAGTTAACCGAATACTTTTACTTCCTAAAATATGACTAAACATAATTTATAAATTTAATTTAAATACCTCATAAGCATCAGGTATGTTGACAGCTTCTCCTTTCTCAGCAACGTATCCAACAATGCCCGTTCCCCACGGGATCTTGAACTCTTCCCTCTTCTCCATCTCCTCTATAGTCGAGTCCAAGTTGACGTCGAACAGTTCACTCACCAGACACCTGTTTTCGGAGCCCTTTTCCCCTTGGACGAGAAACAGGGAACTCCGGTCGGCGTTTGTCAATATCCCGACATTCTGCAAGATTTTGTGACAGAGGCTCCGAACGTCCAAGTCGTTGCAAATGTCTTTGACGAGTTCGAAGATAAGCTGGCGTTCGTTCAGATTGCGCAGTTCGTTACGGTTCTTCCGGAGGAGCCGCGGAGGAATGCCCGGGCCGGCGGCGTCACTCAGGAACGTCGGCGTCCCGTCCACCGTCGTCACCATCGGTTTCAGTTGACCGCCGCGCTCGAACTCGTGGGCCGAGATTTTGCGCACCGGTGTCGCCGAGCCAGAGCCCGGCCGAGAAGACGTCGTTCCCGTCGGACTACCCGGATCGCAATTGTCCTGAAGCATCGTCTGCGATGTGGCTCGGGTGAACAGCCATTTATCTACCATCTTCCTGGTCACTTTCCTAAAAAAAAATAAATAAAAACAATGAAACAATTGTAAAGGAAATGTAAGCATTATATAGCTAATAATTTTCTATATATTCACAAAAATAGTTAGAATTAATATCCATAATTCTTGTCATCTTTGCATCTAATGAATATTAACAATTTTCTAATTAAAGAGTGATTCATTAGGTAGTTATCCCAGTGATCAAATTTAGGTTAATTAAAAGACGTCGGCGAAACTCGCTTCAATATTTAGTCTCAAATACTTCATATGTTTATGCAGATTAAGGTACAGTTGAAGTAAACCGTATTTTTATATTAAAATAAATTTGAAACACAGAGTATTTATAAATGATTGCAGCGGTTTCGTGAATTCCTTGCAGCCGTTCTATTAGCATTGTGGCGATGAAGTTCGGTTACAAAAGATAAGCAACAGTTCTGTAAGTTTTGTTTAAATTTCTCGCAAAATTCCAAATTTATGGCCCGTTTCTCTTTGCGAAAGAATACGGTAGACCTATCTGGACATGCCTGAAAACTGGCTTATGTCACAGCTGCAAACCGATAATGCGGACATTCAACAGGATGGCGCTCCGCCACATTTCCACCGCCAAATCCGTGACTTTTTTGAACACTGTAATCATTTGTAACCTGTATAGTCCTTATTTGGATTAATTATATTCCTTATTTGGATAAATTATTTAGGAATCACTCACTATGTATTTGAAACCATTTCTTTTCTTTTCCAAACAAAATACATATCCATTTACACAATGTAAGATCACAATCATACCTCATTATATTAAAGAAAATAGTTTAGGTAGTTCTACAATTCGTCAAAAATAAAACAAAAAAAGGCATGGTTCTCCTCTTATAAAAGATTTAATTTTATCTTTGTTTCCTTGTTTTTTAAGCTATCGGGTGCGTCAGAGATTGCTTCATTAAAATATACGTCTAATTATCAATACGGAAAACTCTTTAATAAGAAAGATTGTAATCTATGTTGGAAAAAAAACATTTACGTAAAGTCAAACATTTTCTCTACGGATATAGATATCGTTTCGTTGTCTTTTGCTGCGAGGGACAAAAGAATTCTTCAAAAAGGAAATACGAAAAAAAAAACAACCATTACAGTTTATTTAAATAAAAAAAATGAAATCAAAATAAAATATCAAATAAAATCTAACAGATTCCATTTTATGCGAAAGATATTCACAAATGTGAGAAAGATGAGTGTTTCATATTACTGTGAACTGTATACAATTTCCGAAAATTCATTATAACAAAAAAATTTTGTGTAAATGTTGTTTTACTCACATTTGAAATCGGAATAAAGCTATCAAATAATAATTATTCAAACATCCTCTCATCGATTAAAAGATTTGCTAATCGTAATCAAAGTATTAAACTCATGAATAACATACATGAAGGCAAAATGTGATACTTAATAAACAAACACAAAACTCTACTTCACGAAGAAATCATTTATAAATTTAAAAACTACGAGTTCTACATTGAATCATGCTAATCATGCTAATTTTAAAAAACTCGTATAGGCGTTCTACATTGAATCATGCTAATCAGGATTTTTTGATTGTTTTAATAACCTAAAAAAATCTCCAATAGAAGATAATCTATATATAAATTAAACATACAAGACATTTCAAGTAAAGATAATTATTTATTCAAGATAAAATCGTCGAGACACGATGGACAAGATCACAGAAAACAACAACAGAGATTAACCAAATTTAATCTACCTAGCGATACAGTAAGCTAATAATTAATATAACAACGTTATAATATATGAAGATCTGATAAGATCTATTCGCTAAATAAAAAGGAAAATCCTTTTAGTAATCTGACAGAGGCCAATACTTTTTCGCTTGAAGAGCTGCATTGTTACTAAAACATTCTTATCTCAAAGATCAAAAACAATAATTTAAAAAAAAATTCTGAAGCAATGATTAATATCGCTAGGAAAAATAGAAACTGTTCTTCAGAAACATTTAAAACACTCATATAACCCGGATACCCTAATCTATTCAAATGAAGTAAAAATAAAAGTACACAGAATACTTAGTCACCGAATATTTAACTTCTAACAATGGTGAGGCCCTTTATCAAATGTCAAAAGACGCGAGAAAGGGAAGAGGCTAATTTTGAAGAATTAGATATTTTCACCTTCCATTTTTCTCAAAACAAAATAACGTTAAGAAATGAAAATTAAATCTAAAATATTTTTTTAAGATCAGGACATGATTATTTGCAGCGAAGCGTGAAACTGCTGATTATCTCGTTCATTTGATTCCAACAACAACATTGAAGAAGAAAAATTGTGTAATAACTCCATGGTTCTTCTACTGTATTTTTCCTCCATTATATTTAATTTTTCGCAATAATGTAGAAATTATTTCACTATTTTTAAATTAAGCACTAATTCGCAATTTAATGTTTTATGTATATCTATGTAAACATCTTGCAAAGGAAGCAGTTACTGTGTATTTGTTTGTAAAATAGTGATTTCTCTCTTTAAATGATTAAGTATTCAGTTAACATCTTAATTAAAACGCGCCTCACTTCTTTTCGGAGCTAGAATTTAATAATTTAAAAAAATATTTGAAAGTATAATTTAATCTATTTTAAGATAAAAGGGCTAAAGCAGTATCCGGGAATTTTAAGCGAAAATAAATTAAATATTCATCAAAAGTGCTTGGATACGACCATTAGGAGAATCCATCGTGTTTTAATTTGATTCGGTCTTTGGGCAACAAGATTACACAGTCAGTATCGGAATAGTCTCCTCTGCTGTTTCACGAGACCGTAAACCTCTTGAATTTAAATTATAGTTTTGAAATATTTATTAAAAAAGAAGAACTTTAGACAAATAAATAAATTCTATTTATGTACTGAAAAAATGCAAATCATATCTTTTTGTTTCTAAACTTTTATCCTTGGGCTGTCGCACATCGAATTGCAAGTATTGCTCAACGGAATCACGTACCTCAGAAAACTATACTGTATTCTCTCTAAAAAGGATGTGAACAAGTCTATTCGTGATGAGACATTCGTTTTTTTTTTGTTTTGTCTGTAATTACAAACTGAAATTGGTACCCCTATTTAATTACATTTTTTCCTACAGCATGGTGCCTCCACTTTATATTTCCAAGAATGTCGGGTGCTTAATTCATATAGTGCATAAATGACATCGAAATCTGCTGATGAATGAGCCACGCTGGAACCTTGAAGAGCAGAAGAAAAGAGAGAGACAGCAGAAGAACCAGAAGAGGAGGAAAAATATCTGGATAAACACGGAGATTGTATTGTGAAGATAAGTTCTTCGATTCCAAATTTAATAATAGCGTCAGTCAATAAACTGTTACTCGAATTTCGGTTTTAAACATTCATTGGATTACAATATAAACACGAAAGAAAATGGACAGTTCCAATGTTCCGATTATCAAAATCTTATTAATTAGTTACATTTATTTGGAAATTAAGATCATAAATTGGAAATAAGGCAAATAAATAGTGAAATTTTTTTTTTAAATAAACAAAAACTTTAACTTGCGCAAAAAAATGTGGAGATGAGATTAGTTCTTGTTATTAGCCAATAAAGGAATAGTTTGAAAAAGAGGAAATACTTTTCTTCCGTCTCCTATTATCGGGTTCAATCAAGAATTTTGCCAACGTCATCAGCCACCATCTGACGCCGTTAAGACTTCGCGAAAACACCAAACCGCGATAAAAGAAAAAAGGAGGGCGATCGAAAAACGTCTCTAAGTAAAGGTGTTTTAACTAACTGATACGGCACATCGACCTACAAATTGCGCTTCATGGCTTAAAGAAATTCGGTTTTAATTTTTTATGATGTTTTATTTTCATAAATTTTAAACGCGCTCGAAGAATTTGTGGTTCCACAATTCGTATCCAGAAATCATTGGACCCGGAAACTTAGGCGTATTTGTTAATATATAAGCTTAAAAATTTTCCAACGGTTAAAATGCAATTTTGTAAAAGCAAAACTTAACCGGATTGGTTTAAGTTGAATGTGCCAATATGTGATTAAAAATACCTCGTAAAGTTAAAAATGAAACCCTAGCATTCAGAATATTCAATTCAAATTCGTGCCAAGTTTCAAGAACAAAGAAATGAAAACCTGTTCCAAATCAGTATCTGCTAGAAATCGCTTTACCAGATCAAAACTTTCATTGGATGAAACTTCGATAATCCGAACTTCGTTACTATAAATTCCTGATCAGAACTAGCCTATAGCAGTTTGCCGCCATTTTTAATCTTAAGGACACCAGGCATAAGAATATATTGAGGAAATAAAAAGAAAACAATTCTTTTAATGAAACAATATTTTTCTATAAAGCATTCCATCTGGATTCAATCAACGTTTTATTTTTTATCCATCCGTATTCAATCTGGTACAGGTTTGAATGATGAGCAATGCAAACAAAGAGGTGGTGTGCGATAATGAGTGCTTTTTATATTGGATGGTGAACGAAGATCTAATAACGCGTTGCATTGTATCTGTTTAGACAACAAACCCAATGAAAAGTGAACATCTCGATTATCGCGATCAGTCCCAATTAATTGGTTTTACTATACTTCATTCAATGAAAGACTTCTGTTCTTATGAAGTATACTATAACTAAGAACTATTCTTTGAATAATAATAAACCTTTATAAATGACTCGATTCCCTTTTCTGTCATTAAAAATTTTTATCTTTTGGATTTTAGTAAAGCAAAAGATTCTAAAATCGAATATTTTGTTATATATTTATCATTTATATTCCGCTGAAGAATTGTATTTTACGTATATTTACTTATTATACTGCATTTCAGAGAACTAGTATGGCAAAAGAGACTTCTAGAATACTATGCTAAAAGTAAAGATTTAAATACAGAGTACGAGTTAAAAACTGCAAAATTGTCAGGTTAAAATATAAGTTGCTTGTTTACAGTTAAAATTTAAAATTACAATTGAAAAAGTAGGAAATGTAAAAGGAATTACTCACAATTAATTTGCAACAAGCAAGCAAAAGTATAAACTTCAAAAGTCTTGAAATCTCACATCATCAGAATAATTTTGAAGTAGATTCTTATATCAAAGTCTTTAAGGCTTTATTATTATCGAAGTTTGGGAAGTTTGGACTTCTTGACGAGGTTTCTGATGGAGCCTAGTAGGTTATTCTAGGTATATTTAGCTTATTGTATGGGGATCTTTATAGTAAGGGAACCAATCTAACCTGAGCTAATTTTTTTTATATAATAAGGGAATCTTTTCTGATTTGAGGTAGGGACAATTTCGTTTATGATTAAAAAACTGTGTGTAGAAACCAATCTAATATTGGCACAAACCATTGATGCACTTAGACACAAAACAGATCCAGAAATTTTGAAAAGTTTATACAGTAATAAGGGCACATCGGCTACAAAACGAGGTAACAGAATTATGGTGATTTAATTTAAATGTATGTCTTAATATGTCACGATAAGCGTTTCGAACCAACGCCACCAATGCATGACATTTCAATGAATGGGCCTTCTCCTTAGGTGGAGTTGTTCGAACTCGGGTTGCATAAAGCTTTTTTCCATATACTTGTGCTAAATTCAATAATTAATATTACGTTGATATTGATTACAGTAAATAGTAGTTCTTTATTTGAATTTTTTTTCATTAAAATTATCAATCTGTATTAAGAGCTTTACGTGATACAAGAAGCTCAATGTGGAAATTAAACTTTAATTTCGAATCGAACTATATAGAACTAGAATTTTTCATTTTTCAGTTGTTATTTTGTTGGTTGGATTTGGAAATGTACGTATAATTTCAGTTTTATTTATTAAAGTGTCATTCCGTAGAGAAATACCAAGACATGTAGTCATATCATGAGCGAAAGAGAAAACATATAGAATCATCTGTTTTATAAGATCTAATCAAGAAATAATCGTCTACATAACTATGGATACTGAAATACTTAAGAGATGTTAAATATGGATGCCGTTTCATAAGCAAATTTTATAAATTGTAGCCTAGAAAATAAAGGCCACGTCAATTTCTCAAAATTATGTTTTTCATCTCTGCAATGAAAGTGTATTGTGCACCACGGCGCTTTAGCCTAGAAATTCGTTCTTTGATACACACGGGTTGCTAAACACCTTTCCAGCAATTGCTATTTTATGAATACTGATTTCTTCTATAAATAAAAATAATTTGCTAAAAAAAAGTTATATTAACGCACTGTTTTTAAAGAAAATAGAAAAATAAAAACAGCTGAACGTTTTTACAGAAAATTTTTGAAAATTCCAAAATGTTCAACGAATGGTTTCGGCGAATGTTGACATTTATTGAGAATCCCTTTTTGGTCGTAAGGACAAACGATGTCAATAAATAAAAGTTTCGTTTTGTATATTTCAACAATTTATACTTACATGTCTGGGAAGTGGGGAAGAGGTGGACTGTCGATTGGAAAGGGAGGAGGATAGTAGGAGTAGGAAAGGGAAAATGAATCAAAAGCGAACAGGAAGAATTTATTCGCAAGGGGATTTTCCTATCTGGTTTGAGTAAAAGAGTCTCGTGGCACTATCGGGATTACTTCACGTTTTTATTATTTATATTGAAGAGAAACGACGCCACCTTCTGACGTCATTGAACCGCCCACTATCCCATTTCTACCATTCTGGAAAAAGAAAAAAAAAGGCCAAGTAAACCGTTGCAGACGAAGCAGACGATATGGGCAACGGGCGTTGTTGTCAGCCTCAGACTTTTAAGAGTTCCGGTGTTTTTCTCTCTTCTTAGAGACTCGTAGCCAAGGCAACGCAATATATCGGGGACGTGACGTCAGCCAACGACCTTGGTTCCTCCAGTTTTCTTCGGCTGGCGGAACTGAAAGGGTTGAGAACCCATTTCCCTTTTTTGAAAGGTTCAACATTTTCAAATGTGGATTTTCTTTTTTTTTTTTTATAACTAACACAAGTTGTGAACACGTCTTTTATGTTGTTGTTGATACCATAATTTACAGTGAAGGCAAGAAATACATATTTTAAAACTACAATACCAGTTAGAAATATTTTTTCACGGTTATTTAGAATAGAATTTTTTTCCTGTTCGAGTGTATATCCCTTATGGTATGTATAAAGTCAGAAATATACTAATCTAAAAAATTAATAAATAAAATAGAAAAACATCTTTAGTTAGGGTGGGGGGGGGGGGTTTACTTGGCTACCCCGCGTGGCATATAAATGATTATAATGGTTATCTTCTACATAAATCTCATTTCACGAAAGACAACGTTTTTTTTATTATAATTGCCAAAGCGCACAATAATAGCAACTTACTTATTAATTTCTATGAAAAAGCACAGATAGCTACTATATTACGATATTGCTCATATCAATATTTCTGTTTTTATAATATTGGCCCAGTTTATACAAGGTCTCTCACCTAAAGTGAACCAATGGAAGAATTATTATACTTTTATGTGAGGGTTTTTTTATCTGTATTCTATTTCCAAAAAAAAAAAAAAAAAAAGACGTCACTTTCGAATAGGGAAGTCAAATTTGAAATGTGCAATTTGTTTTTAGATGTTGGCAATTGGTTCACTTTAGGTGAGACACCCTGTAAGAGAATTAAACAGACGGAAAGTTTTGTTTAACTTCAATCGCTCTCTCTTGAAATTCAGAATATAAGGTATAGCAATGAATTTATTTATTTTTTAAAATTTTAATGAACTGCCAACTGTAAAATGTCTAGAGTGTCAACGGAAAGTAGCAGAGAGGAAAAAAATTAGTCGTCTACCTCCTGCAAAATTCCAGTCATGCCTTTTATAGAGGTTGAGTCAAAAGTAGTGGCCGACTCGGGAGGGGGGTTTTAGAGTTTGACGAATTCTGGGCGAAGACCATTTACCACAAGGGTATATCGCAGTTTATTAAGAGAAAAGAGTGGGAAGAAAAGTCAGTACGAATATGAATGCCATAGATATTGTGCCACCTGCGTCAGCCAGTGTAAAAATATGGCAGAAAAATTGGTGATACGCGGGACCCTTCGTCACTATTGGAAAAAGGGGGCCAGTGCGCGAGCAGCAGCCGCCGAAATTTGCAGGATGGAAGGTCAGGGTGTGTCCAATGAACGGACAGCACGACGGTGGTTCTCCCGCTTTTCGTCTGGAGACATGGGCCTGGAAGATGCGCCAAGGAGCGGAAGACCCAAAGAAGTGAATGACGCAGCCCTACGGCAACAAGTGGAAGCCAACCCAGGCAGCACCACCCGTGGATTAGCGGCGGACATCGGGACATCACAATCGAGTGTGGTTCGACATCTGCACGCCATGGGAAAGGTCAACAGGAGCTGCCGAGTTGTGCCCCAAGAGCTGACGCCCGCGCAAAC
Source organism: Rhysida immarginata (assembly GCA_023313115.1). Classification (NCBI taxonomy): domain Eukaryota; kingdom Metazoa; phylum Arthropoda; class Chilopoda; order Scolopendromorpha; family Scolopendridae; genus Rhysida; species Rhysida immarginata. The sequence continues at coordinate 3,305,856 of JAHWFO010060970.1, forward strand.
AACAACGTGTGAAGATGTGTCGTTAAATGCTGGAAAAAAATCGAGGTTCTGTCACGTCCAGCATACAGCCCCGACCTGGCAACTTCCGACTACCACACTTCCGGCAGCCACATCTCTTCCGGTCCATGGCGCACTTCCTGCGTGGACGGCGCTTCAGCAATATCAGTGAGGTTGAAGACGCCGTGCGTGACTTTTTCGCCCAGAAACCGGAGGAGTGGTTTCGCGAGGGCATCCGCCAACTGGCTGATCGTTGGATGAAGACCATCGAGCATGATGGACTCTACTTTAAAGATTAGCAATTAGTGGTTCCTGTCTGGTGCCCATTTAAAAGTTTGCGCGGTGATCGGCCACTGCTTTGGACTCAACCCCTGTAGAAACTCCCGCTGGAAAATACTGAGCAATTGCAATTACAATTGATAAAAAGTACCCTAGTAACAAACCAATAGAAAATAAGAATGCCATTGAAGATGAGTATTATCAACACCTCTTAAAAAAAAGCCTCTGCATTGAAAATTTATACATTGTTACATGATCATAAGAAGTCATAATTAAGGGCTTAATCGTATTTCTACCAATAATAAGCCCTAAATTATGACTTCTTATGATCATGCAACAATGTATGGATTTTCAGTGCACAGGCTTTCTTTCTAGGAGGTGTTGGTATTATTTCAGAAACTATTCGGGGGAAAAAAACAAACTGTTATACGTTAACGGGCTCTTGAATAGATTAAATTTCCAGGTTGACTGAATGTTCCACATGATAGCATTATTTTGAGTTATTTAATAAACCATTCTAACATCAAACCAACCGTTGTAACTGACCTTTCGATCAAAACTGCAAGATCAAACTTAGCTTATTAACTGATTTGATTACCAAATCTCCTTAAAGAAGATACCGCCGCACTAGAAATGCCTCTGTTGCCGTCATTTTTGACTCTAAATGAACTTATGGCAATTCTGATCCTGTTATTTCCTTATAATTCCAAACAAAATCAATCTTATAGCGAGACGGTGAAGCGTCATACTTCTGATTGAATTTCTACGAAGAGAGAGGTTCTCGAGCCGAACAAATCGTGTTTTCCTTCCTTACGGTCTTTACCAGCTCATGTTTTTGTTTTTTTTACATGGTGAAGTTTGTAAAAACTAATATATAAATAAATGAGCTTATATGTGGTAATTTTAGTTCTGTTTCAATTTAAGGTTAACAGAGGTCATTAATTTTTTAAAACATACTTTGAGTATACCTAAAGGTTTTTTTTTCCTATCCTCTCTGTAAAACAAAAGATAACTTCAAAGTCCATTTCCCCCCCTAAACTATATATAGAGATTAGTGAAAAATATCACATTAAACCGGCCATACTATAATTTTTAATGCTTGTATCTTTAATCGCTTCAGGATTTAAATTTCGCTTCAAATTTACTAGATCTAGATAAGAAATTACTCATAAAGTGAATGCAGAAATATGACTAAATAAAACCTTGCTATTACAAGTATATATATATTAATGGATATAGAAGAAAAGAAGGACGAGACACAAGAACTTTGGAATAAAACAAAAGTTGAAATAAAAAATTTTTGAAAATATTCTAATTTTCGTTTATGATTAACCGAAATGATAAACCAAAAATCGTCATATTTTATTATATTCGATTTCAAAGATGATAAAATAATAGTTGTTGCCTATTAAAAAAAATAATCACGAGCCGGGTAAAAATTCAGCATAAAAAGGAATGTTAGATCTTTTTCCCTTCATTAAAAATCAATCTTAAAATGTAATAATCTGCACTTAGCAGAGTTAAGTGGAAAAAGATAGAGGGACAGTGATAAATTTTATGGCGTATCCGCCCACCAAACCATAATTTAAGAAAACGATCAACGCGCAACAAATTACAAACATCCTCCGTCTCATTATTACAGTCTCCAGCAATAAAAATGAAATTCCGGTCATTAAATAAAATAAAGATAACTTTTTGAAAACCATTAAAGTTTTGATTAAACAACGAGAAAAAAATAACAGTCCAATTAAATTGGTGAAAAATTACAAAAAATTGATTTCATTCGTCACTTTTTAAAATTATTTTCTCTAATCAAAAGTGCTTTATTTCTGTTGAAAGCCAAGAATATATATCTGCCAATTTTATAAATTGTAAAGTTCTTGGTTGCGTAATACGATTAAAAATGACGAAATAGAACAAGAGCCGTCCACGAGATTTTCTTTTCTTTCTTTCTCTTTTTTTTTTTTTTTTCTTTTTTTAGCTTTTTCCATGAGCATCAGGATAACATTCACCAGAACTGCCAGAAGACCAAATGAGCTTGGTGCATAGAAATGCCTTACGAAATTAGATGAAAGGACGGGACGATAAATATTTCGTAAGACATATTGGGATGTTTTACATGCGGCTCCATTTCGAATCCACGCAATTTCCAGAGAGTTTGACAGCTGCTGCTGGAAATAAATGCCATTCAAGTGAGATTTAAAAAAATTCATCTCCGTTAATTTCGTCCTATCAAATTCTATTAATAAACTTCTATAATTAATTGCCTAACAGTTATAAGTTTAAGGAAAAGTTGTAAAATGACGATTTTCATGGAGGTCCTTTCAAATCGATCACAGCTTCGTTTCTCAAACCAAATTCTTATGGTTAACTTTATAATGCAAAAATAAAAATATCTAGGGAAAATATCTCAAAAACTTCTACGAAATGATACCTTCAGGTCGCTAATCTCCAACTCATCCTAAATTATTATTTTTCTTCTTTTTTTTATTTTTTTATTTTAACTTCACGGCAATTTCCCACTTTCCCTCCTCACCTTTGCCCCAAAGGACATAAAAATTAAAATAAAAACTTTCTTTTAACTTTCCCGCCTCAAGGATAAAAAAAAAGTAGCCCTTAACGGTCACTTAACGCTTGATTTACGATAGTGTAGGCAGAAAGGAGCGATCGAAACGTTCAGCAACGCGAAGGGCCAAAGCAAACAGGCTGTCCACTCAATGAGCCGCCATTGAATGAACGTAAACAGACGAGAGGGCTCCGATGAGGGGGAAAGAAGTAAGGGAACCACCAGATGGACGAACGATCGTTTGGGCTGGGAACATCACCAAAATCTACAAGAGAATCACTGCCATCGGGGCTGAAAATAACCACGCTTTATTTAGAGTGTGAAATAAAGATTGTCTTCAAGGAGGCCATTATAAGTTTTCTATACTTAATTTGTCTTATTAGAAAACAAGCTTTTAACCCAAAGATAATCTGTGCTCTTCAATGTTCGATTTTAAAAGATCTTTCTCTCTCTCTCTTTCCGAGTCTGTCCTTAAGCATCAACGTTTAAGAACCTTATCCGTTCGTTTATTTAAATAAAACGAAGCTGTACTCTCATCATTTATTTACATTCGCTCTGTGCCTCGAATTTTATCTAATGAATCTAATGAAACTGGAAGCTCGCCTATGAAATTAAGCTTCGCCATGAAAGCTCTCGTGCGCTGGATTAATTTCGTTAACTTCCAAGTCCACAATATAGGCATTCATACACAAGGTGTGTTCGAAAATTTCTCACGCAAGTTTCTGGAAATAGTCGTGAGCATTGAGCATAATTATCGAAGTTACAAATAAATGAATAAAATCAGCATTCAGATTTTTGGGATGATCAAATTTTCTTCGATAAAACCACATTGCGTAATAGCAATCGTTTCCGAATCTTAAATGAAAGTACTCTTTGTGATATTTCGTAACGTCATTTAATACGAAAAAGTAAATGCAAAACGTAAAGTAATAATTTGAAACATTGTGCCCTTCAGTTTTTTTTAGAGACTTTAATCTTTAGGTCACTTTAAAAAAAAAATTACTGCTTTGCACTTATCTATATATGAATGTGTAACCAAGGAAAGAAGTTTAATTTTAACCATTTTCATTTGACATGAGGCTTTCCATTAATTTACTGTATCGCGATTTACCCGAAGAATAACTAATGTTGGAGATTGAACTTACGACATTCTAACTTTTGATTCGTTACACAATTTACTTTAAGGACTTATGAATCGTTAATTGTTAATGCCCTCGAAGAATAGATAATATCCTATATTATTTTTATTAAAAAATTATAAAAAATATAACTATTACTCAAAAATTTAAACTTATCTGAACATCAACATACTGAATCGAACAGTTTCCGAATGCATAACTTCAAAAACTTTCAAAACAGTTAAAAAAAAAAAATAGTACAGGTTAAAACTTAAACAAGACCATTTAAGCCATTTTTCCCTAACACATGCTTCTCCTTAACAAATGTTCCCTAACAAATTTCAAAGGTCCTGGTCAATTTTAAGAAAAGTGGCCCTAAAAAGAATTTTATAGGGCTCTAAAATCCTTAATGAGTTAAAAAAGCGATATATGTGTATTTTAGTATACCAAAGCTCATACTAATTCAGGATTCCTTTATACTTACGGAAAATAAAGATAAAACTTAACGAAATGTTAACACACTAGCAGCATATACTTTCAGTTTAATTTGTTATGCATATTCCGCGTTATCCGTCACTAAAGAGGTGTTTTCCGGATCGCTACACTCAAAGCTGATATGTTAAACCCGCTACTCCATAGAACTCGGGCTTAAAATGTGAGCTTACAGTGTAGCGGTCCGGAAAACCACCTCTTTAGTGACGGATAACGCGGAATGTGCATAAGAAATTATACCGAAAGTATATGCTACTAGTGTGTTAACAGTTCGTTAAGTTTTATCTTTATTTTCCGTAAGTATTAACGAATCCTGAATTAGTATGAGCTTTGGTATACTAAAATACACATATACCAAAAAAGCATCCCACTCAGCAATTCCTGCAAAACTTCCATCTCTTATACAGTTTCAAAAGATTTTTTTTAATATTAGTCAATCTGTAAAGGAAGACTGAAGAGTAGAAGTATATACGAAAATCTTATCACAACGATAAAGCCCCAATATATAGAGAAAAAAAAAAGACTGGTTGAAAATAAAATAAAACTTAAAAATTTCTGTGATCCATCTTTAATAATCTCTGCAATGCGGATTTTGTATCAAGTTGTTACATTATATTGGCGTTGATAACGAGATTTTTTTTTCCCTAAAGATATGAAACTGAAATTGTAGCACTGGTATGTCAGGAAAGCATGACTACAAGCGAACAGAGAAATAATTCGTATTATAGAAATTAACAAATATACGTATAGGCTATTTACAGCAGATAGTTTTATAAAGACTAAACAAAATCAATGTTTAAACTTTGATTTAAACTTTTTTTGAATTTACAACATTATTTAAAACACGGATGACATAAAAAATCAAGCATGTTCTAACGGTTACTGCAATAATTTTCTAAAATAAGTTTGTCATCAAAAACTTTAATAGCGGAACATTAAAAAGAGTCCTTTAAACTATTATTTCAATAAAAGCGTTTCCCGTTCTTTCAAAGAACTATACAATGAGGACCGAGACATACCCCACAAAAAATTAATAAAGAAATATGAAGAAGTTAATTGGATTTTATTTAATCAATGCTTTACGTTTTCTTTACAGATTTCTTCTTTTTTTTCCTATTCGGATGGAGTTTATTTTATGAAATGACGACAACTCAAAAGCAAATTCGAGGGTTTTTCAAAACATCGTCGAGGAGGCACTTTAAATTCAACCGGGTAAATACCAGGATATGGAAAAGTCTTAGCTTTTCTCTCAATTTCTTTAAATTTCCTTCTCCTTTGGCCGTTCCATCATCACCATCAACATCATCATCAGCATCGTTCCTCTAAAAGTCGAGATCCTACTTGGCTCGTCGCCAAATCGCAATGTTTTAACCAATCATCTTTCGGCAATGTGAACGACTAAAGGAAGACGAGGCGCTCACGTTGAAACATTCCCAGCCCTCCCAGATCCCCTACTATTTTTCCTTTGGAAGAGGCAAAAGGCCCCCCAGTATTCAAAGGGGAGACACGGACAAAATGCGATTAGTCTCCGCCGACGGATTTCTGACAAAATTAAACGGATACTGGATAAACGATTAGAGCAAAAACCTTTTTTGAAGTCGAGATCTTTTCGGCTCCATCGACCTCTGTAAATATTGTAAAAGTTCTAGGAACCAAACTTTAACTCGGTGAATTCCGGCATTTCATTTTCTGTACATGTGCAGAAGCGTGACATTTAAACGTTCAAAAGAAACTGGTATAAGGATAGTACATTAGATAAATATGTAGATATAATGACAATATTTCATTATTAAGCAAATACTTCTGCTAAAAACATAATAAAAATGTCATTTATTTATGTGGAGATTTTAATGGCTAGTACGATATGGATAGTAAATTATGGTATGGTTCAAAAATCTTGAGAGACAAAGAAACTGCACAAAATGTACGAATTTGATCGTATATTTACAAATGATGAAAGATAACAGAAAAAAGGGAATAAAGGAAAACACGTAGCCTATGTGCATTTCAAGAACTAAATCGTGCATTTTAGCTCAAAGCGTGCTATATAAAATAAGAAATCAGAAATACGTGACCAATATTATGCAAATTTGCTACGAACTGAGAAGGATGTAATCTAACTGAGAACATGTGAGCAATTACACAACCGAAGAAAAAAAACCAAAGCAAAAGAACAGCTACAAATCCAATGGAAATGCGCTTTCAACGGTCGTGAGATTTGAATTAATGTTTGCAATTATGCTTATTTTCAGAATATTTTGGTATAAGTTATTTACTTTTATTTTTATTTACCTTAGAAAAATCATAGAATATTCAGCAAGAATTAGATTACTGAACGTCTCGCATATCTATGTGGTCTCACGATAAGGACTTAAGGTCGAAATAAATAAGATTTTTTCCTCGAATAGTCGCCTTTGAGAAATGAAGCTGTCCTTATGATTATTACAATTACGATATGCCACAGTTACCATTATATTTTCTATCATTTCGCAGTTATGTATCAATTATCACATTCCTTAAACAAAATTCATCCATTAAGACACTCGGAATTTTTATTCGCCTTAAGCTATTTCCAAGAGAATTTAATTTCTTGTTCCTCCTCCACCCCCATTAAAAAAATTAAATAGTTGAAAATCTTTCTCCTTCATAAAACAGATGTCTCATTTTATTTTTAAAGAAATTTTTTACGTATAAATGAAAAATATAATCATAAACAATGAAACAGTCAAAAGCGAACAAATGTATAAATCGCTTATCTAACAAAATGCAAACAGTAAATTACGTGAACAAATAAGTTCAGACAGAATTTAATTTCGCATCGAGGAAAGCAGTAATCGTTTTATGTATTCATTTTTTGCTCCATCAGTAATTGATTTAAAACAATTCTATCTGTTGGCCTTATCAACATAAACTGCAATTCATCTACCTATGGGCCGGCGTTTCGCATTTTCCATAGAATGCCATTTGTGAAATCGTTTTCTAACATTTGTTGGCATCAATTAGACCAGGGAGGAGGGGAGCGAATTCGCCACCACCCTTCGTTTATAATAATAAACAAAAGCTTACTCGCAGAAAAATGGAATTTTGGGGTTCGCCATATTTGGCGGCCATTGTCATTCAGGTGAAACAAGTTCACGTGGTTCGCAGCACGTTTTGGTGGCGTGACTATAACGCAACCTTTATCTCGTTTCCCCACTGAACTCGATTCACCTGTGAGATCATGCAATAATTAAGTATTCCTTTGTATTAAATTAATAATTGAATAGTAGAAGAGCAAAAGAGATAACCACATTTCTGAATTTTTTTTCTTCTAGAAATGGAACTAGTGTATAAATAAGTAAATTGAATGTAAAATATTAAATTGGTGAATAAACTAAGATGTAATTTCTTTCTATGCACATAGAAAATTTTAAAACTAGAGATCATACAAATTTATTTACAGTAACCCGCCTATAACGAGACTCATTCGTACCGCGTTATATGGAAACCGCGTTTTAAGAAAATCAGAATTAATACTTACACAAGTCATGTTAATTCGTAACTTCATATAAGAATCTCAGTATTAGTAAAGAAAAGTCAAATTATTTCGTAATATATTATATGGAAACCGTATTGTATACGTAGTTTTGGATAAACAAATGGATAATCAAAGCCATGCGAACACGTGACTGCCCATATCGTCGAGCTGCTTATGCCATCTGCTGTAATGTTGGATGGTTTCTGAATTTACAGTAAATTCCTTAGTAACTGAAACTAAAAAATTGCGATGTACGCACATGAGGGGAAAAAACAAAAAAAAAAATAAATAAATAAATAAATAAATAAATAAATAAATAAATAAAAAACAAGCAGCTTCTCCATTATTTTGACCATAAAATTATAACAGAAAAATTCATGCTATTGGAAGACTGCTTACAATTAATCTAATTAAGTTGTACATAGTAACATAGAAACCATGTTATAAGAGTATCATTATAGGAGAACTATCGCAATAGTTATTTCGCGTTATATGGAAACCGCTTTATTGGACGGTTCATTGTATTAAGTCGAAGGATTGATTATAATTAAACATAACTGATAAATGGGTCCAAGAGGATTTTTTTCACGCCATACCTACAGAATATTATACTCTATTTAATAATTAAATTGCATATTAAAATATTAGTTTTCTAAAAGAACATTAATGAAAATTCTTCATAATGTATCATTATTTGCTTACGAAATAACGAACCAAAGTGAAATATGTTTGGCATCTTAATTATTAAAAAAAAAAAAAAACCAAAATAAAAAACGGCACAAATAACTTTAATTTCCACTGATATCAAAATAAAGATCGTCATAATATGTGAGCAGAATGTAAATGCAACTTCTGTTACACTTTTTCATTAATATAAAATATTTAATATACGAATTCTTATATAACTCAAAATTGATAGCACAAAATTAAAAAAAAAAATATGTCAAAGATATTTTTGTTCATGCAGTTAAAGCATTTTCATTTAAGCTATTCGTATAGTTTTAAATTTTTTTTACTTAAATCGCATGAAAAACTTTTATAAGGCTATCCGCACTAATATGTATTTTCTTGGATCAAAATTAACGACGAAAAAAAAATGAAGCTTTGAAAATATTTTTCAAGTCTATCAGTTGATCTTATTGATTTTTAAAAGGTCTTTGGAGAACCGTTTGTTAGTTTAGCTGCACCATCAATATCTTCAGCCATGTGCCTTCTATCTGGCACTTCCTCTCTTGTCACCTTCCATTCATCAGCACCAGATATAAATCAAACAGCATTGACGTCACCGAAGCTGTGCCATTATGTCTTTATCGTTCATTCCTCTCGGCAACCCATCATTTGCTGTCTTCAAAAAAGGTTGAAAGGGAATCGGTATTGAGGTGAAGGAGCTCTTCTGAGTCTTACCCCAATCGCATCTACTTCAAGCTCTTTTCTTTTTTTTTTTTCCCCTCAAAATTTTTGTTATCATATACGTGCGCAAGCGCGTATGTCTATGTGTGTGTGTATATGTATGTGTCGCATGTTTACCTGATGAAATAGTCGTGGAAGAAGTCGGGATGTTCGTCGAGCCACGATTCCATGCGAGCGTACTCCTCATTGTAGGGGACGCTGTAGTTGTTGTGGTGCCCTGCGGGGTCAGGAGCGTGCTTCTCAGCAGACATCGCTGATTCGTAACCGCGCAGGTACCAACCCGCTACAAAGAAAAACATTAATTAAACATACCTTTTTAACGTAAAAAAATGCAAACAGAATAAAAGTTGTACATTTAATTAGCCAAAGTATGCCTAAGAAGTGAAACGAAGAATGTCAATTTGAGATTTTGAAATTTTCCACAATTCGATGAAGAAGATAACAGAAGTACAGTTATTTCAAAATCATCTGCCACATTTACGGCAGAACAATTTTTATAAACAGTATTGTTTTAATTGAAAAGTGTCGATCACAGATTTTATGGAAGGCAAACTTATCTTTCTACATTACTGTGACTTATGGCCTGGCTTTCAGTTAATAAAAATGAAGAAAACAAATAACAGTTTTGTTGTATTAACAAGAAATTTTCTTAAATTATTACCTTTTAAATTATTAACGCTTCCTGAGAAACGGATTTTAAACAATTGGCAATGTTTTTCATCTATTTGAGAACAGTGTTCATTGAAAAGCGAAGCTAAATGTTTATATTAAAGTTTCTTAAATGAAATTTTTTACAGATAATGTATTATTTTAGAGTAGTTTGAATAAGTTAAATGATTGAATTATTTTCCCTTTTTCCTTCCATTTTTCCTTTATTGCACATAAACTGATTGCAGGGAAACGTTGTACAGGAATTACAAACTGGTCAGCTATATTATCAATATTGGGGATTAAAATTAAATTTTAAAAATAAAAAAATAAGAAAGCTAACATTTATTCATTTGCCAGATTCTAATAGTTTCACAAAATATTTTTCTACGTCTAAACCTAAATAACCGGATTATATTACAAAAAATTTATAATTTTAATACTTCAATAAAGTTTAAAGAAGTCATCTTTTCTTTATAAAGTGAACTAAAAAGTAAATATAATGACTATATACAGTTACTAAGGAAGAAGAGATAACAAAAAGAAAAAAGAAAGCTTTCAGGTTTATTAGACTTCCAAGTGACTTGCTTTTTTAAGCAATTATTTTAATTAAAAATGTTATTATAAGTATGAAAAGTGAAGAGAGGCTTCCAAGAAAATTGTTTCCCCAGAATTATGTTTACTGAGAAGAAGTCACCCCAGACAGATAAAGAAATGCGTGGGAGATGGGTTAAGTCAATAACCCTGTCAGTGAAATAAATGAGAATGATACGTGAAATTGGCTTTATCTGCAAATGGAACCGACATTTAAAGTAAACTCGGCTCCAAACTTTGTTTTCCTCCTTCTCCCTCTTCACAAGTGATAAATTACAAGAGACTCACATCAAGAAAGCCATTACACACCTTGTCCTTCATTAGTCAATTTACGTATGCTAAGCATTGCCCAAACACAGTGCAAAATTTTTACAAACAGTACTTGGAATTATACGAGAAATATTTTATTTTATATTTAAATCTAAATTATTTTTATGCGCAAAATAACTTTTGCTATATTTATTGAAAAGAAAATGAAGTATTTTGAAAGGTCTACTGGTAGCTGACCAACCCATTCGGGATGACCATAACCCGTTAGCCACAATGGTAGAAGCAAGTTTAGTTTCATGAACGTGCCGGATTTAATAAATATGAGAGGATTAAGGGGATGAAAAAATCATTTGTATTCAATGAAAATGATCCGGGAACCTCAATACCAAGCTTCATGTGGGCTGCCGCTGCCTCAAGACAACCAACCGAATACAACCACCACCACCACCACCACCACCACCACCACAACAACAACAACAACAACAACATACATTGTTACGGAGAGTAGCGCTGGAAATTGATCTCTACTCCATTACAAAACCATCAGTTTCAGGCTTGGTTTGTATGGTTTAACGACCCTTTCAAATGCTCTGATTAATTACGATCGGTCGATGGGAAAATTGTGTATTCTCACTTGGGGAAATCGTCAAGCCAAATCAGTTTTAAAAATACGCCCAACACAACAGTATCTTCATCCATTTGCTAATCAAGACAGAGACGTGATCGACGTCTCATTAAATTTATGTGAAGCCTTTGATATTTACCAAGAGAATGGGTAACATTGACTGCAATTTAGTGCGCAAGATAAACTGTTTGTAATTGACTATACATAAAGCGGCGAAGAAAAACATCGAAGATGTGGTGAAACTGTAAATCAATAGTTTTAAAAACATTACGGTTCTGAAAATAATGTTTGCGGCTTTTTGCCTTTTTTTTTTTTTTAATAAATCGTATAAGATTTTCAGATTAGTTTGTACCTAGCTAAGTGATTGTACGTTTTATTACTAAGCCTAATAAATAATTGTTTTTAGTTAACATTGACAATTCCTCCGTAAATTAATGTTTAATATAAAGCTAATTTTTATTAAATGGTGTAGTTTTTTATTCACTGAAGTGTTTATTCCCATACATAATCTCATTTTTCTAAAATATATATAAAATATAAAATGCCAGTAAAATCATTTTAGAAAAAATTCATTCCGAAGTCTCTCATCCTCTTTAGAAATACTGTATTCAAAAGCGATTATACATTGGCTACATTTTTGCAATTTTTGCGGCTTCTATAGACTGTGCGGATCATTAGATCGCCGACAAAAGATTTTTCTCGTCTAAACGGGGTAAATTAACAACTGCTCTTAAAGTGCATTTTAGACTTGCGAAAGTGTTCTACGAATTCATTTTGAAACCGATTTTCTTCGCCGAAATTCCATTAAAAGTAATTCAGGTGAAACAGTGCTCTGAATAGTTTTCCGAAATGAGATCTCTGGGAGAAAGAGGAGTTTATAAGAAATTAAAAAAAAAAAAAAAAAAAAAAAATAGGTAAAAAACCCTTCAAAACACTATTGAATGGAAAACGGGGATTCGCATCGCGACTGATTAAATGCAAATTAAATTTAATGAAATCGAAACGAAACTTGAAAAGGATGAAAATTAAATTTCAAAATCTATTGTCGTTAAAATTTGTTACTTTGAAATGAATTAAGGAATTTGCCTAGTAATCTGATCAAAAATCTTATGAAAATACTATAAATAAATTATATTAATTTTTGATGCTTCAGCTTTGTAAATTAATACATTGTTAGGAAAATTCGCACAAAATTAGCTTAGTATTTAAATAAAACGCAAAAAATTTAAAAATTAAAAAAAACATTAAATTAAAAAACAACGCAAATGCTGTTTTATTTTATTTCTTAAACTTTCCCTTCCATTTAAGAATAGCAGTTCTAGATGTTTAAAATTTTAGTTTTTAAAAATACAAAAACTAGACTTTAAAAATTGTGAGAAACGGTTTTTATATTGAAAAGCCTTCACCATAAACTATGAAACCATTCTTAGATAATAAAATGAAAATAAGTTGAAAGAAATTGGAATGTTAATTCAAAATACATTCAGCCTTTTAGGGTCGACTTTGGTAATTTCTCAGATAGCTAATAATAATAAGAATGTTATATTGTAGGACTTTCTATTTGATTTAAATATGGTAAAATAGAATTATATATTCAAAAAAAAGTGAAAAACGAGCCAAAAGTTTTGAGAGCAAATGTCTGCCTTCAGACAAAAAAAAATTACTATCGCTCTCAACAACAGGAGCTCAAAAAACAACTTACATGTTCAGTTTTAAAGAGAATAATATTTAAGAGCATATTATATTTTTCGAATTTGGTGGATTTTTTTTTAAATAGATCTTTCAAATATTTTGTTATTATTTAAATAATTATTAGACAGCTACATCTACGAACTTGCATTGACATACCATCTATTGTGTTATGAAATGCATTTATGCAAAAAAAAAAAAAAAAAAAAAATGTTTTTAACATACATCATATTAAATTAGATTAAAAAGCTCTTAAAGGAGGATCTGCTTAAGAACAAACACAACAGATTAAGAATACTATAAAGAAGGTAGAAGAGCAGAAGGTGTGTGCTTTTGGTTACTTACCAGGCTGCCTGGATGCACTCCACAGCACGGGAGGTGAGGGGTTCCAGGACGAGGCCAGTTTGATTTATTATGACACTCCTGAAAAAGGACAAAGACAAACAACGGATTTAAAAATTGAACCTACAATTATTTCGTTGTGAATTTTCTTTTTTTTTTTCCCCTACAGGTAAATTTGAAAATGAGCTTTTTGTTCCTCTTATCCTTCAAGAAGAACACGTGGACCTTCCCTCCTCCAAAAAAATTTAAACAAATAGGATTCAAGATTTATCCCCTGTTTAATCTTTAATCACTCACTCAAAGCTAACAGTGATTAACAAGGCAAAATGTCTTAAGAACGTAAATGAATAGATAAAAGCCTTCTGAAGATTCGAGAATTTACTTAGTTTCACTTTAAGCTTGACTTACTGGCAGTGTTGGGTTAATTCGAATCGATAGAGCGGAACAATCTATGGTTGCCAAAATTATAAGTGAAAAAAAGCTGATATAATGATACAATTTCTCATTTGTTTACTTGATAAATTAGCCTGCATTTTTTATTATTTCTTTAACTATAAAAATATTTATATTCATATATCAAGTAGTTTTAAAATTCCATGCTTTAAAAAATAAAATCTAAATGAAATGCAACTAACAATATATATTACATATGTTGTTATTATATAAATGAATGTAACGAAGTTTAAGGTTCTTTGAATCCTTCTACCTTTCTTTAGTTATGCGTTCATATCTTTAAAATGACAGAATAATAATTTGAATTTTGAAAGAGATTCCAAATAAAAGCAACCTTGAATATTTTATAGCAATGAAAACTCTCTAAATTACATAAATATTCAATTTCCCAACAATCTTTTCTTCTAAGGAATGCTATATGTGCGATGCCAATATTATAACAAGCAATAACGGTAATAAAATATCATAATCAATAACAGATAACATAGCATAGGAAAATAAAATTAAAACAAATTATCAAATGTTAATTTTAATAACGAATTGTCTTACATTAATATTTGTTCAAGTAGGGCTACAAGTTTGGCATAAAATCTAATTATTTAAGGAGTCGGTAAAAATTTCTGAATATACCTAATTTCATAAATTACAGATACAAAATTAATACATTAACTTATCAAGTTGATACGTGAAAAATTTGAAAAAAATAGTCTACTATATATGAACGGAATTCCATGATTTATCTTATTTTTCAGGGAAGTTATCTTCAGGAAAGTTATCTACTAGAATTCATGAGAAATTCAAATAGATGAAGGAAATTAGTAAAAAAAATACCCCAGTCGATCCTTAAGAATTAATTTATAGTTTCTTTAAAACAACATTTATTTCTTTATGGGTATTATTTCCACCCGGTTTCGGCTATAGATTCATTTTCAGTGGTGTTATGGTCTATAAAATCATAATATGTACAATGAGGCATGTTATTTTATTGAAATGAAGTTACAGGTAATATAATATTTATAGTTGGGAAATTTGAGAAATTACAATATCAAGCAAATATCTCAAATTTTATGTATTGTAATATTATCTCTAACTTCACTGCAATAATATAAATATGTCTCATTGTATAAATCACGATTGTATAGATCATAACAGCACTGAAGATGGCTATATAGCCGAAACCAGTCTGCAAAAATATCCATAACGAAATAACTTGTTTAAAAAAATTTAATATAATGAACATATAATAAATATCATGAACTGTATACATCCTTAATTTGTTGTAGTTAAGGTTTTTTATAAACAAGGTAGGGCGTTATGGATATTTTTGCAGACTGGTGTCGGCTATATAGCCAAGGGGGGGGG
>JAHWFO010060970.1:3321317-3348073 GCA_023313115.1 Rhysida immarginata
CCCGTAATATTATGAAAAAAATTCCAATAAATATCGTTCATCAACTGCAACAATGATACACTTAAAAATTAATAGTTTTTGAAAGAAAAAAAAATTAATTTGAAAATTGGTTGTCAATTTAAACAGATTGCCTATTTTTATTAAATGCCTTAATTTTTAGCTGAAATGTATTGGTGCTAGTACTGTTAGTTGGTAGAATAGGCCACTCAAGCTATTAAGGATAGGTTAACTCGTTCTTGAAATTTTTTGCGATATAATCTTCTATTAGCAATTGATTAAGACGTTTAATTGTTTAATCAGATGATTAAGATGTTTAGTAATAAAATACGAAATTTGTATAACTAATGTGGAGTGTTTCGGTTCTTCTTGCAATTTACTAGAAGCTTCTCACTGGAGTAAATACAAATACGAAAATTTGTAACGAATTTTTTTTTTCATATAAGTAATTTCTAACAATAATAACGCCCCAAAGCACTTGTTTTGTTCTATATATGTTGCAAAATAAGATGCTTACTTATATTACCATCAATGTAATATAAGAATCACGTTTTGTACAATTTTATCCACACTCAGCAATTTAAAACGCCTATTTACCGAAGATATCCATTAAACCAAAACAAGCCAGGGAATTTCTGCTTTATTTTCAAAACACCTGTTTATCGAATTGAATCTACACTCATATAAATTGCATAAATAAAACACCAAGAGAATATTTACCCTATAGCGGAAATCAAACAAGTCTAAAGTGTCCACGTATTTCGTAACATCCAAGTTTATCA
Source organism: Rhysida immarginata (assembly GCA_023313115.1). Taxonomy (NCBI): domain Eukaryota; kingdom Metazoa; phylum Arthropoda; class Chilopoda; order Scolopendromorpha; family Scolopendridae; genus Rhysida; species Rhysida immarginata. Next base: position 3,322,097 of record JAHWFO010060970.1, read on the forward strand.
TGTCCACATGAGTTCTTCAAAGGATTTTAAGTCAATAACACTAATATTACATATAGAAAACGTCCTTTAACAATCAGTTTCGCATGAACTTTCATAATAGGGGCATCCTGAGTTGGACAAACCTTTTATTTCATTTCATTATTTTCAAGGAACTCACTCGGCTTCACTTCCCTTCCTAATAAAGGCGGGGTTCGTTTCATTTTTTTAAGAACTTCATTTTTCTATTCAACGAATCCGCATTTGAAACAACAATTTAATAATACGAGACAGACATCCAAATGACTTATTAAACAATATCAACCGTCTGTATTTTGGATTTTATTTGTATACTTTGCATAAAGTGATATATTTAGGACTGGAAACTTACAAAAGGCAGAAAAACTTTATTAATTCTAAAGAAGAGAGCAGATTCAATAAGGAAATGGCAGATCAAGATGCCACAAAGATTACTGCTATATTGCAATTAGATAATGGAAGGGTCAGGAAAGAGGAGAAAACTTATCTATTAAAATTAGAAAAAAAAACCCCTCCAAATTTGATGAAAACTGAAAGAGTTAATATTAAACATAATTTTTCTTAATATTATAAAAATTTCGAACTAATTTTTATGCTGTTATTGAAAGCAAGATGATATAAAGACATTGGATAATTTATGAAGCCATTTCTTTATAATTTCATACATGAAATTTTTTCTAAAGATAAACACAATTAACATTTCATTTTACAATAGGAATTCTGGTTATGCCGAACAATATGAATGGAGAACATCCGAATAAACTATAGTTATGTGGCAATAAATGAAAACATGAAATCTGTTAAGCAAAATCTCTATTGTAATTTACGGAATATATCTATAATGCAATTCTCAACCCAGTCTGCTTGCAAAAGATCAATTTATATTAATTTTATGAAATGCATTTTTTTTTAGCAACTTCCCTATTTACAATTTCCTTGGTTGTCTTCCATTAAAACTCCCTAGTAAACTACTTTTTAGGACATTCGTTATAATTATATAAATTATTTTAATCTTCTGAACAAAAATACAAAACTTACAATCTGCTTCGGTTGTTCTTGTTGTTTACCAGAAGATTTTTCACTCAAGTGAATATAAATCAGGAAAAAAAAAATTGCTCTCGACTTCTTCCTCTTTTTTTATATGAAACATCCAATAACAATATTAAAAGACCTAAACCTATTTTGTTTTCTTCATTTAAGTGGAACATAAAATGTATTAAAAGGAAGTTCATTTACAACAACAACGACATCAATTATTGCTTTATCAACAACAGTGTTATAAATTTTTTATGCGATTTTAAAAAAAAAAAGTTAATTTAAGCTTATAAGTTTACGATTCTCTAAGCGTTGCTTTTGGCATTCAGATGAAGTTTCTATTTAAAGTATTCTATTTGTATTGCGATATTTGCTAATATTATAACCTCAATCTTATTACAAGACTTCTTAATGACTATTTACTCTGATTCATAAACGCAAATACTAAACTGAATTGTGAACAAATACTAACAACTCCTCATAAAAAGTGCATGTAATTCAGTTTTAATTTCTGACATTTTCCCTAATATTTAGAAATAAATTTATTATCCATAAAACCCAAAAAAATTTTGAACAGATTATTTCGCAGATTACATATATATAAAAGTTCATTTCATAGTTCGAAGGAACAATAATTAATGTTTCGCTTAGAGGTTAAGCATCGTCAAAGATTCATCGCTTCTCTTGTGTATTAAAATAAAAAAGAAAACAAGTAAATGGGACGGAAAATTGGTTCAGTATAATATTCCACTTTCACTTGATGTCCCCTAAATAAAAATTCGAAAAATGATTAAGAATTTTTTTCTCAATCCCATTTAATTTTTACAGCAAAGAATGAAGCAGGGAGAATTAAAAAAATATATTTCAAGGCTTTCGTCACATCTAAGGCGGATATTTCGAATCTCACACTTAAAAAGTTACCCCAAAAACAGGATCCCCTCATTCGATATGTCAGTTGATCGTAGTATTTTTGTTTACAAGCGGATCAGCATGTGTATACAAACGCGAATTCTTTATGAGCCATGAGATCGTCAGAGTCATTTTATATTTTGATAAAGAAGACTCTTGTTCGCATTTCATTCATTTTTTTTTTTTTTTTTTTTGAAATACAAGATTTTTTTTCTATTCCTCATTTTTTTTCCCTTTACATTATTTGAAACTGGGGATGTTTAGCGGAAAAGATAAATTATCCGATTAATGTCATATGATTAAAAAAAAAAAAAGATGAATAAAAGAATGCCTCAAGCAGATGAAGGAAAATGAGAGAAGAGCGACTGCATGAACGAAGACACATCTCAAGTACCTTGACAAGATGAAATGAAGTATGAAAAACAAAGGGAATATTAAAAAATACATTTAAAAATAAAAAACAGAGAAACATGCCCTTATTGCCTGTTAGAAAACATCGCCCGAAAGAAACATCCATGGAAAAATAAGTCCCGCTGCTTTTAATATCGACATCCCATTAGAATGGAAGAAGAAACGAGTCCCTTCCTATTAAAGAACTAGGGTATACAATAAAACAAATAAAACACAATTTAGAACAAACTCAGAAAAACGGAATGGAATAAATAAAATGTGTACTGTAACGTACTCGACATTAAATCCCACAAGTTTTTTTTTATGAAAGCGCCATAAAACCATCTTAAAATTGACATGCGTTTCCAAATAAATTAGATTTGCACTATTTTCAATTTCTTCTTAAGTGCATTTAAAAAAAAATAATTCCATATGTATATAAAAATGAATTTTAATTGATATAAACGCTATATCAACCCCTTGCAAAAATGTTTAAAATAGTCATTTGAAGAGTTAATTTGAGTTATAGGCCTATCTATTTCTGTGTATCTTATTAAATTTATAAAAAATTTAGAAAAATAATAATTTAAAAATTTTTCTTAGTAAAAATTTAGATCTTTCACGCTTAAGTATTCGGTTTGATTGCTTACCAGACAATTCATAGAAGATTGTAATAATATAGTTTAAATTATAAATATTATTTATAATGTTTATAAATATTATTTATAATGTTTATGACATTTTACTGTTAAGAAATAACTAGAAGTTTCCTAGACTACAGTAATTGCTTCCTCAATTAAATCGTCGTGAGAAGACTGTCCGTGAAGTTAAAGATTTTGATTGTAGGAGGAAAAGAAAACAGTTTAAAATGTGAACAAACCTTGACATCCAAATTAAAACCATTAATATTTTCAAAAGGACTCAACAAAATCAGTAACAAATATAATTTATACCATAAAAATAACTACACGCGTATAAAATTAGCTATATCTGGTAATCGGCAGAAGTAATGCTTGAATACAGATCTACATACAGTAGTTAAGGATATAATGTTAGCTAATTTTGAAATCTGCAAGTTCGTTTCCATTCCATTATGGAAACGAGCACAATCAACTTTAAAATCTGCAAAATGCTTCAACGTCATCAGACCTTCGAACGCTTCAATTGTTTTTGAAAACAAACAGCATAATATATTAGAGAGAAAAAATTCCTTCGATGCATTAGATTCAAGAAAGGAATCAATTTTGAGATGGAATGAATGAAAAAAGAATAGAAAAATTTTCTCTCCCTCAAACTACTAACCGATTCCATAAAACTTAAAAAGTGAGAATCCTTTTATCCGGAATTTGATAAGAATCTAAAACAATTACCTAGGATTAACTTATATGGGGATCTCCACAACAACTTCAAGATTGTACAACTTTTGATTGATTCTTTTGTCCATTTCATCTCCTACTTTCTGTATACGCTATTTTCACCATCATCGACTCTAGTCTACATAATAATAACCCATGGTCTAAATTGCTAAGCAATATGGGAGATTCAAGTTGAATTTCAAATTCATTCTGAAATGGATTTTGATGATTTTTTTTTTTTTTTTTTTTTTTTTTTTTTTTTAGAAATAATTTATATTATACTTCCATTATTTCTGAAATAACACGAACTTTAGAAATTTTAACTTGGAGCTCATTTGATCTGGTAACCGATACACGTTTAGTTCCTAAGAGTGAATAGGTTTTACCCGAATCAGTTGTTTTAACCATTTCTCCAGATGATAGATGTTATCTCTTGAGGGATGGTCTGAAATCAGAAGAGACCGAAGAAAATTATGGTTTACCAACCGTTATAGTAGAAAGCGCCGAAAATAAACGACCAGTGATCGAATAACAAGCAAAATATCTTCTGAAAGTATTGTATATGATAATGTAGAAATGCAGGTACTAAAAGTAAGTATATCTACCTGCTTAATAAAAATCGTCAATTCTAGATCCTGATATCACACTCTGCCAACATTCAAGATATTTACATTCTCATCAAACTTCTCGGTATCTCATCCTCAATTCCACGAAACAAATGATAATTATCCGTTCATGCTATTCATGAAAAGGAAATAAGCTTACAAAAATCCTTGCTTGAAGTTTACTATTGGTTTATTCAGTAAATACGAAAACAATTTTCATTCCTTTCTTTTTAATGACTACTTACAGCTTCCCAAAAAGTAATATATAACAAAAGCGAATCGTTATGACTGTCAATTTTAAACTTGAATTAAATTTTACAATTTACTTTTCCTCTTTATGACATAATGAACGAAAGGAATAGTTAAACGTATTCTTATTGCGTTTAGTAAGAAATGAATTACAAATTAAAATAGAGAAAGTCATGAATGTGTCCACTGATAACATGAAACTGTGAAAAAGAGAAAATGACATGCATATCCGAAAAAAAAATTAACAATCATGAAAATGCCAGGAGAAAAATTATACTATTATCAGTGACAATGGTGATTTGATTTTTAATCCTCACTAAAAATTCTTGGAATCAGTAATAAAGTTTTAATCAGAACTTCAAAACTTATCAATGCCGATTCATACAATTTCTCAGTACTGTTGTAAGTAATAACCGAACATTCTAAAAATAGTAAAAATCGATGCAGACGCGCTATAATTGAGGAAAAAAATTTTCTTCGAAGCAAAATTGAACTCTATTTCGAAAGAAGAATGCTGGTTTAAAATTCTAAGAGGCTTTTCTTATTGTATTGCCCAAATGCTAAAAATAACCATTACTATCCGTAGGTATAAAGTACTTGATGGAAAATGTGTCTTCTTTTTATGCCTATAATATTCTCAATTAAAAAAAAAGTAAAATTACATTACCCATTACGTTTATAAATGGGTATCGATGGTGTTCAGTGGCATCAACATGAATAAACAACTTTTTACCCTCAAAGAGAAATTGGTGATTTTGGCTATATGATTTTCTAAATGTTACATTTCCATCAGCGAATATTTCTTTATAAAAACATTAAGGTTGTCATTGCAGCTTATATTATCATATTCGAGAACTACACATAATGATATTTTTTTTATTTTTTGTTTACGGTTGTTGCTATAGCGATCGATGATGACAATGTCAGTCAACTTTTCTGAATGAAATACGTCGTTGTCACTCCCTTATTCGGTTGGAAGTCTAAATTGTGAGAACATTACTATCATTACTATTACTCGTAAGAAGGAAATATACTAATTTTCTATTCATCATTATTGTCATTACGTCAATTATTTGACATGAGGATTTTATTACAAAGGAAGACAAGAAGAATTGAAATGCGCTTTAAAATGGTAATTAAAAGTTAGGTAGAGAAATGAAATGAATTGATTTTATTTAATTTTTGGGGGTTACTAATTACGAGGAAATTAAGAGTAATCGACCTGCAAATCATTCCGAGGAAATATTGTACACTCTGCTGAGTTTGAGGATTAACACCTACAAATATTTAATAACTCATTTAAAACAAATGAAATGAATGAAAGATACAACAAATATAATGTTTTCTGAAACAGTCAAATTAACGAATTTGGTGGGTACCATTAGAGAGTATGCAGTAACCCGTTTAATAAATTTTATCAACACGAAAATAAATTAAAATAAAATAGATTATTGGCTTCATAGAGGAAGCAAAAATGTCAAAACTGCAGCTTTTCCTCTATAATTTTCCAGCAGATGTTTGTTTATTATCGAGGGTTCTCCCCTCTCGAGGGCGGCGGCTTCCTGTCCGGCGGACAGAGAAAAGAGCCGGTTGTGTGCGGTCTCTGCCTCTGCTCACGCCGAGAACTCAAATGTTCATCCGTATACAAAGGGTCCAGTACGGGGTAAAGATGATGAGTGTAAACGGGAAAAAAGCTACTCGTATATGGATGAATCGTTTAGAAAAGTAAGGGGTGGAGATTTTGCCTTATTATTTTCGCGAGTTCACAGCTGCGTCAAATGTTTTTCTATGATATTAACGGTATATAAAAGCATACGTGTTTTTTAAGCGAACAGGTTGGTAAAAAGTGAGTAAAATTTAATGAGAGGGCGGAAAACCTTGTATTTCCTGTTATGCCTACAAATTCTTGGTAGACCATCGATTTAACATTAATTTACATCTGAGCACTTCGATAAGATAAAACGGTTGATCAAGGAAACGAACGGCTTATCTTACTTCAACATTATAAATGAAAATATAAAAAAATAAAAATGTGTGAATGAAATGAAACAACTTACATGATTGCGATTTTTAACTTTTAGCGGTTTGAATTTTTGAAAATGTGTAAGCGGTGGCAGTGCAGACGACAAAAAGAACGGGTGGTTGCGTTACGTCAATGTCCCGGTGAAATTAACCTCTTGACGGCATCGCCGAGGAGAGGAGAGCGGCTCCATTTGCGGGGGTGAGAGTTCCATATCCGCTCCGACGACTCCAATCGCTCTCCATGGGAAAAGCGTTTGTTGTTGTCACACTCGTGCGCTCGACGAAACCACGCTTCCTAAGCCCCGCATAGTTTTAAAATCCGTCCACGGTGGGTTTAGTGAGCCACGTGCTCTTTCCTAGCGATGCCTTTGTAGATACCTTTGTTCCACGGGAGGACGATGTTTCGTCTTCTTTTCTCTCAGTGTCAAGTGGAGTCGAACCCTTGAACGGGGCTGGCGGCGCCAAACGGAGGAGGCTTTCCCCGTGATACAGCAGGAAATGAGTGAGTATAGAAACGCTGCTGCTTTATTTGCGTAATTTTCTTTTATTCTAATCCTGTTGTCGAACCGTTCCAACGGGGTGGAACTGCTCTCAGTGCATGCATTCTGGCTCAGCTCGAGTTGACGAGTGACTCGGAGTAGAGTAGCGCCTGCCCGTAGCCTTCGATTGGACGTTTATCAATAATTTTCAGTCCCGTCCTGTCTCCCCGTAACATTGACCGGCTTCCAGGGAGCCGCTGCGATCCTTCCGCCACCTACTTACCAAATGGTTGCACCCAAGCTCTGATGTCATTTTCATACGATTATCTAAATAAACAAACTTGTAGGTCTTGTGGCTGTTTTTACGGCTCCGGTTACAAAGGATTTTTAAGCGCGATCGACGTAAACGAGCAAGCCCTCCTCCGACTAGATGACGAACCGCTGTCGGAGCCTTCTCTACTCCCGCCCTCAAACACCACACCCCCTTTTATCTCATCACATTCCTAAACTTCAGTTATCTTATTAAGGTTAAACAGCGACAACAATTCAATCATTACTAAATCAATAATTTAAATAAAACCTGTACGATCAAATTAAGCATGCGTTTTATGAGGTTGCATATAAAAGTTAATACATATAATAATTAGTATCCACTCTCTAATTTCATTTTTTCCTATTTTGTTTCCGACGATGGCTATTTATTTATTCATGAAAAATAATTCCTTCGCCGATCTTCCGTATCAAGTTTATTTTTTCTAGTGAATAATGTCAACAAGTCGCCCCTTGTGTCACCTTCGACTATGAAGTCAAAGGGAAATATTTAAAGATCCCGCTCTTTACTTTCATTCATCCTATTACGTTTCCATTGAAGCTTATTTATTTGTTAATAAGTAAAGCCTTTCGTCGGCTTTTTTATACTCTATTTATTTTCTTTAATGGGCGCATCTATCTCTAAATTGTAGATTAAATTAAAACCTTTGTTTAAACCTTTAAAACGTTTTACATTTTCAATCTTCATATTGTTAATATAGCCTCTTGAAACCATTTTTAGAAAGACTGTTGCTCAATTTCGTTTGCTTGACCGCTCAACTATAATCAAATTATCTAAAGAACTAGCACAATATAAAGATCAAGAAAATATTAATGGACGTCCAGAATAAAAATGAAATTTTGACAATGGTCAGAAATTGACTATTTAATTTTTTTCCAAATATAAGATATAAAAATCACGCTTTGGACATCCAGACCAAAAGCAGAGGAACATATGAATACCCATCGAAATAAAATAACCTGATATGGTGAACGTAACTGCCTTCAACACACTTTTCACTTCCATTTTAACGCTGAGAATATTACATCGCCTAATAAAAATTATACTTACTATATATATAACTTTCTAAGGCTACAGGAATTAAATTTGATACAAGACTAGACTTCGGTCAGCAATTAACCAACACAACAGGCTTTCCGTTTTAATGAGGGTGAAATAAACTATTTAATTCTAATCACAATTATCATTAAAATTCAAAATTATTTACAAGATCCAGTATGAACAACAGCTTCGAAATTCGTAACTATCAGATTAAAAACGGCTTGAGGTCATGTACCAAGTTCTGCTTTTTCCCTCAACGGTCATGAATCTGTAAATTGATGTTACAATTCCTTACACATACCTACTTAAGAATTCTTTATTCAAATCGCTAATTTGAAGGGCTATTTAATTATACAGAGCTATTAAAATGGTCTCCCGGCCAGCCAACTTCGTGAAAGAATGACTGATAATAGTTCCTCACAGGCGACAAACAAGAAAGTAATGTTTTCGAATAGTCAGCTATTTTTTCCATCTTTCTAATCGTTCTTTTATTCTAATACAAATAAACCAAATTTTCAACCTTATGCTCACGGTAATAAACACGTTAATAACTTTATTATGCATATAAAGCTTCCGTTTTCTCTCCTGAAAGAACGCACTTACAATTGTTGGTAAAATAAAAGTAAAGTATATATGAAGAAGATGTGAATAGTAATTCTGACTATTTAGGCCTATTTTTGAATACAAAGCACAAATTTCGCTTTTTCAACCATTTGTCTGTAATAAAAAAATCAAACAAAATTCTAACCGAGAATCGACATTTTAACAATCTTCTTCCTATACTCCACCCAGCCTTACTTTGCCTGAGATGTGATGGCCTTTTCAATTGTTGGGCATTGTTACAATAAAAATTAAACAATTCATAACAATTGACATGCCCATCATATTTTGGGAAAAGTAATGCGAGATGGTCTATAATAACTAACTTCTAAAATACAAATCTGACAGTACGTTCAATGGAAGAATTATTGTTCTTTTATGTGAGGGGTTTTTATGTGTATTCCATTCCCAAAAAAAAGACGCCTTTTTCGAATATGGAAGTCAACTTTGAAAAATGCAACGAAACTCCTATTTTAATGGTATTTTCAGATTGTACACAACAATTGAAAAATGTTTTATTCTTGGTGTTTTTTCAACTGATCCAACCGTTTAGGAGATGAAGACAAAAGATAGAGGGTGGGTCTTAGAGACATTCCTATTTTAGTTTTCAAAATAAAGTCTTTAAGTAAGAATTTCAAATATCCAAAATTTTTTATTACAAACGCAGAGTCTGTGTGTGTCTATATTAAAAAGTTTTGGATTTTTGAAATTCCGACTTTGGATTCTTAAAGGCCATCAAAAAGTAGAATAGGAATGTCTCTAAGCCCATCTTCTGTCTTTTGTCTTCATCGATAAAGTTGTGTTCTAAACTTTAAAAGTTCCACACTTTATGTGCCTCCGTCTCCTAAACGGTTGGATCAATTGAAAAAACACCAAGAATAAAATATTTCTCAAATGTTGTGTACAATTTGAAAGTACCATTAAAATTAGGGATTTCCATTGCACATTTCAAAGTTGACTTCCATATTCGAAAATGGCATCGTTTTTTTTGTAAATGGAATACACATAAAAACCCCTCACATAACAGTACAATAATTCTTCCATTGAAAGTACTCTGTCAGTTAGAAATTAACTATTGGCGCATTTTAGATGAGACACTTCACGATTTAACAATCTATTCATACCGCGTCGCTTTTTCAGTAGCATACATTCGACAGATTGTTAAAATAAATAAATTGTTACAGGATTGTTCAAAGGCGTGGCAACATCGGTGAATAAATCATCATGTCCCATTCTTTAGTGCAATAAAAAATTCTTTTAGCTATTTTACGAATCTCTTCAGACTAATTGCTCTTTTAATTATAAAAAAAAATTAATAGAGTTTAAAAACTGATGACCCGATATATAAAACTTGCGAACTACTCTCATGGCTGTGTTCATTTACTACATTAATTTTTTGAGGAAATGCACGTGAATAATCAGAATAATCGAAATTTTAGATAAGGACAGCTGTATTATCTTTATAATCTCTTAACATGTTTTCTCCCGAGTGCAAAAAGACAGATATTCATTATCGATAAACAATATGATATTTCTACATTGAATCTTCATTAGAAATTCTGCTTCATCATCTAAATGCTGTTTTGTGCTTTTGTTTTCCTTCTGATAGGAAACTGGCACTGTTTCATGATTTACTCATTAAGATCACAATCTCAAAATATTAATTAATTCAGAAAGTGTAAGAAATACAGGCTTTTACTAAATTAAATACCATAAATTGTTTGATAAAGAGAATAAAATGCAAAAACAAAACAGAGTGTACAGTAACATCATTAATCATAACCTCATTTCCTTTTCTTTAAATAATCTGCCCGTCCTTTTAATTTTCATCAACTTCAAATTCATCAGTAAAGAATCTAAAACAATGACTAAAAAAATCGACTTAATTTATGAGCTCAATTCTAAGGCGAGGATTAAAAAATCTTTACCAACCTTAAATCTTAACGTAATTAGTAATCATGAAAATTTTCAATAAAAAGTGAAGGGGGAAAATATCAGGAACAACGATAATGATAAGAAGCCGTTCGAGAGTTATTTAGCAACAAAATATCGAATAAGCAGATAGCGATCGATTTATCACAATCAATAAATGCTTTTGTTGCTGCCAGCAAAGAATGAAATTTTTATCAGAGTACTACGTCAGAGCTGTTTTCTTTTAATATTTGCATCATCGACTTCATAATAATGACCAGATGTTTTATTCATAAGCGTAAAAAAGTTACGCCTTTAATGAGTCATCGATTTACAGAAAGTAGACCTTTGCTATATGACAATTATTTGACATATTTTTGTGTAGAAATTATTATAAAATGAATAACTCAAATTAAGTTTCTAAATATCAAAATAGTGCATGGGTGAATAGTTAGTTCCAAATTAAGGGCGTTCAAATAACAAAAGTTAAATGGACAGAAGCCAAATCAAATATTTTGGTAATATTTTTTATAAAATTTTAAATTCAGGCTTTCACTATCTGTTGATGGAAGAAATTTGGCATTTGAACCTCTTTAAAATCATGGCATAAAGAGTGTGCAAGTTGAAAAACAGAGGAGATTCCTTTCTTAAGATTTCCACAAGTTTTACTTAGAATCTGTATGGATGTTTCGACATATAAAGAATCCAATGAAACAATACATAAAGCAACTTTTGCTTAGTTGTTAATAAATCTTTCTTATGCATAACAAAAGATCTAAAATCGATATCCTATTATTCCAGCAGTTACAAACAATATATTTTTCTAATATGATAAATCATATAAACACAGATTTAAAAAATTATAATTTTTCTTAGTTTTATTAATGTTATATGCAAATCATAAACAATATTGATTCTTTATGTGCACTTGATTTCACACAGATCAAGTAAATGCTATTTACAAACTTTAAAACACTTAAAAAATGAATAAAGAAATTAATCCAGAATTAATTTATCCCTGTCGACTGTTTCTTAAGTTATTCCTTGAGCAAAAATCACGTCTTTCGGTCTCGACTATTTACATAACAACATTGTCTATTTTTACTTTGGGATAGACCGGTGCGAATCGGTATCTCAAGAACCCCGATCGACAAGAAAGCAAATTGGCTCGCCGTGGCATTCATCCATCGCCGCTCTCTTCATCTTTTACCTCCTCATCAATTACACTTACTCTCTTTTTCTTTTTGTGTCTTTCCCACCTCCTCCCTTCCTTTTTTTTTAATTTTTGTTAATTACATGAATGCCAATGGCGTTGCAATCGCTGGGGCCAAAGGTCAATCTCAGATAAGAGCGCGATAGGCCCCGTCAAAAGTCTGAGGCGGGTCACGTGGCTTGCGCAATCCCCAAGATCACAACTGATCCTTGACTTACTGATTTAAAAGGGGTTAAAAAATTAAGAACAATCTCTGTGTGTGGTTTCTCTCTGAGCTATTATCTCTTGTAAATTATTCTCAGGGAATGAAAAAAATGCTACTGGAACATTCCTTCGCTCCTTCATTAAAGTTTATGACTACCCGGCAGGGCAAAAGTTATCAATGAACCATAATAAATAACATTTTTCACGCCAATTTCTTAAAAGTAACGATCATTAGCACCTCTCTTGTGTAAGATAAAATAATTGGGGATTTCTTATTTTTAATTTTACGAAATTCTTTTAGCTTTTATCTGACGACTATATTCCTAATAATAAATGCATAATATTTAATTGCAAAAAATATCACTGATAATTCAACTTTCGGAGATTATCAAATTGTGTCGATTTTGAAAGTTTGGATTATATAATGCAATGTATCGTTTTTTTAATATCACTGGCGATGTGAAAAGGCTTTCATTCATACACGCCAGTGAGCTTAAACTAATTCCTAATTTTTAAAATCGAGCGTGAAAACGATAACCTTTACACGACCTCGAAATATACTTTAATGTATTGCAAGTTATAAACTACCAAAATGTCATTATTTTTTTCAACTCTACAATGAGGCGACCTTTTTTTTTGCAGTGAAGTCCTTTAAAAACTGACAGGGAAGAGTGATGACTTATACATACTAATTTACATTTGTTAAAACAAACAAACATACAAGGAAAAAAAAAATTGACATTTAACTTACCATTTAATAACTTCCGAAATATATATACTTGCCAAATAACCATTATATCCATTACCATTGATCGTTCTAGGCGTTAGCGTCAAGATTAAACGTTAAACTCTTTTTCAAATAGCATTTCATCATTTTGCAACAGTGATGAACCAGTTAAAGAGAGATCGTTTTAAGGTATTAAATATAATATATAAATGCAGTATTTAAATTTTAGGAGGATGCATTTAAAACTGATAACAGATACCAGTTTGTTTTTTTTTTTTTGGTTTTCTTTTTGTTGTTGTTTATTTGTTTTGTTTTTCAAAGTTCATAATGTATGCAAATAGAAAGTTTCACTAATAACACTTTACAAAGATTGCCAAAGTTTCGTTAATATAATAAGATAAAGGCTTATAAAACTGCAAACGTAAGCAAAAGAGATTAATTCGGGGACAATGACTTGTAAAGCAAATTGACGCAAGCTTTCGTTATATTATGAGGTTTACATAGAAAAGCTTAAGCAATACGGTATCAAATGAACAACATAACGGAGTCTTCCTTTCAAATGTCCTAGAACCTCCAAAAGGCTACACACAAATCTAGCCTTAAGCAAATTTCTTATTTACGAATCATTTAAAATAAAAACATATATCAAGGATAAGTATATATTGCTATTTTTAAAACATGTAAACGCGACAGGGTATTTCCTTGACAGCACTGCACCATCTTTTATAACAGTTTCTAAAACACACCTTTATGAGAAGAATTTTGCTAGATTAATATTCCTTGCTTTATTTTCTGCTTTGCATAGGAAGTTGATGAGCAATTTCGAAACACCAGGAGGATGCGGGTAAAAATACATACGAAAAGGCTTTAAAAGGGCGCTTTTATAACACAATTCATGTGGGAAGAATAAAGCAGTTATGCTAGTCATAAAACGAGAAATTTAAGCAGAAGTTAATGCTACTTAACGGGGCGATATAATCCACTCCTCAGTTTTATTTGACGTCAAGTGTTCGAGAGTCAATGTTGGCCTTATTACAAACCGTCTGTCACAGTCAAACTTTGGAAAACTTTAGGAGCGAATAAAACTACAAAAACATTTTTATTATAACTCTGCTTCGAACATAAAAGTCTAGAGCCTATAAAGGCGAAATATGAATCAACAATATATATCGAAACTTTAAATAATTTATAGTCTATTGAGTTTGGCTATATGGCTTTTTAGTATGAGTTATTGTTGATTCAATGATTTTTTTTCGTTTGAATAGTATCGGCTAATAATGCAGTATTAGAATTTTAATCATTGTGCCAGAAGTACTAAATAATTCCTTTGATTATAAAATGTTTATGGAGAATTCTAATTCCAGTATCGTGTTGGCTACCATGAGCCATTTGATGTTAATAGAGGGTCATTTTAGTTAAACACGGCCGCCTTCCAATGGTGTCATTTCAATGGAAACCGTTTTTCCCGTGGCATCGGATTATAGTCATGCATCGCAGTTATCACTGCAATAGACTCCGTTGCAGCAGAATGGCTGGTTTCACTCCATTCTTTCTGGCACACTTTCTATAGTCCATCATAGTCCACTGCGTTCTGCAGTTAGTTAAAGGCCAATTTTAAAAGACCATCCGCAAAGCATCAAGTGATTTGACGATAGAACATCCGCAAAAAGAATACTGAAATTCTGGTCTCCTCTTTCATTCGTGGATGAAAGTAATTGACGATGGAAAGCAATGCTGTATGATTAATTCGATGCTTTATCTTTGTGAATGAAGGCATTCCTGATATTCTCTCCAAACAAGAGGTGGAATTTCGTCCCGATACAAAATTCCATAATGTTCTGATAATAATTCGCGCTAATCTTAGGGTTTTGTAGAGCTCGACAAGTTTTCAGGAGCTCTTTTAAGAAATATCCTACCACTACCACCACCATAAAGTTTTTGAGAAAGCTTTCACGACAAGAAGCTTAGGAGCATTGGTTTTTCTTTAAGCGATATGCCATGCATTCGAGACCAAGAGCGTCCAGAGGAATAAGTCAAGATGACCGATTTATGACAAGCACTGCAGTTTTGTGCTGTGGACTTCTGCATAGGTCTATATTCTTGGGCAGCCTTTTGACAAAACAATCGGATTGTGGCAAAGGGTCGGTTAAGAGGATTTCTATTCCGAGTCATTTTTTCTTGGGTGAACTTAAGAGAGAGGCCACATTTCTTAACTCTGCATTAAATCTTGCATCGGAAAGACCTTTTACAATAGCAGTGCCAGAAATCCGCAATTGGATCATTTTGTCTGAAACATCAGATCGTTTCCAGAACGACAACTCATTTAATATCGCTTTGAATAATAAAGTAGACGGGATTCTGACTGGTCTATTCCATTCGCTCAAGGAAGGAGAAAAAAATCCGAACGAGATAAACAGAAACGACCTTCTATAAAACAAACTTAACCTAGCCTAACATGGATATAATGGCCTTCTCAACTAACCGGTGTTCCAAAATGAAGTTGATTACAACTAATAATTGGTAATTAATAGTGACTGTACCGATTCATCTAAAAATTAAATTCTACATAAATCAAGAAGTTATTATTAAATAAGTTTTTGTTATCTACGTTAAATGAAAAACCCCACAAGGAACATTATTTATGGCAAAGGAATTACTGTATAAGCTTTAAGTCACTGATGCTCCATCTTTGCTAAGACGCATTGCAGAAATCTGTTTTTCTTTTGCTGTATGTTTAATGAAACTAGATTTCTTTGTTTTTCTTGTGTAACTTCGACTAAGAGCAGCAAAGACATCCTCTTCTTCCCTTGACAGAATTTGACTTGTGACCCCTCACTTAATATCCATACTCCACCCTATCCTCTGCGAAGGGTTTGCGAGATATTTTTATAAGATAATTATAAAATTTTTACAACTTTTTAACAACATTATTTCTTTGAAAATCATCAGAGAAAACCAAGAATAGAGTGACTCTTAAAGCGCTTTGATTCAAAAACTTGCGAAATTTATTCAATTAATTTCTTCTCTAAATTTTTAAAGTGACATTTTTCTCTCTGGCCGACCACCAACAATACGCTTTAAAGCTTAAGAGCTTTATTTACAGTAGTTTCTTTTATAACATCGTTTTATTAGTGTCTTTATTGCAGCTTTTTGGGCGAGATTTTTTTTTTTTTGGTCATTAACTTGATTTTTGAAACGGTTACAAGGTTACCGAATGGTAGCCTTTTTGGCTTCAAGATGACAGGAAAAGAAGGGGGGAAAATGACTTAAAGAACATAACATAAAATCAAAATTAACAAAATTAAAAAAGTAGTCGTCTCACTTATTTTTTGTTATCAAAGTAACAGAAACTGTGAACAATAATTAAACGCAAGAAGAAAGAACATTTTCGTGCAGTCCTTGGTTATCTGATTTTAATTGCCCGATATAAACTTCTCAAAATGATAGTTTGAAATATTTGTGCTCCATTGCAGTAATAGAGGCTTTCAGAGCCTAGATAATTAAATGCGTTTAAACATTCAGACGAAATGAACCAGAAAAGATTAATATCAACATAGGGGGGGAAAGTGCTTTCACCAGTTAATCAACGTGACAACGCCAATGGTTCGGCCACTTTGCGCTTGCGTAACGGTTTCGATGCGGTTCGAGACCACGCGAAAAGGGTATCCTATTTGAGGCGGCAAACAAAGGTGTTTTTTAAAAAATTCCATCTGGCACCATAAAACAAGAACTGGGAAGGCTATTAATAACAGAATTAATGATTAGTGACAGAGTTAAATTGCAAATTAATGTAAACAGTACGATCGCCTGTTTGTTTCGTCCTTCGAGACGCTTTCGCCTTACTGGACTGATGGACGGCGGGTAAAATAAAAAAAAAAAACACCAAAAAACAAAAACACACAGATCAACGTGCAAACGAAAGCCCTAAATCTTTCAGTTAGCAAAGATGATGCAATAGTTCAAACCGTTTCTTGGAAAAAGAGTTGGATATTATAAGAAAATCGTTTTTATTTTCATTTGGAAATGTCTTTACATTCTTGGAACAACATCTATTACTTATTAAAATCAGAATTGAAAGTACATTCACTAAAGTAACCTTACAAATTACTATAATCTTTTTAAGTGAACTGACCTAGTCTCTACTCTGTCTTTTTCTTTAATTTGAATTTTAAGTTTTTTTTAATACTCTATCTCTAATGGTGCAAAAGAAAAAGTAAAATCTGCACGTTTATAATCTAGCGTTTTCAATTAATTACTCTTGTCTTTTTCAGCATGTCGGTAATCAGTTTTATTATTTCCAAACCTTTCTAAACTTGTCCAGTCACAAAACCTCTCTAACAAATGAATCTACCATATAATGGGAGGATTGGCTAGAAAACAATGTCTTGCATTTTTCTTTGTTAATCCATAATTTAACTAAAAAAGTGAAATTTTGCATGCTGCAAATTTGAAATATCCCGCGTTAACTGTCGATAATGGATAGCTGTCCAGCAGATAGGTCAAATGTAGGAAGGTCTCAAAATGGCATCCATGAATGATTCGTGTTACAAAGAACGGCCTGTAATTGAAAGAAACTGTGATACCATTCGTAAATGTGTGTGCAAAGTTGACAGGAACATCTTTGGTCTCTGGGATGGGAGTTAAAAATTTAGGAAGTAGAGAGATAGATTTGCTCTAGGCATTTGCCACAACTGCTAATTTATACATGTTCAAACATAGTGATGCCGTCGTTCGTAAGGATTGGCATTACCAAGTCGACAACTGTCTCTATAGCTTCAGTCCGTAACAAAGTGTGATTACAATTTTCGAAGCTTTCGGACAAGAGCTGTGCAGACAACACATGGATGTTCTTTCTTCGTGCAAGTGTATAGCATGTGTATAAGTTGATGATTATGTGGAAAACTAATTGTAAAGGAACTCATTCCTTTATATGATAGAGTAATTTTCATATACACTGAATTTTCATATATAACTGAATTTTCTTAAAAAAATTATTTTCTTTAAAATTGTTTTTTATAAAAATGGTTTATTGTTATCGATTGACTTTCGTATTTTTTAAAATCACTTGGTATCCTGAGGGCTGTGGCAACACCTCCTAGAGAGAAGGTCTGCGGACAAAAGGTGTATACATTGTTACATCATCACCAAGCGACCAAATTCAGGGCTTATTATTGGTAGAAATACGATAACAATAACCGCTTGATGATGTAACAATGTATACATCTTTTGTCCGCAGGCCTTCTCTCTAGGAGGTGTTGGGTGTGGGCTATCTCTATACTTAGTCTGGAATAAAATTTTCGAGTTCTTAATGAGGTAGAAATGAAATATCAATCTGTTCGGCTTACATTATTTTTTTTTTCAATAAATACTCAATCGACATAGAATGATGTTTTCCTGTTCTTTACCTTCCCTGCAATAAGCTTTACAGAAGAATTCAAACAAAGAATCGTTATAATGATATCTTGAAAGTTACAATCGAATAGTTCCATCGAAGTTTGCATTAACTTTTAAATTAATTAACTTTAATTTAATGCGAAATTTTAACTAATTATTTATTTATTTATTTATTTATTTATTTATTTATTAGTCAAGTATAATACATCGGAGCTCGCCTAAGACCAGTATGGTAATAAACCGACAAGTTAGATCTTAGGTGGCTCCATGATTCAAATTACAAAAGTGATGTAGCACAAGAAGTTATCCATTGAAATTTAAAAAATTATATAATACATAATAAATAGGGATTAGTGTCAGTTGTTAGTAGTGTAAGCTTGTTTAATTTCATGAATAATAATATATCATAAAGTCACAAATCATAAATTAGATATATAGATAATAACTATGGTAAGAAAGCTTTTAAAAATTTCATTATAATTAAGTAGGTATTTCATTACGATTAATAATTAGTAAGTACTAATATTGTATGTATTAATATCTAATGTAGCATTTAAAACGCTGTTGATTGCTATTATAACGGGTATTCAATGGACTAAAGACAGTATCTCAACGATCGACAGAATATGCATAAAAATCCGGCTGCTTTATATTCTCGGTCACCTCCAGGCATTCGTTGACGGAAATAAAGCGATCCTCATTCATCGCTTTCCTTTCAAGGGCCCGAAACTGTGATAATTACAGTTAATATATCTACAATGACAGAGAGTGGATTTAGCTGAACCGCCGCAGCGTGCCTTTGCATTAGTTCGCAGCGTGTCTTTGCATTCGTTTATATTGGTTCATGTGGCCTGATATTGCAAAAGCAACAGAGAATTTTACTGGATACATGTTTATGGTTTTGCAGAGACGTTCATTTTGTTTCCAGTAGTGGTAAGCGGCAAAGGTTCGTTTTTCTCTTCGTATAATATGCCAGTCGCCGAAAACACACCATTAGGCAACTTTCTTTATGTCGCTTTTATGCGCTTCGAAACCTATTAAGGATACTCCTCTGCATGCACCTGTTTTTTGTGGCAGATAGTGCTGATAGATCCTATGCTAATTTCAGATTTTTCTTGACAGTCGTCAATAGCTTCTAAGGCTATATGACTGCCCGATTAGTTAGGTAATCCACTTTGCTTTCACGTCCATCTTAGAATTCTTGGAAACATATGTAAAGCTTAAGAACAAGTCTCCATAAACATTAGACGACCTACAAGCGGCGAAAATGTCAGGCTGACGTTTTCGAAATGTTAGTGGCATCCCATAAAGGCCTGTGTTCGCCTTTTTAACCCATTTATTTTTAAAGTTGCATAAGTTTAAACATGCACACAACAAATGAAATGCTGCATTTTCTAGTCCAAATGTTAGAATTAATTAACAGCCATCAAACAGCTTTGGATTCTACCAATTTAGTCTCAGTATTATCGATCACATAATTATTTATAAAGCAGTGCGCGAACAACTTCCTAATGGATTAAATACAATGCGACTCAGCACGTTGTCTGCAAGAAGTTGTTGAAAAAATAAACATTAACAACCTGCTAATGGAGATGATAAAAAAAAATTATGAAAATAATCACACTAAAATCAATTTATAGGAAGGATATTAAGATGATAGAAAAATTAATTTATCATACAAATAAATGACCATAAAAGTAAAATTGTTTTTCATAAAAATGTCAATTAATAAAGTGCATTTGGTTTTATCTTCATTTGCCTAGGGACAATATAGAATAATGATCCAGAGTTAAAGTATAAGCTTTTTAACGATCATTGCAACTCTTACTATGAGAGAGAGCTTTTGTAACAACTAAAAAGATCGATATTATTGCAACATCACCGAATGCCCTTCGGATACTTTTAAGATAATGACAAATTAATATTAATGAGGTAATTAGGAAATGTCGGCTAAAGATTGCGGAGATGGGGCAGCTGTGGAACTGAAATCGTTTACTGGATGGGCAAATAACAGCTTTATTGTTCTTTTCTCTTAATTTTCAAATTAGAAGATTCTTTTGCAACACTTTTTCTCTAATTGCTATTGTTTCATGAAAAAAAGTACTTCAGTAGACAATGAATCAACATTATAATCGTTTTGAATTATTTTGATTTTATGTAATGAAAATTTTAGAATTGTAAGTCAGGGACCTCATCAAGTTTAGAAATTTATTGAAAAAAAGGTCTAACTATACTCAACATTGGTCTTGTATTATGTTAATATAAATAATTGAAAGAAATATGGAGTTAGTAATATATGTTGATGCTATATATTGGGCTGGCAAATAAGTGCATTCGGTTTTTGCTTCAGTGCTTAAGTTTCACGCAAATTAACCATCGCATGCTCAGCACTTGTATACAAATCGAATGCATATTTGAAAATACATGTTTTACATTATGTGTCTGTGAAGTTGGATTTGACTAGCACCAGTATTATGCATGCTGCATAACTGTGGAATAAAGGGAATAAGTTGTATATCGCCACATTTTGCTATATTATTTTAAAAAAGGCAACGAGCTGCAAATGCTCATAGAAAAATATGCAGTGTTATGGAGATAATGTCTTAACAAAACGTGTATGACAAAAGTGGTATGCCAAATTTCATTCTGGAGATTTTGACCCCGCTCTGGTCCGAAGAATATTAATTTAAGTGATATTAAGGCCATGATCGAAGCAAATCCATCACAATCTGTGCGAGAGATTGCTACAAGTTGAATATATCCCATACAAGCGTTGTATGATTTAGTCGTAAGGGTGTCGTATTCCACCATGACAATGCCAGACCACATACATCTTTAATCGCTCGAAACATATTGCTTAGTCTTGGCTGAGATGTTTTGCCTCATCCTCCGTACTCACCTGATCTGGCCTCATTCAGATGATCAATTCTGCAGAACTCTATGAATGGGAAACCTTCAAAAATGAAGAGGCTGTTAAAAAACACCTCGACTGTTATTTTTTTGCAATAAACCCCAGGCGTTTTATGAACGTGGCATAATGAAGTTGGCGGAGCAATGGCAGGAGGTCATTGATAAAAATATGTAAAACAACAAAATATCATAACCTATTAACAAAATCTCTTATGCTACGTCAAACTGCAACTTATTTATTGCAACAATTTTATATTTGTAATCGATATCCACACTTTGTAACTGTTATATTTGGTAAGTGGTAAAAAGAAGTGCAAAATCAGTGATCAATGATAAAATGAAATTAAAAGGAAAATAGCTGATAAAACCTTATGTGAAGGAAAACTATGTAAGAGAACTGTTCTTATAGCAAAGTTCACTGCTTCTTCCAATCTAACATTTTCTAAGTATTTATTAAAAAAAATTTTCATTTATCAAATAGCGTTTAGGTTTTAACGGTTATTGTCTCATAATCGTAGCAAGAATTCTTGAGTAGCAAGTGAAAATATAATTGTTTAATGCGACTATTAATTTAATATAGAGTAACGTTTAAGAAAACATACATACATTATTGGCTTATGAATACATATATATTTATAATTACTATCCACATTTTGTAAGCAACATTTTATCATGTATCCCAATTTAAATTATACAATTCAAACAAAATTTGAATTTTAAATTCCAGGATGTAGTCAGTCATGTCATAGAGTTAATAGTTTCCAATGGTCGTGTGGATAATTCAAGTACAATATCCTTCGATGCTACTTTGTTTGTACTGTTTTTGTCTCCGTGTGGATACAACTGTTTCAAAACGGAGGCAAAGTTGACAGAGCCTTCTCCAAGCGCGAACCAGCTTAAGACAATGGCTGGAATGTGACGTGTTTGCAAATGCGCCTTTACTTACACAGCTGTCCGAATACAAAGGGCGAAGAAGTTCGGAGAAACAATAAAAGCAGTCGGTTGTGGCCCTGCTTGACCCGTTGTGTTCCGCCAAAAAACCAGGGCCGGCCGCGGGTCGGGTCGGGCCCAAGGAGAATAAAAACTAAAGGGAATGACATAAGCGCCACCGCCGGGGGAGAGCACTCAACCGTTTCACAGAAAATATGACGGGGCTGTGTTTTAAATGAGTTCACCATTTCAAGCGCCATGTTCTGCAGCCGTTAAATTTTTTATTTTTTTTCTCCTCTCACTTAAGACTATTTCTCTCGGTCATACGGCAATGAAGGCGAAGACTGTCTTAATTAAGTCAGATATGTTGGGACATCTTTCAAACGACGACTCGGCACA
Organism: Rhysida immarginata; assembly: GCA_023313115.1. Taxonomy (NCBI): domain Eukaryota; kingdom Metazoa; phylum Arthropoda; class Chilopoda; order Scolopendromorpha; family Scolopendridae; genus Rhysida; species Rhysida immarginata. The sequence continues at coordinate 3,344,816 of JAHWFO010060970.1, forward strand.
ACGGTAAGGAACATCGGCAAACTCATAAAAGGGGAATGAGGGAAGGAGGAAAAAATAAAAGTTTGCAGTTGTGACACTGATCGATCGGTCAAAAAGATTAATGTTTATGTTCAAACGCCTTAACCTGTAACTTGCGAAACATTTTTCTGCGTTTTTATGGGCGATTATGGTAAACCGAAGGGGAAGAAACAGAGCACGTGATCTAATTCTAGTCAACATATCAATTAATCTCACCTACTATATTCCATTAGATTCACATTAAGAAAAGGAATCATTTGTGAAAACTCTTAAAGAATGAGAGTTTATTTCGATTCATAAATAGATGCAGCCTTAATTTACGGTTCATCAATCAAGGATAATGAAACGCACCAAACTGCAATAAAAATGTAAAGGAAACCTAAAGTGGAAAAGAATAAGAGGCAAAAGGAAAAAACGCTTCACATCTTTAACTTCATCCAAATGAGTTTTTAATGAATGCGTAGCTTTATTTACTGTCGTACTTTCTCGTTTGGTGGGAGTTTTATTGGTAATTTGTTTTTTTCATTATTATAATTTTTCGTTGCCATTTATTACTTTTCACCTTGTCTTATAAGCGCCTCGGCGTCCATCGAATGCTGTTTACGAAGCTTCGGCCTCGTCTCTATTTTCGGAAATTCATTTTCAGCTAAAATGTTTCCCAAGCGTTAATTGAATTTTGTGTCGTCATTTCGTGTTGAAACAACCTTTTAGGATGGCTCAAAATAAAACAAATGGCCTGCGAAAAGAGTGAGCGATTAAGTTCCAAACCTTTAGAAAATTTCCAACAAGAAGGAAGCTGCCTAAAATTTCCGCTTAATTTGGTAGATAAATAACGTGCAACGAGCCCAAACGAAAGGATAATCCTCCTTTAAGCCAAACAAGTGAGTTGGTGTTTCACTCATTAATAAATGAACTCGTTAACAATGTTATCTTTATTGTCTACGATTAATAAGTGGAAGCAACCTCGCATTGAGGAAGTTACTTAAAACTGTGTGCCTTCGATAAAATTTCGGAAAGATGATAACGGTAATGTTAAAACAAATTTTCTCCTTTACGGTTTTCATTAAAAAGGCACAATGAACTAATTATTAAAAGAGAAACATAACCCATAAATCAACTTTGCTCATAATAAAGATTCACGTGCTCAAAATAATTACTAAAGATATTATAGTTGACGGAGTATACAAAATTAAATAACGGAGAAGGGAAAAACGAGTTCGGAAGGAACGAAACGAACATTTGCCCTTCACATTAGGATAAAAGTAAATTTTTAATTTTTTGCCCCAACCAAGATACCGCAGATTACAGGCCAAGATGGTTTAATCAGCTTTATTCTTTCATAAATATTTGCTTAATAATGCGAAGACAACTTACAAAAATAGTTAAATCTAGTAACGTGACAGGTATAAAACCTTGTTTTAAACAATATTAAATAAATCTTCTGTAAAAAGATTTTATAATGTCAAGATGCTGCAACAAACCAAAAACGGGCTATTTTGATATACATTTTAGTATTTAGTCAGACAAAGTGATAGACTGATGTTGGACAGGATGATCATTATCATCTTAGCAAATTGCCATAAAATTTAGAGTTTTTTTAACCATTCCTTCATAACTGTTACTTTTTTCCAGAATGAAGGTTTTATTAAATAGAACGGAGCCCCTAAATTACATCTCTGATTTCCAGCAATCACAAGCTCAGTGGTTATCGAGCCTCTAAAGCAGCATCCTCAGTATGGCAAAAGATTATATGATGGAAGTTCAAATTTTCAATTCCTTTATTCTAAGCTGTGCTAGAAATGTTGAACTCTACTGTGTTTGATGAATAGACAAGGTTATAGGTGATAACATATTGAACATGTTTTACTAAAAAATGGATGGTCTAAAGTTCATCATTAAATTGCTACAGGGAAAAATGTTGGAAGTACTCAACCCATTATGAGGTGAATTATGAATGCAAATTTAAAAAAAAAAAAAGAAACTGCCAAACCTTTTCGGAGGAATAATTGCCGGAACTGTTGGAACATGTACCAATTGCCATTCGCAATCGGAAGTAGTTTCAACATAATGGGGCCCCTGCACATTTCAGCATTGGTATGCAGAATTACCTCAATACAACTTTTTGGGCCCAATGGATTAGCAGAGCGGGACCTATTGCATGGCCACTTAGGTTTCCAGATTTGTCATCTTAGATTACTCTTTCTGGGGACACATGAAGCGTCAAGTTATGAGATTCCTGTTAACTCAGATGAGGACTTAGTTGCCAGAATTGCAGTTGGAACTGGGAATGTATGCGGCATGGCAGGCATTTTTGAAACTATTCGTCAATCAATGTCTCGGCGATGTCAGGCATGTGTTACTGTTCATGGTAGCTCCTTTGAACAGTTAATGTAATCAGCTGTCAATAAAATTGTTAACTAATTATTAGTAACTTTTTTTCCTGTAGCGATTTAATGGTGAATTTTGGACCATCCATTCTTTGGTAAAAAATATTCAGTATATTATCACCTATCACCCTGTAAAGTTTGTGCACAGAGTTCAAAAATATCTTTTATAACGCGTGGTTATTGTTTTATAAGAGCACTATGACTGCGTGAATCAAAAATGACTACCCTCGTCTAGACAACGCCAAAATGCCAAACTGCTTCGAACGTAAAAGAAAATTACCGCGATTTGGACGCCACAAACAATATACAAACTCTGTCGCAAAGTATAAGGAAACATGCAAAAACTGACACAGTGCAATTTAAAATAATAAATTTTTAACGATAAATTATTACAAACATAATTAACCTTGATTCTTAAATCCTTGAAGATGTTTTCCCATGAAACTATGTACTCATTATGGCCTCCATTTTCTTTGATAACTTTCTGAGGTCGAATGTTAATGATGGCTTGGTGAAACAAGTCTTCATCGATCTCTTTTGCGTTACTCTACAATCATGGCTCTCATTTCCATAAGATTCTCATTTGGGAAGAGGCTACTTTCATGAATCGCCATAAAAAAGAAATCATAGGAGTCAAATCTGTATAATTTAGATTTTTGTTCGATCGTCAGGATTCGTGATCTGCATTATTAGCTTCAAACGTGCTATATAGCACATCTCCACAGCGGTATTCAACGAAATTTCTACGAACTATTTGTAACTAGAAAGAGGTGCCAACTTATCGTGAACCAACTTCTTATATGCCTAGAGAGAGAGAGAGAGAGAGAGAGAGAGAGAGAGAGAGAGAGAGAGA
>JAHWFO010060970.1:3348083-3485122 GCA_023313115.1 Rhysida immarginata
AGAGAGAGAGAGAGAGAGAGAGAGAGAGAGAGAGAGAGAGAGAGAGAGAGAGTTTTCTTTTCGAGGGAAATCCATCTACTAAGTTTCTTAAACAATTTTTTTCTGATATTTATAGAATGATTCTAAATTCGGTTAACTTTTATTGCTTATTCATACATGCACTTGATTATCTGATGGGAACTTGTTAGGCTTTCACTGTAATGCAGCTTCACTATAGAAGCCAATTGCTAAAATGATACTATTATAAAAGTTCAATCAACTATCTAGTTATAATTGATTCCAAAAGAGTCATTTTGTTCAAAATTCTTAATTAAGCATCGATTCTAAATTTTGAGATATTGTCTCTGAGCATACCATGGCACAATTTGAGAATCCCTGTTCTAGTGCTATCTATTTTGTATTAAGAATAATTTTAAATCAACAGCAAGGCTGGTCTTGTTGCTTGAAGTTTTGTTATGTTATAAATAACTGACAACGTACGTGTCTATCATCGTATTAAAATAGATACCGTAAAAACGCAAACAAGTGCCGCGCGGTCATTAGGCTCAGAGCAAATTCAGTGCGGCGCTTAATTGGTTGCGGGCGCTTATTACCCATTGGCTTAGAAGGAAATAATAAAGTGGTTAATATAAGCGGAAAAATACGGAAGCACTTATACGGAAATCTGATCCGTCAACAAAGTAGACAGTGCTTGATTTGTCATTGCAAGTGTCCTACAATCACAAGAGATTTATAGCAGACAACTTGAAAATGAATTTCGACATTTGAACACAGCATTCTCACGTCACAAAATTTGAGCAATAATTTGATGAAACTCTTACTAAAGATCAGAAAGGAAAATCGGAAAGTTTGCCAAGATCTTCTCGAGCATGTTGAAAAAGAGCCAGTTTCTTCTTTGAAATCTTCGAAATCTCAAGATTCGCCTGAACCAACCATTTGCAACCCTTAACAGCATCTACCGTGACATAGCCGACGAAAGACTTCAAAAAAAGTAAGAATTTCCGCACTGTTTCAGAGGCAGCCGGAGGCAGTCTGTAGCATCCCAAAAAGAAAAGAAAATGTTCGGAGGGTGGAAAATTCGAGACTCTTTTTAATGTATAAAAAGCCAATGCCATTGCCTTTTTGACAAGCTTAATAAAATCGGAATTCTACTTGAAGGCTTTCGAAATGTCCTACGTGGAACATACAGAATTATTGATAAATTTAAAGCAACTACTGGAAGTGTTAATATCCAAAGACAAAGTAATATAAATTAAAATTAAAATTTGATATATTAACCTTTTTCATGTTTGAATATAACATTCCTAGAAATCAGAGAGAACACAGCGCATTCCAAAACAGCAGAAATTCCAAAAGCGAGATATGGTGGTTTATGACTGTTAAAAGAGGCTGGGATTGGAATACTTAGTCCTTCTTATGGCATGTGGAAAATAAAAGAGAAAAATTTCTTGTAGAGGGAGAGCTGAGATCTATGTCCCTTCTCTGGTGTAGCAATTCATGTTATAGAGCACGTAGTAAATATTAATAAATTTTCCCGATACTTCCCAAACGTTGATATAAAATAAAATTAGAACAGTTATGCCTGCAGGGCACTTAGCTCGACATTAAAATGACATATCCATAATTAAAATATCAACAATCTTAAAAATATCCTATTTTTCATAAATTTAGGGGAAAGGAAAGGAAAAGGACATTCTTCTTATTTAAGGTCAGTGCAAAATATAATGAGAACATTTCTACAGTTCTCCTGAGCGAAAGAATATTTTTTTTATTATTCGCAATAATTTTTTAAAATATTTAATAACTAGATAAAATATAATTTCTCTTTAATGAGTTAGACGACTGGCCAGACAGTGACATAGTCTCATGGTAAACACAGAACTATCAAAACACCATCGGAAAAGAGGAAAAAGAAATTTGGAACAGTCTCAAGGAAATTCCAATTTCTTTCAAACCAAGGTCAGAATCAAATGTCATCGCGTTTTAAAAGACAAAAAACAACAATAAAGTAAACCGAACTCGATGACGTCATTTCATTCCACCCTTCAAAAAAAATCAACATAAGTATTAGAAAAATGAATGCATTTCGCAGGATTTATCTTCGGAGAATGCTCTACTTAAATTTCATATAAACGTTTTAAGGATAAATTTCATAGTGGCTGAGGTAAGAACTTCTCCAGACATTTTTAATAGCAGTTAGCTTACACCAGACAGTAAAAGGATTCAACTGCAATTAAAATGTTGATTTTCTCCAGCTCAGCCAACTACTTCCTCATTGAGTTATACTCATTAATTTAAACTTGTAAAGATATAAGCGTTTTAAATTATTGGTTTCATTATCCGACTAATAGAATGGTTTAAATTATAGCTAATGACCTCAAAGCTTCTCAATATTAATTAAAACACAATATTTATAAATGTGACATTACATCAAAGACGGCATGAGTAAATCACATACATGAGTGAATCAAATCAAATAAATCCTTAATCCCTCTCTTGTGTAACTTTAATAACGTCAGCGATTCAAACGACAACTTTGACATTAATATTACAAACTGCTATCCTCTCTAAATTAATGGTTTAATAATATATTCCTTATATTTGAAGTTTAAATACAAATTTGAAAACTCGATTTTATTATGGCCATACTTCAACTGATCCGTCTAATTAATAGATGCTTGTTATTTGAACAAGTCCTGTTGACTAAATATTAAATTATGATAATTAATCCTTCAATTCTACCATCAATTACCTGAATCAAAACAAGCTTCGTTTAATTCAATAGCAAATCCTTTATTTGCAGGCTTAAAGATAATCTGTAAACGGTTGCATAGCATGATGGACTATTAATTAAATCGAGTAATTATGAATAATTACTTCAAGAATACTTCCAGAATGTTACTAAAACGTATCTCTAATAGCTGATAAATAATAGACTAAAAAGTGAAACAAATAAAAATAGTCTTCATTTCATAGGAAAACTTATCATCTTAAGTGCCAAGAAATTCACAAGTCTAAAATGTTAAGCTTAGTGACAGTAGATTACACACTCTTCAATTTGTAACTAATGTCAAACTGCATAAAAGATGTTATTCTTTATAAAATTTAGGAATAAACTTTTGATATTTAATAAGATTAAAGAATCATGAGCACAACGGCGTAATTTTCTGCATAAAAGATTTTAAGTGAAAATTAAGCCCCATACATGCTATAATAGACACAAATTATATTCTGGGAAATGAGCAAGGAAATTGGGATAAATGTTAAATAAAAATATTAGAAATGTATAAAATCGTTCATGATATTTTCCTTTATATGATATTGTAGATCACATCAAATTTTGAATGGTGAGAACGAAATTTTTTATTTATCTCATTTTTCCCTGTGAGGACGGAAATTGTATCGTGTTTGAAACGCGTCTAAAATCACTCATGATCCTTTTAACATGTAATGACTAACAGGAAAGAGCAGGCCATTTTATACTGACTACTTTTCTTTTTATTTTTACCCTTTTTTATTTCCTTCTGTAAACGCCAACGCATCCATCACAAAGACCGTTGTCATGTATCATTTTGCGTTGTGCGCAGCTGCTCTTGAGAACTTCATTTCCCCATCTTTCAAACGGATGCTGAACTCATGACCAGTCGTGATTCTTCAGAATTTCACGTGTCAAGAAATTACATCCTGCCCATAAAGAAGGCCGCGCCAATTATGGACAGAGTTCATTGGCGAGGGACTTGCCGCCTCCTTCCTCAGTTGGGCTCGCCAAAACAGCAGAAACCGAAAAATCAATGCCAAAAGACGTAAGACAGCGAGATTCATGTACGTTTAATGTAAAATACTGACAAAGATGAATGATATTTATGGTTGTTTGATACTTTTTTCGGGGGTTTGCCTTAAAAAACTCCACTTTTGATAAGGATGGAGCTAAAAGTTTGGTGGAATATAACATAAAATAGAAACGGCTTTTATATTGCTCGGATGCTGCTTCGGAGAAAAGATAAAAGGGGTTTCTTGACCATCATCGGAGTCGCAATAATGAAAAAGTTTGTATTGCCCTATCTCCTTACTTCCTTCTGTCTTAATAATGTACCTTGTAGAAAATGTTCAGTGCGATACAATAGATATATTCTTATATCGACATTTTATATAAACGGTGTCCCAAAATGAACTGACATTTTGAATTTGCCGCCTTTTTTTTCGTGGTACAACTAGAGTAGAGATTTTATATGCTGTCATTATTAAACATTGAGGTTAAATTATGCAAAACAACACAATCGAACAAAGCTTAGAAATTGTAAGAATTCACTTCAAAAATGGTGAAAATTTACGAAAACTGTTCGCAGCGAGGTAATATGAATTGGTCGCAAAAAAATCAAGTGACTTGACACCGTTAGACTTATTTCTTTGCAGTTATCTTAAGGATAAACTGTACGTTAATAAACCAGAAACTATGAGGATATCAAAGATGACATTCGACACAACATTGCCGAAATTTCCCAGCAACATTTTATGTCAACATGTTATGGAAAATTTCCTCAAAAGAGTGAATTTGTACTACCAAGGTTGGGGCGGTCATTTGTCAGATATTTTGTATTACATAAAATCTCCATGTTTTTACTTTCTAATAAAGCAAAATATTATAAATTTTCCGATGAAAAATGTGTTTTATTAACAAATTAAAATGTCAGCTCATTTTGGGACACCCTTTAGTTAAAAGGGAAGTTCAGACAAATATGAATTGTGTCTAAAATTTAGCAATCTTAAGTGTATCTGAAAGGTATAATTTGTTTCGACAATAGATCGATTACAATCTCTAAAAATTGGAAAGTATTAGACAGTTTTTGTTGCGCGCATGGAGAGAAATAGGCGGGATGATGCGGGGCCTGATGACGCGATCAACAAGAATCGCTAAGCGGTCTGATTGTAGTCTGATAATTATCAGCGCGCGTTTCCCTGGACAGTTATGCTCGTGCAAAGCTATATAAAAATGTAAACGATAGAGGAAAAAATTTGACACCGTCCTACATTTTTGAACCCGAGTCCGATACCCCTCTCGCTGAAGAAAAAGATGTCAGCAGCGACGAAAATATAGATGAAATTTCATCGTATATTGGTAGCAATGGTGTTAATGCGCTGCATGCATTCCTATGGATTCCGGTTTGAATATAGTGCTGCTTCTCGCCTGTATTAAACGCATCACAAATTATCTTCGTGATCAATATAATGCATGATATTTTGTTTTTTTATTAATTACTAACTGATATGCCCGGCATTGCTCGGGCTGTTTGTTTGATAAAATTTTGCAATATCCGAATTTTAATATAAGTAAGAACACATGAAAAATTCTTAGAATTAATACAGTAAATAATCATTTTGGAAAAATAATATACTTTTTGAAATGCTCTTACTGGAATTTTATGTACAAATGGATTTGACCAGGAAATTTCGACATTACATTCTTAACTTTTTAAAATATCAAAGAAAGACTATGAGTATTGAATTATTTCTGTCTAGATTAAAAAAAATACTTCATAGACGGTTTGAGAAAGTTAAGGAACTCTCTTTAAAGCCCCGTCATCAACCCTCTTCAACATGTAACTGTTTCAATAGAGTTTGCATTCAGTCACAAAGCGTAGAATCATGTCCTGAATGTGGTTGTTCATATTGACAGCATCAATTTTAGCAGCAAGGATTATCCTCTCACATAATCAGTTGTGATCTTTAAACTTTTTTTTTAGAATGTTTAGATAAACATTATTCATAACTTCTCTAAAAGAAATTACTACATTAGAAGCACCATATAAAATCTAATATGGCTCAATAAATTTCGATAAGTTTCTCCAGTTATTGGCTCATTAGGGAAAGTACCTTCATCTTTTCAGCAAACGCTTGAGCAGTTGCACGCCCTAGAAGTTGTATATCTCTCCAAAGATTTAAATAAAAAAGAAATAATAGCGATTTTTATTTATTTATTTATTTATTTATTTATTTATTTATTTAATACTTTTATAATTTGCCCGTGAATCATTAAGGCAAGCATCGTAGCCGATGAAAAAGATGGTCAGGTGGCTTTTCATTGCCGGGGCCTGTCTTTTTCGTCGGCATTAATTTCATCAGATATTGTTGACGCAACATACCAACACGACCAATCGATTGTTGACGCAAACACGACCAGCTGATTATTCGCACATGCAAGCAAACAAACATAAACCAAATCTATTTCTTATACCAGAAATGTAAATATGAAACTGGAATTTGCCTATAAATGGCCCTAGCTATCGTCAAACCGCGTCGTAGGCGCCATTTTCTTACTCTGACATCTGACAGCAATACAAGTTTCATACAACACATGTTTCAATACAATACAAGTTTCATACAATACAAGTTTGTAATCGTTGAACATGTCGAATTTTGTGCTTGGAAACTACGATTTGCGGACAGCATTGATTTTCTGTTATCATTTGAGGAAAACTGCTGTAGAATCGCATCGAATGCTTGTCGAAGCTTACAGTGAGGATGCTTTTGATAAATCACAGTGCTTTGAGTGGTTTAAAAAATTCAAATGTGGCAATTTTGATGATTGAAACAAAGAACGTGGAAGACATAAAGCGATCTATTATGAGCTGCTGAATCCTGGTGAAACCGTTAATACTGAACGCTACCGTCAACAAATGATCGATTTGAATCAAGCTTTGCGTGAAAAACGACCAGAATATCAAAGAAGGCAACACAAAGTGATTTTGCTTCATGATAATGCACCATCACACGCAGCAAAACTGGTCAAGGAAACGATTGAGGGTTTAGTTGGGAAATACTTTCGCTTGCGGCCAGGGCCGGACTAGTACCTTTAGGGGCCCTAAGCACTGCACACTTCCTCAGTATAAATCCTGTTTTTCTGAGGATTCGGGGGCCCCTATTCACATACGTAGTCTAACGGGGCCCTAAGCACGTGCTTAGTCTGCTTATGTATTAATCCAGCGCTGCATGCGGCTTACTCACGAGACTTGGCTCCGTCCGCTTACTGCTTATTTGCATCGATGAATATCTGAGCAACGCTTCACTTACGAAAATGTACGAAAAAGGCTCGATGACTAGTTTGTCTCAAAAGAGCAACAGTTTTTTTGGCGTGGCATCCACAAATCGTCAGACAGGTGGAAAAAATGTATAGCCAGCGATGGGCAATACTTCGAATAAAATATTTTTTATCATTTTCATACAATAAACATGTACTTTCTATACAAAAATAGACATAGAGATTATTAATTTCTAAGTGTTTGAGAGACTTATCTCCAGTTTTAGATTTTTTCCTATCATTGTGGTAGTATTACACAGCTGTATGTTAAATTTCAACTTCATAACTTACTTCCAAGTTGCATTTTAAAACCGAACAAACATACAAATATTGTCCTTTATATGTATAGGCTATGTAATATTTGGAAGAAAATTTCGCCATATCGTGAATTTGCAACATAACTTAAAGACATTCAAACATACTGTAATTATGCCTGGAGTTCCCCTTTAACTGTTAGAAAATTTTTGCGGTATCAAAATTAAAAAAAAAAAAATTATATAACAAAATTAAAACTTTAATAATTACAGACAATTCCAGACTTATAAAAGTTCGACACATGAACATTCGGACTCAGAATTATGTAATTTTTTGCTTTTCATTCTGCATGCTCATTTCGAACTCAGAATTAATTTATTTCTCATGGCTTAATTTGAATTCATATTAAACTAATCAAAAATTAAAATATTATTTATTTATTTACCCTGTGTGCCACATCCTGGCAAGATGGATTTTTTATTTATTTATTTTTTTATTGAAATAATAATATTGTTAATTATAAAAAATAGTAAAAATAAAAATCCCTTCATTCATGTTTTATTGAGAAATAAAGCTTTTTGTATGAACATAGTGTTTTTATTTATTTAAGAAAATAACAGAATGTAACATGTGCAAGTTATTTTTTTAAAATTTTGTTTTGAACTTTTTAGATAGGTTACGTTATACTTTAAGATAAGTTCAGTTTACCGTAAGTTTGTCCAACCTCAGTAAAATACGAGTTACGTAGAGGATCTAGGATCGATCCACTTACATAGTTCGGGAATTCCCTTTATATTAAATTTTTAGAATTAATTTTAAAATTTCTATGAAAAATCGAAATTAATATGATATTAATTAATGGTGCTAATCTTGCTTTCAGACTAAATTGCATGTTATTTCAAAATTTCAGTCTTTTAACAAAAAGATTCTTAGCGTTGATTTCGTTAAAATAAAACTGAATGGTGTTTGAATCCAAATTCTGTCAAATGGTGCTCTGGGATTAGAGGAAATTAACTACATTAGATTTGGATAACTACATTAACCAACATTGGTAAAGTCGGGTGTTGGTGTTGTTTGCGTCCACAAAATCTCCTAGTGAAACTCCGGATTGGAAAGTAAGACCACTTTACATAGAAGCCATAGGAATGGAGGGTTGGGATCGGGTAAATCACCCAGTTAAAGTCAATATCTCATGCAATTACTGTAAAGAGGAAATATTCGGTTAACTGATAAATGTCAGATATTCTAAACCTTTTTGCTTTAAAATATCTAAGCGTAATTGCAGAGAGAAAGTTTTATTCTCTTCACCAAATAACAGGTGTTGGTTGTTAATTTTTTTTTAATTAAACATGCTTATTTATTGGTTTGATTTAAAAAATCTGTTTAATAAATAAACATGTCTTATTTGTATATCGGCAAAAGCTCAGAAAACTATTCTCTTCGTCAATAATAGAATAAAAAAACAGCGGTATCCCATTAGGTATCGCCTAACAAATTTCGAGTTTCCCAGCAATTTGTTAAACTTTACGTTGAATTTACATTGGAAAAAGAATTTTAAAAATACCATAAATGTTTTCATCATGTGCGAGCACTTTGCTATTTTTTTAATGTAAATGTTGGCTTGGTTTAACTTAATGTTTAACTTCTGAAAGAAAATATTACACTCTTATCTGCAAAAGATCGTCACGAACTCCCGCGCTGTACATCCAATAGAGAGAAAGAGAAAGAGGGCGGCTTGTGCAGTATCTCCGGTTGCAAGTGGTTTCCTACTGAGATGGCCATCCACTTGATCCAGATAGAAAAGCCTTCCTTTCGAATTAACCCTTTCTGCCCCTTTCATCGATCGTCCATGTCTGCAATGGCTTTTCCCGATCTCCCTTCAAAAAGAGAACACACCACGGCTCCCAGACAGCCCTCTCCGTCATTATTAGCCTGTTCTAATGGAAATGTCGTGCAAACATTGTTTGCTTGCAAGTTTGTGGGTTATGGATTTCACTCTAATTATATTCAACTCTCCCTCGGTCATGAAATGAGTAGCGCCGCTTTTATCGTTCATCAAAGCCCATATACGTTCCCAGTCTAGGGGTGGGACATTTTATAAACGGCATTTTCAACTCTCTAGTAGCAGTCATCTTTCCACAGAAATTCACTCATCTAATTAATATGACCATATGAGCTCACTTTTAACATTTAAAGGATCGCAAATGTCACATGTTTAAATCAAGAGATTAACAATATTATTATTTCAATAAAAAATAAATAAATAAAAAATCCATGTTACCAGGATGTGGCACACAGGGTAAATAAATAAATAATATTTTAATTTTTGATTAATTTAATGTGAATTCAAATTAAGACATGCGAAAAAAAATTAATTCTGAGTTCGAAATAAATTAATTCTGAGCATGCAGAATGAAAAACAAGCAGCTGGGCTATTTATTTTTTATTATTAATGTTTATTTAATTATTAAAAAAAACATGCTAATAGGTAAACAATAACAATGAATGAAGAGCAAAACATTAAAATAAATAACCTAAGTTTTTAGTCATCATCTAAGACGAGAATGGTAAATATCAAGATAAAGGAAAATATATTTCATTTTTTTTAAGAAATGAAAATTAATGAAAATTTTATTCAAAAACATTCGAAAGAAACATGTGTTGAAACATGCTTATCTATAAAACCAGAAACATGTAAATTCGTTCATAGAAAATACAAAACAATTATCAGTAAGACAAGCAAAACTCATTTGCACACAAAAAATAAAATAAAGTATAAAATATAAGGTTCAAACGTTGGTTTGGTTGTGTACCCACTTCTATGATTTAATTTCCAATAAGAAAAATCCTAAGATTAATCTGAGCCGATTGAATCAACTAATAAAAGTGGCATCATGTAGGTAAATATCGATATTGGTCGACAGAAAACAAGTCAGCAGTATTTCAAAAATGTAATTTAACTAATAATCTTAAAGACAGATTTAATATAGAGTTTCAAATTTCAACGATTTTCCTAACAGGCTGAAGCAATGTCGTCCGTGATTCTGAGAATCAAGTAGACAAAGAAAAAAACAAAGGGGGAAAATCTTTCCTGGTTTGTTATCAAAAGAAATGTCTAAATCGTAGTAAAAAGCCGTTAAGTTAGCACTAACAATGCGATATAAGCCCCATAATTTGATGTTTACCTCAGATAAGAAAATGATCTTGGCAAGACTTGTAAACATTAATTACATGCAAATTCAAAAAGTTCGCTTTGTCATCAGTGTAACTTGAATCATGACAGCGCATATATTTAATAGGGACAGCAATTTTTCTTGTTAATTTCCTTTATTTCTTGATTTATTGTGCTCATTGTAAATTTTCTCGATTTCTTAAAAATTAATATTCGTTCAAGTTATTCCCGGTCATTATACTCGTTATTTTCTTTGTGCTGATTTTTTTCCCTAACAAAATACCTGACGTTTTAGCTTTCAATTCTGTCACGCAAATGGGCAAAAAAATCTGACCAATACCCAGAAATCTAGCTTGTTCATTGAAATCATCAATTGCCGAGTGAAACTCAACACTTCGACCGAAACTGTTGCTTTTTAAGAACCGTGAGAGAAGCACGGCAGCCGCATAAAATCAGAGACAAGGAATTCATAGAATTCAAAAACACCTCCCTTTGAAATTTGCTGCCACTTGAGAGCAATATCAATGCTCGGTCGTAAAAAAAAATTTCCAAGCGAAAGCAACTCTTAAATGGCGCTCTTCTGAGGACGAAAGAGATAAACGGAACAGATATTCTCTGGCTTGTTTTTTAAATGAAGTCCTCCATGTTCCAACAGGTGTGATGATGAATAGGTCGATAAACTGTATCAAGTGCTGCTTTATTCTCTCAGACTCGAAACTTCCATCCCCGTTTTAAAATTCGAACACTAATTCGTCAATGTTTTAATTCAAATATAATTCATCAAATATTGTCAAGTTAAATTATAGGGTTATTCAATATTTATTGAATTTTTAATTTATGAATTAAAATTATTTTCAATGGGTTTTTTTAATCGTCTGTTTATTACTTTTCGCCAATGCAACTAGAGAGAAATCGCAATGATTTTATGTTTAATAGAGATGTAGAATTATGTTAACAGAATATAATTTCTGTTAAATATAACTAAATGTGGATAGCATGAGGGAAAGGAAGAGACGCTTGTCCACAAGGAAAAGTGTTTTAATGCATATATACGTATTTTAGTCACTCTGTAACCATCTTTCAGTGTTGTAATACAACAGAGGTAACCAAGCAGTAATCTTATATAATAAAAATTAGCCAGTGAACGCAGTACTTGATAATAAAGACAATGATTGTATGCCCCAGGGGTGGGGGAGCCAATCAGATACAAACTACAACATAGGCAATAATTTACAGACAAGTCATATAAAGATTATTTAAAAATAACCAAAATAAATAAGAAGCATTATTATTAAGTAAATGAGGTATACAATCAGGCCAAAAAGGTCAGAATTCAACCAACGGGCCGCTGTCTAAATTCAATAGAAGTCTTGGGTCCTCCTTGATTCCCAACATTTCGAAGGGATCTAATATATATTCTTTATTGACGTACTTCAGTAATTTGACATTCGTCTAGAAATGCTGTGGCCGTTTTCCAGCATATGCTTCGCTATCGCCGATTTTTCCCAATATCCATATTTTGCATGGGAAAAATTTTCCTTGAATCTGGTTTCTATGTTCTTTTCGATTTTCCTCGATAAACCTTCTCACAATTATTACAGAGGATTTCGCATATTCCTGGCTGTTTGGGTTTTTTTGTAGGCAAGACCGAGTTTATACTCCTTATATATTCCATGTAGACCCTTAATCAAATTTTGGTTTAAGTTCATTTTTCTCTCCTATTCTTAAGGGTTGTTGTGTTATGCACTCTAATAGGCAACTTACTGAAAATAAGACAGCGTATACATAAAGTTCGTAACACAACAGCCTTAAGAATAGGAGAGAAAGATTTATCTCTGTATTTTTTTAACCAAAATTTGATTAAGGGTCTACAGGAAATTTACAAGGAGTTTAACCGGACCTTGCCTACAAATAATCCAAACATGTTAAAGTTTCTACTGGAGAATCCTAAAGAGAAAACCCCTCCGTTGTTACAGCCACCGGAGAGACGTCCGGAAAAATCGGCGGAGAGAAGCATATGTTGGAAGTCGGCCACAGCATTTTCAAGACGAATGTCAAATTAATGAAGTGCGTCAATAAAGAATATCTGTCACACCCCTTCGAAACGTTGGAAATCAAGAAGAAAGCGAGACTTCTATTGAATTCAGACAGATGAATCCCGACTTTTGGACCTGATTGTAACACTACCTTTACTTAATAATAATTCTTTATAGTTTATTTTTGTTATTTTTGGATGATCTTTATATGACTTTTCTGTAAATTATTCCCTTTGTTGTAGTTTGTATCTGATTGGCTCCTCCACCCCTGGGGTAACCAATCATTGCCTTTATTATCATGTATTTCGGGATGACTGAAATACGGTTTTGTGTATTAAAACACTTTTTATTGTGGACAAGACATTACAACATATAATTTATTGAATGAATAGATTGGGGAATCATAAGATTAGGGGGAAAAAACTTACCGCAATGAATATGAATTGTACAGGGTGTTGCAGATAACTACAGGGCAGTATAACGGGAAGCCTACCCGCTCGATTGCAGGGGCCGGCTCGGTCAATTGGCAGAATGAAGGGAGATGAAGGTGGCCTGCAGCAGCCAGCAGTTTCCACAGTCGGGGAGGGGGGGGGGGTGGAAACTGCCCTTTGCCAAACAAACAAGTTTAACAAAATAAAATTACCCAATTATCATTTGATGTCGAGCCGGCCCCTGCAATCGAGCGGGTAGGCTTCCCGTTATACTGCCCTATAGTTATCTGCAACACCCTGTACAAATGATTTTTAAAATACATAGAATAGAAGCAGGTTCATAAGAATATCATTTTGTAAATAAATTTTCAAAAAAAATTTTTAAAAAAATTGTGCAGTTCACCTATATTGTTCAGTAATTTTTTTCACGCTGTTAGAGTATTTTTAAAAAAACTTCTTTACCAATTGCATACACGGTACCTCAAACAATGACGGTGTCAGAAATGTTAATTTATTCATACAGTGAATTCTTTTCTGAGCTAGAGATTGATAAATTATCTATACAAAAACTCTCGATCGTCCATCAAAAAAATCAAGCACCAAAATTGCTCCGGGTTTTAAGAGAATTAGAAACGAACCAACTAGATTAAAAAAAAAATGAAAAAGTTAGTGAATTTTTTTCTTTCTGCGAATAAAAGTGAATTTAAAGTGGAAAAAAATTCAACTTTAAGGAAACTGAACTCGGAAAGATAAACAAATTTTTTAAACTCCTCTAGGCCAGATCATCTCTGGAACATCCAGGCAGTTGGTTGTAAAATCGTTTTTAGGATTCCTATTGGCATAATGGAAATAATCTACTCTTGAGAACATCAAACATCAAATTTTTTGTTAACAGGTTCATACGATGCCCAACATACAATTTAGAAACTATATTCGTTCGTACACGATAAATCAAATTTTTAGGCATGGTTTGTTCCCTGCGCTAAGTTTTCTATTATAGATAAGAGAAAGTTAGCTAGAATTACACTTTAACTTTTGACAAATCTTATTACCTATTGGCCTGAAGCGCTATCATCTCGAAATAGATTGGATTTAATTCTTAAAGAACTATGCATATAAGTTGCCGGAATAATAAAAAAAAAAAATTCAGAATCACACTTTGACGATATAATAATAATATTACCGCATATATGCGCCTTCTCCGTGCCATGGAATAATCCGTGCACCCTAATATTAAGAGAAGAAATCCTGGAAAAAAGAATGTTTTTTTTGCTATATTTGATTATCAATACTCTCGGCATCTTCTATCCTTCTTCGCCGAGAAAACATTCCGAATCTTCCGAATCACTGCTGAACATCCAGAAACTGACGCCACGAAATACAACGGTCAGATCAGTCTGGGATTGTAGGTCATCAACCTCAACCTTTTTTGGCATTAAATTTTAATAATAATAATAATAATAATAATAATAATAATAATAATAATAATAATAATAATAATTGATTTCATTTAAAAAGAAACATAAAGCTGCCTTTTATCGCTTGCGTGTAATGCAGAGAAGCCGCTTTCTTATTGCGGAGGCGACCGAGAGTTGAAGGGCGAATTCCATTTTTCGAGGGGGTCAAATTCCATGTTCGTTGTGCATTTTAGCCAGCTCGACGCTCTCGAAATCAGTGGGTTGCGGGTTAGAATCCCGCTGAGAACATGGATGTTTTTGTTTGTGCCTTTACTAACAGGCTGAGCCCCTGCTAGGATAAATTTCAGATGATCTTAACATCCTTAACGCCGAAAAAGTGAAAGAGGAATAGAAAAGACAAGATAGTACTTTTTTGTGGGTGCCGACATTTACGTTTGTCCCGAGAAGAGAAAAAAAAAACTAATCAAATAAAAGGGCGCAAATATGAGCAATCGGTGTATCTAAAACTTCTAAGTATATGCCATTTTTGAGAAGGAAAAGCTTGCAATACAAAAAGAAATAAGAATGATTTTTATAAAGAGAAATGTGTAAAGAGAAATATTCGGTCAAAGGTTTTTTCTTATATATATTTTAAAATTTCACATAACTTTCCTGCTTTGCTTAAAGGCAAAGGGTCCATTATCTGTTTATTTTTATGGGAGAAAATAGTTTATATTGTGTTTTCCGTAAAAGCACATGATCACCCTTAATCGTAAAATACCATGCCTTGCCATAATAGAGAGAAAAGAGAGGCAAGTAGGAGATTTAACTTTTAACAATATGAAATCATATGAAAAATGTTAAATAGCTTTCCGAAATGTAATATTCTAAGAAATAATTATTTTGAAGATCATTCTCAATCTTCCTTTGTTCTCTTCTTCAGGGATTAAGTTTTTCATTGTTTCCTGCATTACAGTAAATCAATTTCATGTACATTTTGGAATCGAACATATATTTGTAAACACAAACAAAATCTTAACGATACAATGATTACTTCATACCGTAAATTATATTCGTATTTTCAAAAGAAACCATTGAACTATTCAATAGTTGTCCATTTACTGTAATTGTTTCAAGCGTTGAGCTTAAATAACTCCGGAATTAATGGCAAAATTATAAAATAAAAATTTTGCCGATTTATTTTATTTTAGAATGAACAGTAATTAATTGAGAAATGAAAAAAAGTTATTTGCATGGTATTTGATTATTCTTCAAGGAATACAAAAATAATAATTTAACAAGCTTCGTTCGGAAACATGAAAATAGTTTGGTCTATTTCACTCCAGACTGCATAAATGATTGTATGAAATCTCCAGGATAAAAATTCGCAATTTATATGTTACGACCATGTTCCAATTATTCGCGGGAATGTTTAATTTTCAAACTCTTTCATGATTCAAGGAAAATGGCTTATAAATATTCAGATGAGTTCAAACGGTTGTGCCCTTGCTTTCACAGCTAATTAATTAAGAGCCTTAACTCCGTCAGCACTTTGGGATTAAATGATAATCAAATGGATTCCGTTTTAAAGTTTAGTAAATCTAATGAATGGAAGTGAAAGTGGCATCGGCGACTGGATACCGAAAATCTCGCGATAAATTGTTGTCTGCTGCAGGAAAGAAAATAATCCATCCTCAGTATGTCGTGGGAATGTAATATTTCAATTGACAAGGCTAATAATTAGGGAAAATATGAAATCAGATATGTAAGTAATAAAAAGGAAATGAATACTTTCGACTTTTTTGATCTTCAAAGTTGGAATAATATCAAGGAAAAACCTCCACAGGAAAACTCTCACCGAGTTAATTGGACATTTGATTTCGATGCGCTGAGCTACTAGATGCATGATGAGCGAGAACCGGAAATTTATTTACTTTCTAAATATTTATTTCCTGAGTTAGAAAAGTTTTGACATGTTAAATGTAATCCCCAAACGTTTCCTTCCTTTTCAAAGTAAAACAATTGAAAAATAGCAACCAATTAAATTAGAATGAATCATGTCAGACTCACAGAGGGACATGTTTAGCAAACAGGAAAAATGCATGCAAAGAATAGAAAACGTACTAAACATTTTAAGATAAAATGTATTAAAAAAAACACTGAAAATAACGGAAGGGCCATTAATTGATATAAAAGGGCCATAAATTCTTTGTTTAACCCATAAATTAACACATTTTTACTATAATGCTTAATTTCTTAATGACAGAATAACAATGCTTAATTTTTTTGTAATATGTTACGCTTTTATATGCTTCATGGAGTTTGTGAAGTCTTTAAAGATCCTATGCCATTGTTTCTTAAATGGAATTGAATTTTGAGAACGCGAAACCTTATTAAAAAAGCTTTGTCTTATTTCTTATTAAAAAATACAATACTTTTAAAAGCAGAGAGAGTGCTTACGTAGAAATTTCTTTAAGGAGACCATCACATTATTTCTACTGATTTTTGATTAGCAAAGCTACTTGCTATCTATGAAAAACTTGAAAATAATGTCTTTCAAAACCTAAGAATTCATAATATACTTACTTTAGAAAACGGGTCCGGTTGCACGGACTGAAGAGGAGAAATTCGTTTCCCAGTCTCTACAAGGGACAAATTGGTTTATTGGTCTAATTTCTTCCAGGTATTCCTTTAATAAACAATTTGTCTTCAAGAAAATGAGCAAATCCTCTTTGGAGGAAGTCACTCCTTCGTTAACCAGCTTTAGAGTAAACAGCGATGTTTTGAACTGAAATCGCTTGGCCCGGGCATTTTTTTTTTTATATATAACGTTTCTATTCCATCCCTTCCCTCTGTACCCCCTTTGGATCGTTGCTAGAGAGGCTTAGCAGCTGATAATGATAAATGACCGCTGTACAAATGAATCATTTCCGAACTTGTTGACAAAATCCGCTTGGGGTCTTTGAACCCCAAGAGGCTGCAGAAACTCAACTGAAAATGCTTAAACGCGCAAAACTCTCGATAGTCATTGCTGAAAGGGCAAGCAATAATAATAAGGCGAGGAGGAGTGGTTTGTGAGAGATAATGAATAAAAAGTAGATTCCTTCATTCTTTTTTTCTTTTTTCTTTTCTCATCCAGGATGCATGAAGAAGAGAAAGAGCAGCGTCTTCTATTCTCTCTAAATGAGAATTCGTTCTAATAAAACTGGTTTTGAAAATATTCAAATTGTGCAAGGGGAAAGAAATAAGTGGCAGGGAGCAGGGTTGTTGCATTTAAACGACGCGGCTTTGATTCTAAATCTTTTGTTTAATGGTCGACCTAGCAGGGGATGGCGGATAACTCCGGAGTTGCTGGGCAACGGGAGGCTGCGTTGCTAAGCAACGGGCGGCAAGCGATAGAGTTCCTCATCTATCCCCGATCGTGTGCTTTCGGCTTTGCCCAACTGTGCCGGAATGGGTTGGTAATTAAAAACAGTTTTTCATACAAAGAAGGAAAAAAGAATTCTCGTTCAATTAAAACGCTTCCGGCGGGGCATCCGTATACAGGAGCCGTAACCATGGCAACGGTAAACTTCAAGGAGGCTTTTTTTTTCTTGTTTTTTTTTTATTTTTTGTTTCTTTTTCTCTTTCGAGAGCGATGCAAAGAAGGAACAAAATATTTGTTTGTCGATTTCTGAGAATTTAAAAAAAAAAAATTAATTGTGCAAAACCAAAACATTTATTTACTCCAGCGTTTCATTTGTGTTAAATGCAGCCTCAAATTATTTTCAAAGGAATAGAATTACTTCAGATAAACAATAATTAAATCCGTTATTTTTTCAAGCCATCTTAACTTTATTGTGTCTTACGAAACACTAAACAATAGAAAAAAAGTAATTATAATAATATTTAGCATAAGATTATTTTGCAATTTAAATTCATTACGAAAGCCAATTTAACAATTTTGAATCTTGAAGCCAAAAATAGGAATTTTTAACAATTTACAAGCCAATGCAATTTATTTTTTCTTTAAAAAAAATTGCATTAGCCTGTAAATTTTTAAAAATTCCAATGTTTGGATGCAAGATTCAATATTGTTAAATTGACTTTCGCAAAGAATTTAAATTGCAAAATGATTTATAATAA
This sequence comes from Rhysida immarginata, assembly GCA_023313115.1. Taxonomy (NCBI): domain Eukaryota; kingdom Metazoa; phylum Arthropoda; class Chilopoda; order Scolopendromorpha; family Scolopendridae; genus Rhysida; species Rhysida immarginata. The sequence continues at coordinate 3,366,575 of JAHWFO010060970.1, forward strand.
ACCGGCTTTTCCCTATGACTTTGTTTTGGCTATATTATCATTTTGAAGTGTTAAATTACTTAAACTTAAATTATATAAATGTAAGGTTCATGTAGCAGGAACATATAGCTTATTTCCTTACGCGTTTCTATACTAAATCATCATCGGAGGATTTTTCTACAACGGAATTGGAGATAATTTTGAAAATAACAATGAAGGTAAAATGACAAGTAACAATGTATATATGAATTTTTTTTTATATATGTTGAAAATTTTGTTTGTTGTAGTTGTTGCTTACGGAGAATTTTGATTTTATATTTGTATTTCATTTAAAAAGGTATGTACAATAATGTAAATTAATGTGAACAAGAGCGGTATTTTTATTGAAACATGGAGTAATTATTTTAGTAAGTATTTTTATTACAATACAGTAACCAGCTGAGCGTAGTTAGAGTTACGTATCAGCTGTAAATCAAGCCTGCCAAACTCAGGAAATCAAATTATACGAAAATACTCTCTTGCTCACATTAATTTACACTACTGCATCTCATGTTTAATTTGGGAATTCATTATTTTTGTTTTTTATATATTTCTATTGCTGCAAGTTGGAGGATGAACTGATTGCGTTTTGTGGAGCATACAATTCCCAACATTTTAAGCTACTTATTATAAATTTTTAAATGAAATAGGAAACTATTAAATTAAATTATTAAATTCCTATTAAATAAACAGGTTAAAGAAACTGTTTTTTAATATTACATATTTAATTATATTCTGTAATGTCTAGTCAAAGATTTTTCTGAAATAATTTTAAAATTTTATTTAAAACTTTATAAAACTTAACATTTTTATTAACGTTTCGCTCAGTTTTTGCAACTAAACAATAACACTATTTTTCACCCAAATGCTTTCAAAGCAACTAAAAATTGCACGTGATAAAGTTGTTGGAAAGAAATCTTTTAATCTTAATGCTCACCTGCTGATAAATTTGCCGCCTTTTTTCTTCCCTCTTGTCGCCAGAGATTATCTTACAGATGATATATAATCGCGATATCAGTCTATAAGTCCGTTAACTTCCGCACTAAACATTCGATTACGAAACGATAACGAAACAATAAAGACAACACAAGCAAACAGAAATTTACGACTTTCCAATCATTTGCAAGAGCAATAAGAAGACATTCATGTTTTATTTTTACTTTGCCTTTGAATAAATAAATATTAATTTACTGTTCTATCTTACTAAAACTATAGCCAGAGCAAGCTGTGAAGAAAAGAGTAAAAAAGTGTCTAAGATATTTTGACGTCACCAAAGATCATCACTTACCGAAGGGAAAAGAAGGACGGACGGACGGGTCGTCGACTCTCTAGGGCGGGAGCTTGAGCGCCTAGTGTCAGCGTGTAAGGGGCGTTGCCTCCATCGTCAACCGAGCGGCGGTGGCGGGTAGAAGGCGGTGGCGGGGGCGAACGACGAGGGGGTCAGCAGCCCTCCGTACGATGACGACGGCACCTATAACCAATAAAACTCCATTAAAAAGAGATCCTTAAACCCGGGGGGGGGGCAGACAATGACGTCACATGTCAAGATGCGCATAGGGCTTTTTATTTTTATTTTTTTAATAGGAACACTCACAACAGCTGTTTAAATAGGCAGCGGATTTTCCAAAACGATCACCTATGAAAAATTAGAAGCTTCACTCGAGTGCCCATCAAATGAACAAGATTTCTGGGAAATAATTCGAACGATGCTATTTGTTTATTATTAAAATATGTTTATTAATAAAATATAGTCTCGTTTATATACGTTAGAATTCGGTTTAAAACACGAATTATAAAATTATGCTAATTTTCATTTTATACGAGGACAAAAAATTCTACAGAATAGCTCAATATAGGTCCGTGAAGTATTAATCCTATGCCTTACCTCAGATACTAAATTATTGATGAAAAGTAGGAAAGAAAATTCCACAGCCTGGATTCGAACCAGGAATCTTTGGCTCATACCCCCGACGCGTTAACCAATTGTGCCATTAAGGACATGAAAGCATTATGCTATTTACATGAAATTTGGGCTTAGTTAGATAGAGCATTTACCTAGTCCGCATTATACCTTTCTTTCCTATTTTTCATCAATAATTTGACATCTGAGATAAGGCGTAGGATTAAAACCTCACGGACCCATCTTGAGCTATTCTTTAATGAATATTTCGCCTTAGGAAAGATAGTTCCCAACCTGTGAACTAGTTAAATGCTCTTTCCAAGCCTAAAGAACATGTAAATATCGTAATGCTTTCATGTCCGCAGTGGCGCAATTAATTATCGCGTCGGCGGCATGAGCCGAAGGTTCCTGGTTCGAATCCAGGCTGTGGAATTTTCTTTCCTATTTTTCATCAATAATCAAAAATTCTAAGATTTTATCCTTATACATGTAGATGGAAAATATAACATCTAATATTGTGGTTTATTATTCAGTCCCGCAATCATGTTCTAGCTATTTCTTCCATTTTCATCACAGAAATATTGTTCCTTTATACGCACAGACTCCCTCAGATAATATGGACAAAAGAAAGAATATGCACGCTTTTTTCATGGTGATAACCTTAACCTTACTTGTTAGTGCAATCATGGTCTACTCATCTGTTCAACCTAGACGGTCCCGATGGTTGTCAATTTTATCGTTTTGACTTAAGAAGAGAAGATCAGTTTTTTTTTGTTTTTTTTTTTTCAAACCGGGTTGGTGAAGGAGTTATATTATGGCCTGGGGTGCTTTTGTTTATGGTAACAAAACCAATTTACATGAATGCCACTATAAAAAGTTCATCTTCTTCCATTCATTCATGCAACGTAAACTCACGGATGACCTATCTTCAGAAAGAAACGTATCTTGCCAAGAAGCAAGACAACGAAAATATGGTTGGTGAATGGAAATATCACAACTTTAGATTGACCAGCATACAGTCCCGACTTATAGAGTGATTTTGAGAGGGCAGTTTATGCCACTGGCAAGAAATACAATTCAGTTACCGGACTACGTGCTGCCTGGGACGATACATGTATTCCCAAAGAAAGACTGCGCAAACTAGCAGAAACAATCTTTTAAAGAAAGGGGGGAAAATAGCCTACTAAAACCTTTCTAAAATTTCTATGGCATCAATTTTTTTACACTTCTGTTTTCAGAAAATGGGCAGAAAATGCATATCTCCAATATTTATTTATTCGACTTTCTTGCTTAAACATTATTTGGTTACTTTTTTGTTTTGGAAATAGTAGTGAGTAAACACGGACAAAAAAAAAAAGATACTGGTAGTGTCTCTAATTTTTTTACATCACTACAACTACATTATTTTGCATTCATTTAAAATAGTAATGCTTCCTGTGTACTTTGTTATATGTATTATCAATTTTAATTATAAATCGTTTTATAACACCCTTAGATATTAAAAATTTCAAAAACGGATGAAAACATTTTATGCATATTTTTGTGAACGAAATGGATGGATAAGCATGGATTATATGTATTATTCGGAAATTTGCTTCGAAAAATTTAAATTATAGGTTTAGCAACTATAATAACTATAAAATTTAATAATTTACTACTGTATTTGACAGCAAGTGCTAAGTGCTTCTGTTATTTCATATTAGGAACTTTCAACGAAAGACAGATGCGGCTAATTGATTATCGGTTTCTGTTTATAACAATAAGCAAACAACATATAATAATTGAATTCAGAAGACATCATTTAACAATTAGAGGCCATAGAGTGATAGTATACAGGGTGGTTCTAAAAAAAAATGTGTATAACTGTGAGCAATGACAGGCGATCAAATTGAACATTTTCTTTTAATACAATGTGGGTCCGAATTTGAACGCTAACTGAGATATGAACAGAAATAAAAATGCCGCCACCAAGATCAACAAGTTAATAACTCAGGTTCTGCAATGCCTAGAATAATGAATTTTGGAGGAATAATACGGTACATAAAACTCTGTATACCGTTAAACTTCGATCGAATTCCAAAGAGTAGTTTCCGAGTTACGCACTCAACATCGTAACACGTGCTGGTTAGTGCTCGCATGTGAGCACTGTTACGATTTTGAATTAATCGTTCTTTCATCGTCATTGGGGATAGTACAATAGACCTGAGGTCGCAGTGCTTGGTTCTTTGACAACCACCCCTTTAAAATTCATTACTCATTACGATTTTGAATGCGTAACTCGGAAACTACTCGTTGGAATACGATCAAATTTTAACGGTATATACAGTTTTATGTATCCTATTATTCCTCCAAAATTCATTATTTTAGGCGTTGCAGAACCTGAGTTATTAACTTGTTGATCCTGGTGGCGGCATTTTTATTTCTGTTCATATCTCAGTTAGCGTTCAAATTCGGACCCACATTGTATTAAAAGAAAATGTTCAATCTGGTCACCTCTGTCATTGCTTACAGTTATACACACTTTTTCAGAATCACCCTATATAGATCTTCACGAGTAAATGTTGGCCTCTTTTTCTTTAAGAGTTGTCATTTCCAAGGAGAGTAAAGGACAAACACAATCTCTCTTGTCTATGGCAGGAATTGATTCTGCGATTGCGGTCGCCTTGGGAGTATTTGCTTAATTTACGGTTGCTTTTTATTCAATTGGGACTTTGTTTTTTAGTGACACGTTATTGGAGAATAAGTATTGGTTAAAAATATATGTTTTTGACTTATACGTAAGCAAATTTTTCTTCGCCCAATATTTGAAAAAATATTTTTCCGTTAGGTCACCAATAATAACTTTTAAACAAATAATCATATCTTGCTCAAATTCATTTTCTTATCTACATTATCTTGAAATTTGATCATTCCGACTTTATCAAAACGAAATTTGAAATTTCGTTATCTAAATTCTTTTCGCACCTGAAATCTAACGCTGAATTACCAAAAATCCTTATTCTGTTTGTAGATCAAATACTTTTCGTAGGTGGCCCAAAAGTAATTTGAGGAAATATGATACGCTGAATTACAGAGGTCGGACCTGTATCCATCAGAATGGCAAGAGAATTATCATGACCAGTGGTGACCAATTCTCGAATGCAAGGCAGAATTTTCGAGAATTTATAATGCCGAAATTCAATGAATCGGCAATTTGTAATATTTATTTATTTATTTATTTATTTATTTATAAATAAGTTACCCCCATGAGGATATGGATGAGGATCTCCGGTTAGTACGAGTTGATTTGTTGGTGATTTTGTATGTGGCATTCATCCAGGTTGCTGTAGATCTTATGATTATGCTTATGCGACAGGTCAATTCAAAATTCGGGCAGTCAATTTAACTGTTAATTATCAACTGATGGTCCAATAGGGAAGACCGGGATCATACGGAGCATGCTGCGATTCAGAGAAAACGCAAGGGACTCTTGTCCAAAGACGTTATGTTGTTGCATAAAAACGTACGTCCATACATGGCTTCCAACACTATGGACATTCTCCAGGAAATTCGTTTTTAAATGTTGGAGCATGCTCGGTGTAGTCCTAATCTCGCCCCATTTGTTTGATTCTCTAAAAGAAGCTCTACGAAGGCGAAGATTTACATCGGACGTCACGGCCAATTCGTGAATCGCTGCTCAGGCTGAAGATTTTTTCTGAGTGAATACGTAATTTGTTCAGGTAGGAACGTTGAAACATAGGAACTGAATAAGTTAAGTAACTTTGTGTGTTGTGTAGGTTCACCAATGCTGGTGAAATACACCATGCAAGGATGGAAAGTACACCATGCAAGGATCAAGAAGGGCATCAATTTGAGCATTTGTTGCCTTAATGTTTTTCGTTCCTGAAACAAAGGCTAAAACGTAGCTGTATTATATTTATTCATCTAAGTATATTTCAGTCTGCAACATTTTCAATATTCTATATGACACCGGCATTTTAGGACATCTGTATATAATTCCAAGTGCGTAATTGTGGATTTGTTCGCAGCCATGGAGCGAATATCTCGACTTCTGTCGCAGATTCCTGTATAAATATTGAATGGCTTACGGGGATACATAGCCCCTTAATCGGTCCTATTTATATGCATGTCATCAAATTTATGTAATATCGATTCCGTATTAAGAAATCCTATCTTCAGTTTGGTAAAGTTATAATTATGTCCTGATTCCTTACTTAATCTGTATAAACTGTCCTCTGGTATCCTCCTCGCAAGTCTCCTGTCTGTTTTCGATATTAACCAAGGATTTTTCCCGTAAGATTGCCGTATTCTTAAACTAATTGGCCATCTGAATTTTGCAAAATATAATTAAGCAAAGAAAAATTGTGAGCCTAGCGTGATTTATTTCGTTTAGGCATTAAGAAAAGGTTTTCAAAATAATATCTTAGGAAAATGGAAAAAGAATAAGGGAGAGAGGGAGGAGACACACACACACACACACACACACACACACACACACACACACACACACAGAGAGAGAGAGAGAGAGAGAGAGAGAGAGAGAGAGAGATAGGTTTCCCTTGCGCAAGCATTGAAACCGAAATCAAACATGTTCGTGTGTGCTGTTTGTTATGTGTTCACGAAAACCTGGAGATCAGGTGGAATGTTTGTCGTCCGCAAGATACGAAGTTGCTTTCGCAAGAAAATTGAAAGAGAAATTGCATTCATTTGTTTAACCCCGAGAACCCCATTATGTATATAAAAGTGGCAGTTCCCTTTATTGAATGCATGCGCACTTAAGTGATATCGCTGGCATTGTACTGTTCCGTCCAATGATTTCGCTTACCTTCGCAATCTGTTTAAAGAAAGAGCATCACAAAAAAGTAAGGAAAGAAAATTTAAAGTTTAGGAAACCTGTTTTTTAAACATCAGATGCCTTTTAGTTTTTCTTCTTGCCACAGGAAAAAGATTTACAAGAAAAGCGGCTTCACTTCGTAAAATAAAACAAAAAATTTAAAAGCGAAAGGGTTGCCAATGGAGAATTGTGAAATGAATGCCTACTATATTTTATTATTATAATTAAATTAATGATATATATTTTTTCATGAAGCAAAAGCCTCGAAATGAGACCATGAAAATGCCAATATTTTTCAGCTCTCATATAAAATTTAATTTTTGTGAGTTTGTCATTTTTCTTGAAGGCTCGTTATGATCTATTTACCTGAGAAGAATTTTAAGTTTTTATGTATGTTTCTTTTCGAATGATGCGTCCAACATTCTTTCAGACATTTACGGTTTCTTGCCCATGTGACACTGAAAGGTGGGTTTCCTAAGGACGCCATAGCTCGAAATCTCTTCACTCGGCTGTATTACGAACAGGCTGGGTCTTGTTTATGGTTCGTTTTTACTAGGTAACCACAAAAGTTCCGTTTTTAATTCCGGAAAACAAAATGATGTACACAAAAAGTAGCGTATCGCTAGTCCCCAAAGTAATCCCCATTGGCATCTAGCTCCTTCTGCCAACGTGTCTCCAGTTGATCAGTCCCCTGGCTGTAGAACTTGCCGGTCTTGGATTCAAACAAGTCGGTGAGTGCCTTTTTCAGGTCTGTATCATTGGTGCAGGATTTTCCACGAAGATGGTTGTCCAGAGAATGGAAAAGGTAATAATCCGTTGGAGCAAGATCTGGTAAGTAAGGTGGATGACACAAAGTTTCCCAGCCAAGCCGCTGTATGGTTTCCCCGGTCACCCCCGCCACCTATGGCCGGTCATTGGCATGAAGGAAGAGTACCCCTTTGCTTCACCAATGCTGGCTCCTTCTGCTGCAATGCCTGTTGCACACGTTCCAACTGCTGGGAGCACAGGTTCCCAGTGATGGTTTGGCCAGTTGATAACAGCTCGTACTGAACCATTTGGCTCTACTCCACCAGACACACAAGACTACGGGGTTCATCAGAAATGGCAAATTCTCCCGACCTGAATTTCTGGAATCAATGCCTTGCGGTGCGTTCATTCACAGCATCATCTTCAAACGCAAGACACATTCGGCGACTTGATGCTGCTGCTGACAAGTCCACTTTGAAGTCATAAAGCAAAACAACACCTAACCATCTCCTTCGATACCTTCGATAAAATTAAAACGAATCAAATATTCAGTCTTGCAAAATAATTCTCATCTTTATCCATTAGTGTTTTTTTTAATTTATTTTTTATTTAATTAATTAATTAATTAATTAATTTATTTATTTATTTATTTATTTATTTATTTATTGCTATCTAATATTGACTTAGCGAAGAAACCAGAATGCATATTTATAAATAACAAAAAGACTAATGTGATTGTTATAAAACTGTACAGAACTCTATATTGGATATCATTAATAATATGCCTTGTAACATCTCAGCATATTTATTTATAAGCATGCAAACCGCACGCTATGCTTCCAATTGCAAAAGTGGAAATTCAAGATTCCCCCTTCAGCGGGATTAAATCTTCCATGTGTTATAGATTTTATACGAAATACCAAACATAACTCAATATTCATATGGAAAAGGAAAAGGGACTCAATCTGTCAGTGCCAAGATATAAATTTTGTTGACTTGTTTATGTTTTTTCTTTTTGTGCGCGACCGACTTATGGACCAAAATCGTAACAGTGCTCACATGCGAGTACTAAACAGCACGTGTTACGATGTTGAGTGCGTAACTCGGAAACTACTAGTTGGAATTCGATCAAACTTTAACGGTATAAAGAGGTTTATGACCCTATTATTCCTCCAAAATTCATTATTCTAGACTTTGCAAAACCTGAGTTATTAACTTGTTCATCCTGGTGGCGGCATTTTTATTTCTGTTCATATCTCAGTTAGCGTACAAATTCGGACACACATTGTATTAAAAGAAAATGTTCATTCTGGTCACCTCTGTCATTGCTTACAGTTATACACACTTTTTCAGACTCACTCTGTATAAACACCCATGCTCTCAGCGGAATTCGACTAACTCGAGAGCTCAAAAAACCTATGAACTATCTCTCGCGTTCATAGAGTAGTTACATAACCCGAACATGGAGAATTAGTTTGGCCACATCTGAATCCCGGTCTAACTTAATCGGGCATCTTCGAGATGACTGAATCGTTGCGTATTTTCCACACAGATCTAAACCTGTTTCAGCAGATTTTTTCAACATCTTCTAGAATCTGCACTGTAACTGTTGCGATTAATCCTGTATTTTTTTGCTTCAGATCGTCCATGGAGATTTGGAAATTTTTTCATAGATCTCTTAACTCGGCTTCTGAAGGATAACTTATCGAGCACTTCCTTGATGTTTATTTGATAATAAATACGGCGTTATTTATTTTAGAATTGTCGTCTTTATTTTGAATTTTGTTTAGATATATGAAGTTTTAATTTTGCCAAATAAAAGTTTCAGGGCGCCTTCCCTGCAATACGAGTTCTTAATTCAAATCATCGGTGTTTGCGATTGATGACAATGGGGAAGAATTTAGACATCAGAAGACACCAGATGGCAGATTGTACTATCCACCCTAAGGCAGCAATTTTTTAATGTTAACCTATGGGAGAAACTACAATTTTTTGTTCTGAATTAATAAAAATGGTGAGGTTAAAAATATTAAATGTCTCACTATCTTTATTGATATCTATCACTTTTTCACAAGTTTTTATTTTTAATTAAAATGAATTTTTAAAATAAATTTTTTATAAAAATTTTAACAAAAGTGAAAATTTAACAATTTGCAACAGCTATTGCTTTCTCAAATTAAAAACTGCCAGACTAAACATTTTTATGGAATTAATAAATTATGTAGCTCAGCAAAATGATGTTTAAAAAAAGCGGTATTTTTTATGCGAATTTTCATAAAAAAATCCATCTGGCACTTAAACATTTTTTTTAACAATTTTAATTTATTATTGAATTTTAATAAATCTTTGAAAACCGAATTGTTCCCCCTCGTGCTTAAAAAAAAATTCAATTAAAACCGCCGTTTTCCCCGTAGGTTAACATTAAAAATGGCTGCTTTAGGATGGGTAGTACAATTCGCCATCTGGTGTTTTGCTTGAGAAATGTTTTACATTCTTCCCCATTAATTCTTAAAATTTGGACCAATAAAATATTGAATTTAGATTAATTAAGCGATGCTCTATAACCGAGCAATAAGCGTTAGGTCTCTACCTTCGATAAGAAAAGAATCTCTGTCTCAAGAAAACTTCCTATTCACGATAATTGTACTTGTAAATTTCTTAAATCACCTATAAACTTTGCTTTAATGTTATTTTAAACGCGAAAATGACCTCAAGTGAATAATTCTAAACCACAACTTCAAGCCTCAATGAATCCGAACGCGTAACGCCATTTCACACGTGAACAAATCAAAATCTAATTAAAACAAATGGTTAGGTTGGTAAGAAGAGGCAATGGCGGAATAGTGAGCCGGCGCTTGGCCGTTCACCGCACGCGACCAGGAGACTCACAGTTCGATCGAGTCATTACTCCATCTTTAACTTGCATTTCAAACAGGTTTGTCTTTCATTTTTATCTTTAAAAAAAGACAAAAAAAAAACAAAAAATAAACAATTTTCGACCAGGAAATGAATCAGTTCAGAGACCGAGGAAAGTTCTTCCAGAAGGAAAAGGTGTCTTGCTTTGGTGTCAATTGCAAAAAACTGGAAACAAGCAATTCCATATGTTTCTATGCAAAATTAATGGTTTCGTCAATTTTTCCCAGCTTAAATTGTCCAGAATTTTTTGAAAATTATTTCTAATGAATCAGAAGACTAACCTGAAAGATGTGGAATAATAGTAGCTATTATTTTTGCAATAAGTTATCCATATTTAACTATCCTCTGCTAGTTATTAATAAAATAGATAATTTAGAAACGTGATTTTTTTGAAATAAATAACCTAAAGGCCCTTCATTGCTTATAAATAAATGCTCTAATTTTGTTAATTTTGCTCTGTTTAGAGCGGTAACTAAATATAGAAGCTATTTTAAAAAAACCACGATAACGAATTAATTTAATTCCCAAAAGTTTCGTTATCGATTTTTAATAAAATAAAAAACAAATTAACGATGACTGTAATGAGTAACTGAACTTTCAGCGAAAGACGACGATCAAAATTTGACGATGATTAGAACGGAAACTGGAATTGTTAATAGTTTTAATTAAATAATTATTAAACGCCGTAAATTATTTTAAAAAAGAAAGAAAAACAGAAGAAAGGAAATTACATGCAAAGCTTTCAAATGAAAAACAAATGTTAAATGCAGCCATAAGACTTACGTCATTTGAATAAAACGATTCACAATTTACGTTCAAACTAGAGACAAACAGAGGAGGAAGTCAATTAAAATGTTTAAATATTTAACAACTCTATTGGAAGCAATTTATAAGCAGATCCTTCGCTAGCAGTGTTAATAATTAAGATGATTATCTCAAATCAAATGCAACTGATTCCGGTAATTTAGGAAGTCAATGTCCAATCTAATTCGTAGGGCCAGGTTTGCATCTCGATGATAATTAATAAATCGCTTTATACGAACGTTTTCATCGAAAATTCCTAAATAGACACCGCCAATTCAATTTCTGTGTGTAAGTGTGCGTCTCTGAGTCTGTGATCCTCCATTGCTATTTTCATTAGTACAAATGATTTAATTCGCATCTGCTTAATATGCCATTGAGGCTGGCATTTACTAAACAGAAACGAATTACAGTAAATCATTCAAATACAAATGACATTGCTAATTAATCTGCTTAATGATTAGATAAAGCCGATTTGGAATTACTCCCAACATGCATGAAAGAGAGAAGATACAATTTCGATTTCGGAAGTTCAGAATGTAAAATAAAAATTTCACTGTGAATAAAAAACCATTTTTTATAAATGAAGCCATTTTTATTTATCGGTATGGTTACATTAAGAAAATAAAGAGATATTCGTTTTCCTATTTAGGCACGTTAAAAATGACTGATTTTTCGATCGCAAGAGACGGAAACTTGTTGTCTGATGCTATTTTCAATTTTTTTTTTTTGATTTGAACTTGCTGTTCCTCCTCAGTTTTTATTCGAGATTAGCTGTTCCTTACTTTAAAGAACAAGACAGAGAACTGTAGCCCCATAACCTTCTTCATTTATATTCGTACAAGGAACACAGATAGCATGAATGTAGCTTTTGCAGATGCTGCATTTGTGAGCACCCGAAGTTTCATTATCACAGATAAGGCAGCTATTTCCCTGTGTGTACATTTCTGACCTAGAGCATAACTATTTGTTTTTCAGATTGAGGCTTAAGTTCACCTATCTCGTTTTCTGGAGCGGAAAGTGCTTCTGCAATTCCTTCCTCTGTTTTGAAAACATTTTTTCATTGAAGCTGGTACTGAATGTACATGTAATCCAGTATGAGCCTGTCTTCCAAACATCGCTTCAAACGGGGTTGTTTTATTCCATTGTGATAGGAATTTTTTTGTAATTGGTAAACTCTTTTGATTGTACAATATTTAATTTTATTGTCTTCCATCCGGGCAAACAAAATATCACTGCATCTTGATTGCACCGTTCGACACTGCCTTGACTTGGGAGCGTCTAGGCATGCCAAGTATTGTTTAAGATCAGGTTATGTGTGCTTGAGCTCTTCCACGATGTCATTAGCGAGATCTCTTCCGTTGTCAGAATGAAACAAAGGAGGGCTGCCTAGCAAGCTGAAAATAATTTAATAACAAGCAGGACAATTTAATGGTACGTCACTTCTTAAAAACTTGTTTTCAGAGGACGTAGACAGATAAAACTTGGAAAGATAATCCTGATAATTGAGAATGTACTTGAAGTCGACTTCAAGATTACCTTTGAATTACCTTCTATAAATATCAAAAGTTTCAAAATGAATACTTTTATAGAATGCTTTTTTTATTCCAGCATGCCACACATAAACCTAGACAATAGGATACAGTTTTTTGCATCATATAAAGTATTAACATACTTTTTCTCTATCTATTTAATCATTCTATCTCTCCCACCGTTACCATGTTGGCTGTGAACCAGAGTGAAGAACATCGAAAAGTTCGTCATTTGAAACAAAATTATGTGTTTTATATCAGTGGTCTCTTGTAGTGAGATTAACTTCTTTTTATCACCAATACTGAGCACATCAAAACATTTTAGGCGTCGATAATGTGCAAAATTATCTTCTTAGCTGCCGCATTGGCGGCCTCGTCTTCAGAAATAATGTTTTGCTATCTTACCTGTGATTCAATAAGAAGGAGTTTGAAGATTACATGGCACGATAATCACAATAAGATTTCCTTCTTCATAAGCTTTTTTCATTTTCTGTTCGTTCATTTCGTTGTCATTTGAATCATAAACAACTTCTGTCGTTAATCAATGTCAAAGGATGCTTACTGCGGAAGACCACAAATGTTATCAAATTAACAGTTCACACGATAAAGATTTAATGCAACGTAGTAACTAGACTGGCAATGACACCGTGCTAATGTTATGGGCTCCTGTCAACTGAAATCTAGTTTTACCTTTAAAGATTTGTAACTGCACATGAACGAAACTTCACTTTGAGTGGCCTCCGTTGGTAAACTTCGGAACTATTTTCATGTGGATTTTTGACTTTGCCTAATCCTCATAGGCCTATGGCATTATCAAATTCAGGCAAAGTCCGGATTGAAGATTATTTCAAACAATGACTAAAACGTCTACGCAATCCGGGGATTGTTTAGGCCAGGGTTTCCCAAATTATGTTCCACGGAAAATCTATAAGTGAAAATATTTTACTAGTTTATTTTACTTTTTTCTTATTTTTACATACCCTAAAAATAACCAAGGTGTTCCGTTAAAATTCAGGATTTGTAAAGTGTTCCGCCATAGGAAAAGTTTGGGAAACGTTTGGTCTACGCAAAGTTGGGTTTGCCGCAATAACAGGCTTTGCCGATAACATCTATAACTACGTGTAATTAAAGTACTTAAAAACGAAACCGGCGCCCTCCTCTTTCTATTCGTAATCCCGAGTGCTACAGTCACCGAAGTCTGCCCGATAAGGCCAAGGCAGAAGAAAGTTTTATTTTCTCTCTATCTCGACGGCGGATAAGCTGCGGTCTTTGGATAATCGGCAACAACGCCCACGCCCTTAACTGATATCCTGGCTAATCAATGGCTTTTTTATCTCGGATAGTTCTGAGAACCATTTAAAACATAAATCGGCGTCTGTAAAGGAGCTCTCAACGCCACGTGTTAGTCACTCTCTGATCTCGTGCTCTGAAAAAACGCACTTAGAACAAAACCCAGCAAACACATCATATATTAAAACAAAATGAATATTTAATTGCATCGTATTAAACGGATTATATAGTATTAATACCACTAATTAATAAAAAATTTTAATAGAAAAAGGTGCCGGTGTTGTTGTTGTTTTTTTTTGTTTTTGTTATTTTTTAACTATATACATAAAATTCATTTTTAAATGTTCGTAAAATATTCTTCCGTTCCTTTAAACGTTCTTTTCTAAATGGTAAACGAAATGATTTATAAGCCAGAGAAACAATGAAATTAATATTCCGTGAAGATATATCTCGAAGCCGACTTTTCGTAAAACCAGAGAAAGATAGGAACTCTTTCTTTTCTAACAATTCGGCCAGAATTTTTTTTTCTTTCTTCTGCACTAAAAAAAAATGAAATAAAATGCTCTGTGTTTAAAACCTATAAGAAAAGCGCAGTCGAAAACATTATTCTGAAAACGTTTGAGATTGTAAATATATAGCAATAATAAAAAATATCTTAATATAGATTTCGTTTATAGGAATGCCATTAGAAAATTCTTCAACGAATATGAAATATTTTTTCTATATTTAAAGTACAAAAATAATGATCAACTCGTCAAAATTCACCATATCAAATTCATTCTTGTGTTATATCTGAAAAACTTGGAGTTTTTATATTCCCTAAAAGCTCGCTATATCTACTGCTTAAACTCACGAAGTAGCCAAAAATTAATTTGATAAGAAAAATCCAATAATTCGTATGTGCCCAGCAAGAATAGGCACTTTTATAAGACCGCATTTCCATATACGACAAACGTGAGGGTGATTTTATCTTTTCAATGAAAGAATCATAAGCAAGGATTTTCCACTAATAATTTAATTCATACACGTCTTCAAATATGCAATGAAGTAAAGAAAGAAAGCCTCTCGTGTAACATTCAAAAAATTAAAGAGCGAGAGAGTCAAAAAAGAAACATTGATAATATGAAAAATCAATAAAGTTGTCTGAAGCGCACCTGATCTCACCTGTGAACGGGATCCTAAATCAGTTATGCTCCAAGAGGCTATAAAATATAAATTAGGAGAAATTACGCCTTCAAAATTTTTAACGACTTTTTTCCAGACTCATAATTGACGAAGATTTGCTTTTTATATACGTATAAGGAAATTTCATTGAAATTTAATATCGGTTTCAATATTATGAACGTTAATTTATCATGGGTTAGTAGAGAGTCTCTCTCACTGTCTGTAAGTAATTTTGGTTCGTGTTTGTTATTCCCTTTTATATCCGGTGGACTTTTGTGGCCGAGCGATCGGAA
Source organism: Rhysida immarginata (assembly GCA_023313115.1). Lineage (NCBI taxonomy): Eukaryota > Metazoa > Arthropoda > Chilopoda > Scolopendromorpha > Scolopendridae > Rhysida > Rhysida immarginata. The sequence continues at coordinate 3,382,070 of JAHWFO010060970.1, forward strand.
AATCCAATTACGAACGAATTAAGTCCTCCAAGAAGCGTCTGCTTCCAACTGCTCTGAGGGTTAATCAATGACCAACCACAATTTTCCTTGTTTTTTTTGCTTGTACTACTCAGTCCTGCGTTAATCATTTCATTATTCTAATTTAAAGTGATTTTTGCTTGGGTTTCTTACCCAGCCTCTCGCAATTGATACTCTAGCTATCTTCTCCAACCAATTACCAATTACAATTACTATTTCCTCGTTTTGAGCGGTCATCTTTTTAAGTTTCACTTGTTCATTATATTTAGTACTAAGATATGACATCCCGAGTTTTCTTTGTTAAAAAACTTACTGTATAGCTGTTTCTTATTGCAAACTGATGAAATGCTACTGGAAATATGTTTAAGCCGTATAAGTAGGCAATACTGAAATTTAAAATTCATATATTCCATCTTCTGTTTATATGTAGAGAATCTGATATTTGATATACCGTGGTCTAAGTTTATTTTACACGGAATGGCAAGATACATATAGTGCACTCCTTTAATCAAGAATAAATCCGCAGATAGAATTGAAGTTTTCCTTCTGTATATTCGCAATATTAGAATTTGTATCTTAAACCGATCATTTAGTTATATAGATACAATGAAAAGAAATGTGTTTGTGAGATTTGCAGCATTGTTTCTAATGCATAAAATATCTTATAAGAAATCGTTCTCGTAAAGATTGCTTAGGGAACTCGTAAATGGAAGGTTAGATAGACAGTAAAATTTGTCGTTACGGAATAAAATTCGGACTTTAAAAGGATATTTAACTATTTCATCAAATAATGAAATTCTAGAGTCAACGCCTGTCACCGTTTTCTAATTCAAATCAAAAGAAAATGGTCAAGGGGAAAAACTTTCAGCCTATCCAACTGATGAAAATAAGCGTTCATAAAATATAAGTACTTCTCATTTCATAACCCAAAAATTCTATATGATTTTTCCGATTTTGTTGTTTTCGCATGCAACATTAAGAACTGTAAGAGCTAAAGAGCCACTAAACGAAACAGAAATTTAATACAAGCTTTTTCTTCGAGCGTCTCAGCAAATTTCTCTTGAACATTGGTGAATATTTCCATGCTATAATATAAAGCATGTTAAATTTAAACTTTAAGTGTAATTAAGTTTTATGCAACATATCTCGATAACATAAGTATACTTTTTCGAATCCAAAGTATACAATATACTTTTTCGAATCCAAAGTATACAATATACTTTTTCGAATACTACAAGATAGTTTACAGGTCCAAAAGGGATTATGATAAATGGCAAAATACTTAAAGCTTTGTCGACCTCCACCTTATGACGTGAGTGCCAATGGCAAATTATTAGGTTGAGCATTTTAATAGGTGTATATGTGTCACGGAATGGCAAGAAATTCTATGTAACCAGATTCTCAATTCTCATGAGTGATGAAAACGACAACCCCATGAGACAAATCAACCCCCCAGTGCTACAACAGCCCCATGAATATCTTTGAAGTACTTCTTATGCTCTTTTTTTAAAACTAAGAAAAGCTAACGACTATTTATTATTTCAAAACGCGAAAGATACTTAACCTAGAGGCACTTCTCTAAATTACTATTTTAAATAAAGATTATTTATACTTAAAAGAAAAAACAAATTTACATACAGTCTCAAAGGTAGCCATCAATCAGTACAATCATTAAATGTTAATTAATAATTCCAGGTATAATGACTTCATTACCTCATTAACCAGCAGTTTTAAGCAACCGGGCGACTAACCAAATGAAGATGGAATCTGAGGTAAGAGTAGAAAGCAGTTAGACACCCCACAGAGGTGCTGAAAGAGTAAATAAACTCCCTAAACAAATATTACATCACGGTGTCTGTCTCCTTTAACTGAAACCGCAATTTTTTCCATGCCTATTGTTTTACTTTTTTCCGCTTCCATTTAGACGAATTGCAGACTTTATTTTGAGGGAAGAGCTCTTCCCCTGCTGTGCAAGCACGTTTGTTAAAATAAAAAAGAAATCTGAAGACAGAAATTTCCAATTGAAACTACGAACTGGGGAATAAGCAAACGAGAGAGAGAGAAAAAATTTCCAAGTTAAATTCAATTTGATTTGTATCCGAGGCGTGTGATGTTTTTCAAGCAGATTTTGCCAAGTCCGTTTGACCATTTAAACACCTACTGACACGAATGAATCAGAGAGAAGGGCATTCCTGTATTAAAGTTGTGCCTTATAAAATAAATTTTTGAAATAAAAGACTGCAATATAATATATGTGTAGGCTTATACTCATTCATAATCTCGATTAATAGCTAACGCGATTATATCGTCTAGTTAATTTGCATTAAACATTTAAACCGTCGCATTAGAGCATTAAAGCGTAAATAGGGATATTAATTCCTCTAATCCAATTTAATACTTAGTATCATAATCTCTAGAGATCATTCTGAACAGAATATTCATCTTAAAGCTGATTTTTACGAAGAAACCGTTAAAAAAGAGGGAAAGTAAAGTTAAATGATTATTTTATACACTTTATAAAAATCTCAATATTTTATTTTCCCTTTGTACTTTGCATTGCATAAAATATGTAAAACTAGTCCTTCTATGACATTCTAACAGAAATTAATTCTCTTATTATGCAAATATTTAAAGCAAACTACTACTGGCTAATATAACAAACACAATCATAACATGTTGCATTACATGATGCTTTACAACACAGTTGATGAATGGTAAGTTGCCTAATAAAACGATAAATGATGCATCCATTAAAGCTGTTCACCTGTAACAAACATTAAGCAGATACGCGAGTGAGCCGCCCACGAGGTAATTGATCAGAAGCACCCTCAAATTCAAATCGATTCTGCGTTGATTGGTGTTGATTTCGAATTTCGTATCCTATTAATTGGAGTTACAGCAATTTCAGTATTAGCCAACAAACAAATTTCCGCTTCCTGAATTAACGGTTTCAGGTAGTTATTTCGCTGTCACGATGAAATCTTGTGTACAAATTTCATTGCGATCACTTATCCTAAAAGAATTTATAATTTCTATCCATTTGTAAATTTTAGTTGCAACTCGGTGATTAACCAACTTCAATTCCGCCTCTAATTTTAGCAAAACTTAGCATTACAGAACAGAGAAGTAAATAACAGATTTTGTCAAGTTTGGTTTTAATTTTATAAGAGCATTTTATAATTGGATTTTCAAGTCCTCTTTGAAGATAACAAGATTGAACTCCAGCTAATTTTGTCCAGAGCTTTAAGCTTTCAGCGCAATGAAATCACTAATTTAAAGGCGAATGGGAAAATGTCATCTAGAAATTTAACTGCACGTAAGAAATGATAAAATTTACGAATAAAATTCAAGACATGCGTATTTATTTACTTTTCATTATGATTTTGATTAAATTATAGCAATCGAAGAGATAATTCAATTAAAGAATTTTACATTCATTTAAGCAATTTTTAGTCTATTCTAAGAGGATCTTCGGTCCCGCATGCTCCGAAAATTCCGAGGCGAGATGATTTATTAAAACTGACAATTCACAATCTTTATAAAGATGCTTTCTTGAAGATAACAGAATTCCATCAAAATTTTGTATCGTTCAATTTTAAAGATAACTTTTTCCATTTTTTTGCCTCAACTTCTGAAAATTGAAAAAAAAAAAAAAGAGCAGAGGCGGTTCTTAGCGTATGCCAGAAAATAGTTTTGTGTATGTGCTTGTATATACTCATCAAATGGGGAATTTTTTAAAATTTCACCAAGATCTTAATGGTTAATAAAAATTACGTTGTGTTAACAATAAAAGATGTCATATCAAATTACGGCAAAAATCTCACAATTCAAAGGTTTTAAACTGTATATTAAATAAAACATTCTGTTAACATACTTCTAGCCTTTCCAGAAAACATAAAAATTTAATGAATTTACTATCTAATCTTCCGTGAAGTGCAATTTACAATATTACAATACAGTGAGATTACAATATCGACTTCAGCGTGAAGACAGGCAGAGCTATATTATGACTTGAGATCATTTGCAATGTCAATAGATTTATAATACGTATATTATAATAATAGATTTTGTAGTTGCATCCGTCTTCCCTAATCATGTATTCATTGCGGGAACATTGCAGAGAAAATGCTCGGCTGCACGGATTGCAGCTCTGTTCTACTAAGTTAAAGCCTATTCAAAACGGTGCCAGCATATTGTTTATTCAAGACCTCCGGTGAAATTCGAATTTTAAAGCAGGAGATGTTGCAGTTTTATTTAATAAGTCTTTGTATAAGGCAAAGCAAAAATGATTGATTCCCCTCCTCCCTAAACTGTGGTTATTAAAAAACCATTATCTAAATTCCTGGAGTTAAAGGTGGTAATGTGGATGATTCGTTGTCAATATCATTACAAAATGTACAATAATAAGACTAGAATAACAAACAAAGCTTTCGGTTAAATTTAAATAGTTTTCTTTTGAAAAAAAAAAAATTGTTACTGCATTAAAAAATGAAAGGAGTCTTCAATTCCTAATAGCTTATTTTTTTATTTTAATAGCCTTTCACCAATTCTTCCTTAGCCTGAATCCCATTGACATAAAATAAATTGAAATGGCTGGTGTCGAATTGATCTTTATACTTTCTTAAGAGTAGGGGAGGGAAGAGGGAAATAATAAAACATAAGTCGTTGAAACGCGACCCGAAGCATTTTCTCTTTAACCTCGCCACACTCTATTGAAGGAATGCGATTCACTTTCAAATTATAAGTTTTTGTTCGCGTCTGTAATTGAAGACGAATTCGATTTCTTTTTATGTGTCGCCTTCCATATACAGTGGATGGAGAGACGTTCGCCTCCCGTTTCCCTCTTATAGAAAGAGAGAGAAGAGAGATTTCGCGAAACGTCTTATCAAAGAGGTTCTTATTGTTAAGCTTTTCGAGAGGAAGGCAATCGATGTACGGGGCTCGCTTTCCACTTTTATTGTGTCGCCAAAAAAAAAAAGAAACTCGATTACAAAAGCTCAAAAGTCGGAATAGTTTTCTTCCGCCGGGAGTTTTTGAATCAAAAGAGCCAGTTGCCTCGGTAACGAAGAAATCGGTGCTCATTTATACATAATGTTATTAACGAACTTTCTCTTTACTTTTTTTGCATCGAGAGAAAAACAACACAAACAAGATGATAAAATAAACAATTTCAAAACAAGTCTATAATTCACTTAATGGCATGAGAATGAATCCGTTATTCATAAATGGATTTGAAGACTGAACTTTATTTTAGTTCTGAAGGATAAATTTTAGATTTCCTAGCGAATCTTGCATAATAAAAGAATAAAATATTGTAATAACTCTCTTGATATCCTTCGATTCAAACACAACACTCTTCGCAATCTCGCAAATGACCTGACATTCGAAGGGCTCTTAACAAGTTTAGAATCTCTTCATAAATCTTGCAAGATCTCTTCAACGCTTTAAAGGCTAAGGTTCATCTACTAAAATCTTGATATTTGACATAGCACGGAATAATTCCTTCCCGGATGCAATTACGAAAACAATAATGAATCGGACTAAGCAAATTAAACAACCAGAAAAGGAAGAAAAAGAAAAACAAAAATATGCAGCATTTACGTACATAGGCCCGGAAATTACAAGAATCAGTAATATATTCAGTTAAAAATTGGATATAGAACAAGAAACAAATGCGAACATGTGCTAAACCCGGACAAAAAGAAGGACGACCAAGAAGAACAATACAAATCTTGCGGTGTCTATAAATTAACATGCAAGATTTGTGGAGCGTTTTACGTAGCATCTACGAAAAGATCATTTAGAGAACGGTATGACGACCATCGCAGATCGTGGGTGAATGAATGGAGATCGTAAATCTGCATTCGCGACACATCTGATTGAAAAGAAACACCCATTCGCCGAAGTCCTAGAAATTATGAGTATTATAAAACATGAAAAGGACCAGAGACGAATCCTCACGTTGGAAACTTTAGAAATCAGAAAACATGTACTAGCAAGAGAGGCGTTACTTTTAAACAACCAGACAAGTTTTATAAAGAACCCGATCCTGGATGTAGTAAATGAAGTGATCAACAGCAAGAATCGATATCGGCCACGTGAACTTTAAATTTCGATTGTTGGAATATCGATTATCACGCTGATTACTCCGCTTCTAAGAGCCTTTTAGTATTATGTTATCTAACGATTTTGTTTATTTTGTCTTTAATTTAGTTTTATTTTTATTTTATTTTCTATGATCGGCTAACTTATGATTATATAATTTATCTACACATGCAGTATGAGTCATGAACTGTGTAATTCAGAGGAATAACATTCCTTGTTAAACCCCACGGTTGAAACTTGCATTTCAATTGGTGGGGTATGTTCATAAATTTGTGAACGCGATCAGCCTCAATTGTAGTTGTATTGTTTCCCTAAAGATGTAATTATTACGAAACGCGTAGGCAATTAAAGATTCTACCCTTTGCTAATTTCTGAAGTCCTTATTTTATAATACTAAAAGCTGTTTTAAATTCGCTATAAAAATATATTTTTAGAAACAGAGGGGAGTATATATTATACATTCGAATCTTCGTTATGGACCTATTAATTCGGGCCTCTCCTATTCTTTTAGCATGGAAAGATGAATTTAAAAAGGGTCTCGCAGGCGTATTTCGAGAGAAAATAGAAAACTGAATCAAATAACAACATACAGCCTCGCAGGCGTATCAATCATAGCAACATTGGGCTTTCCTCTTTCCAATTTATATAGACTATTAATACAAATAAGACTCAAATTGTTAAATGGTAATGTCTGAACATACTGTAATTTCTGCACTTTATAATAGTAGCATTGCCATCTATGGCGAAGAGCTCAACATTATCATCGAAACAGACGGCCATGCATATTAGAAGACAATATAAGGAAGAAGTCCTTTTAATGGTTAAAAAAGTGTTATTCGACAGTTGAACAACGATTTTTATCTATATTTTTCGTAGAAACTGTTGCTATTGCGGTTACGTAGAACCGATTAATTTAGCAAACGATTGGTGCTTTTCATTCATATTACCAAGTTCGTTGTATTTGAATTATATCTTGAGAAGCATAAGGAGCGTGTTAATTTGATCAATCATTTAAATAAAATTTATTTGTACTCATTCCTGAGTGATACTTACAAGGAGAGGGCCCCAACGAACAATCGAGTTTTTTGATGCCCTTTGATAGGGCACAGTTTACAAGGTACAGGGCCCAAGGTACAGTTTACACTAGTTATATAACACAGATTTTAAAAGGGATTTTCTTGAAAATAAGGCCAAGTTAGAGGCTGCGGACTTGGTTTTACGAAAAGGCATATCAGACTTCCATCCTACCAAAGCGCATCAAAAACTCGACTGTTCGTTGGGGCCCTCTTCTTGTTAGAAGATTTGTCCATTACGAATAGATACCATTAAATCAAAACTGGCAGAAGAGGACTCTGCCAACTATTGAAGAAAAGATACAGGAATTTCTGGACCTGATGAATTATAAGATTTGAGACGATTTCATTATAAAAATACATACCGAAATAAAATTAATTATAGGAAGCATTTTCTTTAATGATCACCTGTATCTAAGGTATTAAATATCACATCTATTAGTGAAACAGACATAGAAATTTCAATGCTCAAACCAACAGTTTTTTTATTGTCAAAATTCAATGCCTTTTGCTTTTTCAGAATTGAAGACTTCTTGTAGGAGAGATTTTTCTAATCTGTTTATACTGAAAAAACAAGATGGGTCTTGGCTTTACTAAAATCTTATCATATTATGAATAAAAAATGAAATTGACTTTTTTTTTTGGTTTAGCTATAATATTTCATCTTAAAACGCTAAATTGCTGTCGATTTGTCTGTAAATTTCCATAAGATTTCCATCAAATTTTAACTTTTCAAACAGAAAAAAATTCAGTATTGTTTGTATATTGCAGTCATTTTCACGCCATTTGCTCAAAAAAAAAACAACTCAAATTTCTTTTACTTCAAGAACTCGACAAATATAAGAAAGTAATTTGAAAATTCAAATGAAAAAAGAAAATTCCTTTCAAATACGAAGAACACTGCTTCATAAGAAAGCGCGAAATATATTCTCGAGAGTTTTTCCGCGAGAAAATACCATCTCCCTGAATTTAAATATGAAAAATGAAACTGAGATCCAATAAATTTCATCTCTATCAACGCATAACATTCATTTTACTTCTTGTACAAACGTAAAAAATGATCTGGTTTGTCAGGTGGCGAAGCAAGGGAAAATAAACTTTAAGCAAACTTTTTTTTTATTACATATAAAAAAATTCCAATTACAGGGATGATTTACTCATTGGATATCAAAGAACATATACATCTACTTGCTAGTGAATATTTGCTACCTTTATTACTCGTTATAGGACTACTATTTACATAATGCATATGTAATGCTTCATCAGGATCATTCACAGGAAAAAATTATTTAACAAGGAGAAAAAATTACCCTTTTAATGCTTGAATTCGCTCAGGAAAGTCGTTTAAAATCTTTAGAAATATAAATAAAATATGCAAATCGTAGGCATTAAGATTTTCGAGATGCTATTAAAAATACAATAAACAAATTGCTGAGAAATTAATTGGTGTGATAAACCTACAAGCCAATGTCACGGTCAAGAACTATTAGATAAAAAATAAAAGATTTCTTTTTTTAATTTGCATTTATAAAATGTAAAAAAAGGCAAGCGAATGTGAACTTTTGGAGGCCATAGAACAGGTTTTTCGTCCAACTTCTCTTCTCCACAGAGAAAACCTTTTGCACGATGAGTAGTAAGTAGTAGTATCTGTGTCAGGAAAAAAGAGGGGGGTCGACACGTGACACACAACAACGAACAGGTTATCGTCATCAATTACCACTGTTGAAGCCGTAAAAGAGAGATTTTATAGGGAATTAATGCCACTATGTTGGGATTACGACGTCATTCTTCATCACACGAAACGCTACTTAATGGCTTTTAAATCTTTCTGGACAACCAGTCCGTTTAGGATCCCTCGTCCACTCGCTTTTTTTTTATTTTTAACCCCCACACCTTCTTTTTTGCATATATGCATTTTCAGATGGAAGTTTCAGTCAGTCATATATAAGAAAACACACCTTGCTTCTTTTCTTTAATAAATTCGTCTGGAAGAATGTATGAAAAAAATTTATGAAGAAATTTTATTATCGGTCACAATTCATAACATGAAAACTGCATTCGTTCTTAATGAGGGAAGAGATTAAACGGACAACGATCTAAAGAGACAGAAATGGTTTATATGTTCATTATAATACGAAATTATTTATTTGGCTTATAATTTTTTAAAAAAAAAAGCACATGTTTATCTGAAATGAATTAAAATGGTGACGTTGCACTTCCGAAAGAGTAACTAAATAGATCGTTTATGAATACAAATTCCTAGCGCCATAAAATGAAGAGTCATAAAACGTTTAACTATCATATAAAAATTTTAAAAAATCCATTGTTCTTTGTTATATTCCTATAATAATCTTTTTTATCGATACCACAAACCTTTTTTACTAACCTGGCAAGAGGTGAGCATCCGAATAGCATTCTGAGCTCATCATCATCTGGCGCAGGTGATTGTAGTTCGTTCGGTGCCTCCAACCAACCCAGCCAAGCAGCCAACCAACCAACCGGTTCCTCTGAATCGCCAACGCCGTCATTCCCTCAACATCGACAAATTGGCGGCAGGGCGGGAAAAGAAAAGGGAGTAAAAAAAAGGAACTCAAAGGGGTGTGGTAACCGAAATCCTCATTCAAAAACACTCCACAAACAGAAACGTACATAACTTTTATGTCTATTCACTTCTTTCGAACTATACTCCAGTCGAAATAATAACTTCCCCAATTTGACTTCGTTTTTTTTCCAACAATTTTTCCTTTACTGATAGAATCTATTCAACGTACATGAAAAGACGTTCTTCTAGAGAGCAAACTTAAATAATGATATATAGTCAGCTTAAATCGTATGCTTAAATAGACTCAACAAAAATGGCAAAAAAAAAAAAAAAAATCATTATTTAAGAATCACAGAGGATAATTTATTTTTATTTTTTTCAAACATTTCTCTTCTATTATATTTACAGTTTTAACGCAACTTATTATGAACTCGTCATCTAATATTTATGAATGCTTACGGAATTTCTGTTACGCCCTTGCTTGGCATTCTTATTACGTCATTTAAACTGCCATGTCAATACCGGTTGGTAGGTTCCTAGTTCATATCAATTGTATGTCGAAAAATTATCATGAAGCGAGGTATACAGCACGAAATCATAATAGCTTTTCTGTTTAGAAGGAGAGCCTGAATTTCTCTCGTTCTCAATTGAGATCGAACCCATTAACCGAAATAAGTTTTATACTCAAATACTATAAGAGAAAGGCAAAATAAGCGTCAAATAATCAAACTCTAATCCAAATAACAGTTTTGCCAAATAAAAAGATGAATGCCAATTTTCATGAGGAAGATGCACACAATTCAATCTAATAGGAAGATGGTACCTGCGCTGCTGTTTATTTCATTTTTGTAAATTTTTAATTAACAATTATTTACTGCTTTCTTATCTATAACTACCACTTCGAAAGAATTCGTCATATAATAACTCAAATCTTTTGAAGAACTCAAAAAACGAACATTAAATTAAATTTGTTTTCTTAATTATCTTACTGTTGAATTAAAGTATTATTTGAAAAAATGAAAGTTCTGCGACCTGGATTCGAACCAGGAACCTCTACCAATTGGGTTATCGCAGACACTCGAGGTTCATGGTTCGAATCCAGGTCGCAGAATTTTTCCTTCCATTTTTTAAAATAATATCTTTACCTGATGTTCGGAGGATCAGCTCCAGTTTATTTTCATTATTTATTACTGTTGAATTAATAAAAATTACTGTTGATTAATTTCATATCATTAAAAAAATCTCCCCAGATTATTTTGACTTATTAATTTTAAAGGAATACGTTTTAAAAAGTTAAATTTTTTTCATATCCTTTAAAGTTTAAAATGTGCTAAGAAAATAAGAAGCTATAAATACAGCATTGTCTAAAATGATGGCGATTATCTGTCTCTCTCATGACGAAAGCAGAAATGTATTAAGTTATTAACGGGAAAAAGAAAAAGTAACTATTAAAAAAATTTCAACACAGATTATTGATGCGGACAATATACAGAATACTGTAAATCTAAATTTATTTTCTCACAGATAAATGAGCTTCCACATTAGAAGTAAGTTTAACTGATATTTCCATATTTATTTTTCACAAACCGTGCCAAAAAAAAAAAAGTACTTAAGTGAAATTTATCTCACTTTTCGAAATAATCTCCTTAAAAGCTAGGCACATTTTTCAACCTTAGGTTTCTTTGGAGTCCAATGGCAATTTTCGTCCATGAGGAAGCATCCATCACTGTCTGAGGGGGCATCCAAAAATCATTAAGTACAAGATTATGCAAACACGAAGGGCGTAGATTAATCTGATCTTTGTTTTCTATTTTTTTTTTGAATATTTAAATCAATTTTGTATAGTAAGAAAATTTCCCATTTGACGAGAAGTGTTTTTTTTCCCCAACAGACTCCAGATTATTTCAAAGATTCTATTATAAGATAGGCGTGTAAAAATGTTTAGTTTTATTTTGAAAGATAACGACTTTTTTAAAAATACATGTAACAACAGGTTAGAATGACCCCTCTCCCGTATGCGAATTACATATTAAATTGTACCCGTTTGCATGTAGATAAGTGAATCCATCTCAATCACCTGAATTTTATTGCGTTATTTTAGAAGTATGTGTATTGTCACCGTGGGCGTGTATAAAGATCAAAAATAATTCAAAAGACCTATATCAAAAAAAACCTGTGAACTGAGATCTATGATTTAATTACTGAATACAAAGAAAATACGCGGAATCAAATCAAGGAAATTTATAGTGATTTTTATGGATGAACAGTGCCGCGAAGGTGTCGAAACATGAATGAGGGGAGGGAAAACATCTGTACTTAGCGTTTGGCTGTCTTTACAGATGATTTGCTGCGATGTGTCGATGAATTCATCAAACAGCATTGGCCTTTTCAGGAAACTAAAGTATTTTTTGAAAAGAAAACGCTTTGCTGAAAAAGTAAGATTTAAGAATAGAGGTGTATCACTAAGTTGCATGAATTCCTATTTTACGCAAAAGTTATTGGGTATTTTCTTAATTCTTAAAGAGATACTGCTTTCTGCATAAGTACCCTCGTATCATCATAAAAATAATATCATTTCAGAACTTACTGGTTTATTCTGGTCCTCCAAATGTTTGCCACGAGGACTTCTCACATTAGTATAACAAATCTGGACAACGTGATCAATCATGTAAGTAAGGCGTTTTCTTTGTAACAAACAGGACCTTAACGAAATGCGGGGGCAAATTTCGGGTGATTCCCACCACTAAAAGGAACAAACATGGTCCTATAAATATATCCAATATAGATGAAATAGAGCGCGTGGCAACACTGTAAGCATCTCCATCATTGTGTTAGTGTTATAATGACTCATTCTCAGGCAGATATGATTTTTGCGTATTGAAGCGCAGAAAGTCTGGTCGGAAGGAAGCAAGAATACTAACAGAAATACCCCATTAGACATCAACATATAAATCATATTGCAATTTACGGGCTGTTATGCATTCTATCACGAAAAGTATGCAAATATTTGTTTACAAGACCATTTTATTTCCTTTAACTGGAGGGAATCATCGGAATTTATTCCCGCCTCTTGTTTCTGTCCTATATACTACAACGGACTGAAGTCATATCCAGTGTTCTGTTCTCAGCTAACAATGAATCTAAATCGCATTACATAAACCCAGTTATACAGAGATTACTGTAAGCATCATACGTACTTCATTATATAAATTACATTTACTTAATCATGCACCAAACAAATGTGTTATTTTAACTTAATTACACTAAAAATTCGAATTGGTTAATTTCTTCTAAATACTTATTCTTTTGTACAAGCCTCTTTGCTCCACCGTCGCATATAACACAGTAGAAATATTTATTTTGAGATAAAAGCATCTAGAGAAAATTGTGAAATTGGTTAAAATGCCTAAAAGTTGGGCAAAGGCTTGAATAACTAAGCGCGACATAACTCATATGCTTATGAAAAATGAAGAGCATTATTCCTAGTGTCACTTTTCAATTTTGGCCTAAGAAAAAAAATTGTGAAGAATAACAAAAGAAATGGGGATTTAATATTGCTTTCAAAAAAAGTATGTTTTCCCATCAATATTTTCATTCTATTCTCTTCCCCTCTTTTCCAATCTTTTCTAGTCTTAATTTCATTTGATTTCGCTTCCCAATCTGATGTAGCCTAGCGAATTGCCTCCCATGAATGTGCCCACAGTTCATTTGCTGATGAAGGGTTTCTGCTCCACAGGAAGAGTAAGAGTACGAAGGCGAAAGCGGTCACTGAACCCGAGGCCGGAGGGTGGAGAAAAGAGCCGAGAAGAAAACCATCGGAGCGGAGAGAAGAGACAGCGGCAGCGGCAACGGCGACGGCAACCGGCAGCCACCCCCGGTCCCCTCCTTCCGCTCCTCCGCCAAAACCAAAAAACCCTAGCCCATACCCAAGAACGAAAAACAATGTTGCAATCGGCAAAACAAGATTTACACAGACCTGTCATTAAACCTCTGCATTCTCCAATGCGTAAATATTCGATGCTGTATGACTAAGAGCTGTGGCATGTTTATGGTGCTCAGTGCGAATGGAAAAGAGCAAAGTGTAAAAAACACGCGAGTGTAAACACCACTCTTATTTTTCCATATCTTAAAGAGCGTATTTATTGCGGATATTCAATAGAAGAAAAAGGCGGTTTTTACTGCTTTTGAAGTTCGTTAGACTCGACAAAATAGGACTTCTACAGCAGTGAAAGTGAAAAGAGCTTTCCAAACGTTCTCGAATAAAAACCTCTGTAAATTCCAGAGATGCTTCTGAAAGTTCTATAAAAACGGCAATGCATAAAATCTCCTAAGACTCTTAAAGCGTGTTAACACGAATCTTTATAGTATTATTATTCGTGTCTGAATTGGGCTGGAACCGATTTGATATAGAATTTTCTTTTTTTTTCGGCTTTCATATTAATTAACCCTAATCCAATTAATAAAATGAGGGCGGATCGCTTTCATGAGAAATGGCATCAACCGCATTATGTAGATAACTTCAGAAAGCAATATTCGCCGCTTAACAATTCTCTCTTCTTTTTAATGGTATTTATCGTCTCTCCTCGGCACGAAACTTGCACTTTAGATGCAATAGACCATATGCAAAACCCCAGTGCATTAGGGGATTGATAGTATCAACTGAGCTTTACAAGCAATCCATACGTGCGCATTATAGCCCTGCAACAATGCAAAGTACATCCGTCATTATCAAATTTCAAGAGCAACAGCAAACAAACGCGTGAACCCACTTTGTTTACCAGTGTGATTGTCTGCGTTTACTATCAATCCCAATAGTTTTGAATAAGGTTTTGATAATGACGGATGTACTTTGCATTGTTGCAGGGTTATAATGCGCACGTTTGGATTGCTTGTAAAGCTCGGTTGATACTATCAATCCCCTAATGCACTGGGGCTTTGCATATGGTTTATTATATAAACGATTTGTTTTCAAGTGACGCGGTTAAAACAGTAACCTATGGAGAACAATTAGACATGATCAGCTAGTAACATTTTTACAGAAAGGTGATAAGATAACGCCTTTTTCATTGTGCAAAAGGTAATTACTGGCAATCCAGTTAAATCTTATTTTGGTTTAAGAAGAAATATTTACGAAACTTTTCATAGATAGGAAAATTCGCAATTCTTTATAATAAATAATAGCATAACGTACAGTTTCGTAATTCACCGTATCAATTCTGCAATTCTTAGCGCAGATGTCAACCTTAACGGTTGTCGACAATGCTGCAACATTAAATTCACAAGGAATTTTTATAAAACAAGAAGTCGGGAGAGATGTAAAAATAACCTGGAAATCATTTGGGGTGCAAGATATTCAGATATACAAACAATAATATTATATACATCGCAATTTAAAATTCTGATAAAACATTTTCGTTACTGTAATAACTTTAAAAAAATATTTTTTTTATTATTTATTACAATATCTTACAAATACTGTTTGACTTCGAAATAATATCTTTACAATATTACAACATTATAATATTACAAAGACTGTTGACTTTATCTATGCATACTGCTTTTCATAACTCCCGTATACCTCTCTGTAATGTTGCCTCTTCTTAGGCTCTTTTGGGGGCCCGCTCTTTTTACCCCGTGGTGGATTCGTCTGTTGGGGGTCGGTACTGTCATAAAGATTGATTGTCAGCCGATTACAAATATATATTGCATAAAAAAATATTCGTGAAAAACAAATAATCATATTAATCCGAATGCGGATTACATTTTATGCATTTTTATAATACTCGTATTTAATCTTCAATAACTTATAAGTTTTGATTATCTATTGTTAATTTTAAATCCTAGAGTTCGTTGCTCAAATGATGCTACAATTCTTAGAATTTCATTGCGAAATTACTGTAGTAATCCTTAAACTGTATAGTCTATTAAAAATTTGCAAGCATAACAAATTCAAGGAATCTTCTTTAACGTGTATTCTTAAAAACAGAAACAATTTTTTAACATAAATTGAACTTGAACTTATATGATATATCTGTAGAATATCGTATAAAAATATTAGAAAAGAAATGCTAAGACGTTTACATATATATCTAAAAATAATAAGGGGAATGAATGGCTTTATTGCGCCAATTGGAAGCTGCAATGGGGGAACAAAGAAAGGAGCCGTTCCAGAAACGTCAGCCAAGTTCCATCCATGCACCCATTTGAACCTTTTGGGCATTCTTCGACGAAAATTCCCTTGGCTGGTAGTATCCAGTAAGCGTAAAGATTGCAGATCATTCACCTGGCCAAGGACACTGACGGCCTTCGAATATTCAATGCCAATGTCATTCACAAGGCCATCAAGGGAGATAGGAAAGAAGGCTATTCAGACGTGACGCGTTGTAGCTTGTATCTAAAAGAGTTAGTATGATCAGCATATGCTGTAATATGAATATGGAGAAGTGGACCACATATCTACTGGCCGATATATTTTAAAATATTTATTTTCTCAGTAAAAGTTTTAATATAAGAGAATTTTCCAAATTCAAAAAAAGCATTCAATATTTTAATTCTTCAAAGTAACATTTAAGAGTATATCGAACTCCTCTTTGAAATATTGAACTTTTATTTCGTTATCACTTTCATCTAGAGGTTGGGTCCGCCTGCGCATTCTATTAAAGAAGCTAAAAAGTGAGGATATATCTCAAGGAAACGAGCGATATTAATCAGCATTAAAGCATTCTCTGATCAATAAATTAATTAAATTGTATGGATGAGAGGTGTTCACGTAATTCGATGAACCATATGAGCCAATATAGTCTCCGGGAGGGAGGAATGGTGTGTCAATGGGCGTTGGGAAGGCGTGGTGAAGCACGCTCAACAAAATGGAATCCCGGATAGCCTGAAACTGAAATGCAATCATGATGGATCTTTAATAGCCGAAGCAACTACGGCTAAAGCAACGATTATATACATAGGAACATCCGCCACTATTAATCGTTTGAAAGTTCAGCTGAAAAACAAGCTCTAAGTAAAAACATTTCTTAGCGACGTTTAAATTTCATTCTACGGAGAATATCACTTCCTTCACTTGCAAAAATAATTTCGTATCATTCGTTTTTTTTCCCTTCTGGCTTCGTATCACTTTGGTTATTTATTTCCTCTATTTTCTCTAAATAAAAATATGCTATTAAATTTGGTAGCCCACTTTTTCTCGGAAGAAAAGGCTCTTCCTTGTGAACAGGCGCTGGTTCAACAGAATGGGGCATATTAAATTAACTTCATGGAATGGTAAAGCTGAAAGAGGTTCAATAAATTATTATTACTTCTTCGAATGCGGATTAATGGTAGAACTGGAAAAAAACTATGATGATATGATGACAAATTTAATCGGAATTCAGAGCTGATTCTGGTTATTGCAGGCTGGCAGTTAAAAGTTTTACTTCTACAACTGAAATAATGATTTATTCATCACTTGTAAATGTTTTATTCATCTAATTCGCTTTTATATTCTCGTTTACTATTCTTATAAAATTTCTTTTTCCCATTAAGTACATACGTAGTGTCTTAGATTTATAAATGAAATATATCCAATAAAATAATCTATTTGGATAATTTAGGAAAGTAAACAATTACATAATGCATACAATATTACTAACATGACTGTAAAGCCACCTATTCTGTCGATCAAAATTTTCAGAAATGGTAATCTTTATAACAACTCTAAGTAAATTTATGCTAATCCTAAGTAATTAAATAGTGGCGAGAAAGAAATAGGTCACCAAATTAATAAAGAGTTTTTCTTTGGTGACTCCAAGTTTCTCTAAATCGCCACTAAAGGGAGCTTTCGGACAATGAATTTTCTATAAATTTTCCTCAATAATTGTATCGATTGAATTATTATTCCTTGGAAAAACTGTTGTTAAAATGAGCGATCAATTTAACAACTGCACTTTCTTGGTTTCGATTTTTCTTCTAAAATAAACTGTAATGACGCAAGTATGAATAAATATTTGCCCTAACGACCATCGAACCTATAACTTTGGAATCACGGATCCAAGGATTCTGTGCAGTGACAGTGATTAACGCCTATATATAAGGCTTATTTCTTATTATCTTAAGTGTTCATATCACTAAAGGGAGAAAATTACCTGTTTGCACTCTCAACTTCTTTGGTTTTAATAAAACAACTCTCATAGCAGATATCAGATCAAGTGAGCAAGCCAAGTATGAAAGAGATAGCAACAAAATTATACAAAGATATTAAGAATTGGAATTTTCCAATGCAATTAATGCAGAAATAAAAATATAATTAAGTAGAGGAATATTTATAATTTAACGAAATGTATATAAAGATAACTTATCAGAATAATTTTTAAGCATCTCTTAATTTATCTCGAATAAAATAGCACCCATGGAGTCCTAAATCTACACTCTAAAAAAATATGATACACTGTAGAAGGAATATGGCCAGAAATTGGATGCAATACGACGATAAAAGAAATAAAATACTAATTCCTACTAATGCATCTTTAAACCATTTCTGATTTCGGCAATGACAGTCGAGAAAATACCGCCGCTTTCTTTGAAAACAGTACGAAATTAAGAGTATGCCTCACATTCATTTCATATAAATGGGATAAAAATAAATGTTCGAATTCGTATTTGCCAAAGTCGTGGATATCCGAGAGTGCAAATTTTTAAGCAGTAGAAACACGGAGAACTGCTTTTTTGATTTTAACATGTTCGTATCCTTCTTAATTTCGGCACACATACATGTATAAGACTGAAATTTGATATGTAGATTGTTCTAAATAAGTTCTTCTTTACTGTTAATTCGGATCAAACTGGCCCACTAGAGTCGGAATTATGGGAATTGGTCCGGATCATATGGATTACAGATCTTAAATGAAATGAATTTTTATATTTTCCTTATTGTTTTCCCATTACAGTTGAACTTGGAATATTGTTTAAGAAGAAAGATGCACGCGCGTGAAAGAAACCAGGAGCTTGACTTCCACTATCTGTGCCATTTCTATCTCAAACATCCTTTGACCTAGAAGATGACATTTGATATGCATGTTCCTCTAAAATGACCCATATGATAATGAAGTTTGGACCGGATTGGCCCAATGGTATCGAAGTTATGTATCCAATTTCGTTGGATTTGAAACTCCGTTAGTTTAGCATATCTTCAATTCAGAATTTCTTATTTGATATCCAAGTCCATCTCGAGATATTCGGTATAGATGTGCCTATCTCGGTTTCATAAATGTACACCGATTATTCGCTACAGAAAAGCGGCATGTTCAGTCAAATTTGTCAAAGGCTGGACTTATGATACTTGCTTTCCTCTATTCTGACAATGCAATATGTACGAGCTTTCTATTGTAGAATAAATCAAGAAGAGAGCTAGTACAACGAGGAAAATATTCAAATTTCTAAGGCTCTGAAGTGACAAGGCAAAGATTTTGCATTGAGAGGGTAAAGGCAAAGATTTTCCTAGAATGAATTTGTTATGGTGTAGCGAGGGAAAAAAGGGGAGGGGAATATCTATTTGGTCTGTGTTATTTCTGCTAAAATTGCTTGCAGGAGGCGACATTTCATCCTCAGTGCAGATTGGGCTTCTGTCGCATACTTCTCAGAAAGCATTAATCTTGCTGCATCTTCAAAACTGTTATTTGAATTTTTCTGATATGTCACTTGACTTATAATTTCATAATTTTATTTGTTTTAGTCTGCAAAAATGATGATTTAGTTAGGAACTAATAATCATCTTAAAGAATCTAGTTATAGATAGCCGAATACTTAAACATCTCCTGACTTCAGCTTTATAATGAACTAGCAAAGGTACCCGGCGTTTCTCGGGATAATTACACTTGTAGGTAAACAGAACAATCTCAAAAAATTAAAACAAACAGAATAAAACCCACAAAAAAACAAACAAACCCACAAACATCCTTCTTTATATATATAGAAAGATTCTTGACATTTATGATATTAATACCATTGATAATTAATGATAAAACCATGAAAATGTTCAATAATAAATTGATTTTTTGGCGCATTCTATAGATTAATAATATTAATTAGTAAATTCAAAGTTAGAGATTTTTTATTTGAATTAATGTCATAAAGAAATTTTATTAATTGAAATTCTCTCCATATACAGGGTGTTTCATAATTGGTGTCCCGTCTTTAGGTCCAAATGGTTCAAGGGGAACAGGTGGGGGGAAAATGAATATTGATTATTTGGTTTAGATGTCCACTAATTCCGAATAAGAACATTTCGCGTCCCTGGAGGTGAAGGGGTAAATTTTGAAAATTTTAATTTTGTAGGGGTAGGGGTTAGACCCCATGTGTTATTTAGAAAGTTGTAGAGCATCATGTAAAATGTGGGTTTAGCAAAAAACCCGATGAAAAAATCTCATGCCCAGCCCCCTTTATCGAATGGGTAAAGTGAAAGGTATGGCTAGCCGATGTGGACAAAAACTATACTTATTAGAAAACAGTAGGGCCTGCATTTGGAGTAGGGTCAAGACCATTAGCTTTTCAGGGTAACGACTCATTCATTCTCGTTTATTTTCAAATGTACTGTTTTCTAATATGTAATCAAGTTCTAATAATTTTCTAATGAGTTTTTCTGTTTTTGTCTATTAGCTAGCCATACCCACTCGATAAAGGGGGCAGGGCATGAGATTTTTTCACCGTTTTTTTTTGCTAAACCCACATTTTACATGATGCTCTACAACTTTCTAAATAACACATGGGGTCTAACCCCTACCCCTACAAAATTAAAATTTTCAAAATTTACCCTTTCACCCCAGGGACGCGAAATGTTTTTATTCTGAATTAAAACCAAATAATCAATATTCATTTTCCCCCAATCTGTTCCCCTTGAGTCGTTATTTGGACCTAAAGACGGGACACCAATTATGAAACACCCTGTATATTGGTTTCCGTTTCTAAAACAAGAAACTAAAATTACATAGTATATGGAGATCTTTTTTGAGAACTATCTTAAAGAATAGGGAGGAAGTGTTTAATTTGTATGGCATGAAATAAATAAATAAAACGAAAACAGAAAGTCGTTAATATAAATTTCTTCTTTTTCTTTGTGTGGGTTGTGTATTTATCTCTCTACTCGTATATATTTAAGATAACGGGTAGAGAGATCTTACATAATCTATGAATTTTTCTGTGAATTTAAAATTTTTCTTTATTCTTATGAATTCGAGTTAAAAGAGTAAATTTAAGGCCAGTGTATGAGATAGGTTATCATCTCAAAAATACATAGCTTAAAACTTTTTTCATTCTGTCACACGATGAAGTAAAATATAAATATCACTTTGCAAAATAAATATATGCAAATTAACCCTTCTGAAATTTCAGTTTGTTCAGAAACGAGTTTTAGGATAGTGGAAGTAGGGATGTGGGAGGGGGGAGAACTTTTTTTTACACGTGCACGACAAAAAAGATTTTGAAAATGGTTAGTTGGGGGCTTTAGGGATTTCGAGTGAAGAAAATGAGAAATCCACAGCCTTAGAACCTTACGGATATAGAAGATGAGAAATTATAATGAAGCGACTAGCCCATAGAAGAGCCACGAGGCAAAATCGATAAATTAATCCTAACGGAATCAAAGCTATGAAAAAGCAATAAAATAAATCTCGCGAATGCGATCTTTTCAAAAGAGTGAAATGCATTAAAACATGATTTGCAGAAATCGCTGAAGTGAGAAATTTGCTGGGATAAAAAAAGACGAAGGGGGGAAAAAGAGCAAGAGAAAGAGAGAGAGAAACAGCGAAAGTTAATATTGATTCTCAGAATAACGGATACGAGGAAAAAAATTTTATCTAGAAATTTCGTATGGTGCAAAGAAAACTCGTATCATATCAAAAGCTATGCAATTTTTAATGAAAAGAGCCAGAAAAACATTTAACATATTGCTGTTTTCAAAAGTCTGTGAATATAGTCCCTTTTTGAATACGGTAAATTTTAAAATACACGATTTTCTGTAAGCACTGTCGCTATCTATCGGCAAAATCAAGTTTCATATAACCAATAAAGTATTTTAACATGTACTACATAAAAAGAGGTAAAATGCTATTTCTTTAATTTTAACTTTCAATGTTCATCACTATTGAAACGATTGGAATTCATTCTGACTTGTTTGTCAGATTATTTATTTACTTTAACTGCGCTCATGAACGGTATTTGTTGTTGGGTTTTTAAAGACACTTAATCATCGGAAATCATTAATTTGCTTTTCCTCCATAATCGTCAAATTAATTACGAAATTATCTGCATTTCAAACCATTATTACCACTCAGTTAAGTTAATGGAAGTTTTTTTGTTTTTTTTTTGTTTTTTTTAGCAATTCTAACTTTTTTCCGATGCATGTTTTTTTTTTTTTTAATGTTAAAAAGTTTAAAAGCCAAATAAAATGGAAATCATACTATGATGCCTATCTACCTTCTGATATAATCTAAAAAAGCTTAGAAAAAAAAATCTTACTTTTACAATAACAATATGGTAAACTGAGAAGCTTTCGCCGATATTTTCTTAATTCAAAACTGTTACGGCCGAGGAAGTAATGAGAGATTTCTCAAGCCGACCTTTTATATAAAATAAAATTCTGAGCACGTTTTTAATACTTAGAAAAAAATATCTTTAGCTTTCATATTCATTTTTAAATTTATTTTCGTCCTCCGAAATCCACTTCCGAGGAAACATTCGCTGCCAAATTATTTTCACCTTAGGAAGAAAAGCAAAAGTTCTTCATGAAGAAGAGGGAAAAAAATGATCCTTTTCACTTTTCCTTTTAGAGTAAAAATAAATGTTAAAAGTGTCCAATAAATCGAACAGGGTTATAATCCCTCGTTGCAAACATCTACAGAGAATTTCCACGAGTAAAACTTGATTGATTCGCCGGTGGGAAAAGGGGCACAAATGGCTTGTAAATGTGGACTCGGCACAAATAACGGGGCGAAATGCCAACATCTGAATCCGTTCATTCCATTCATTGCGCAATATGAATTCTCTTTTAAAGTTCCGTACCCCCTCCCCCCCCCCTTCCACATTCCAAAAAACCCGGTCAAACCTCCCCCCACCCCCCCCCCCCCCATTTCCTTTTAATAAACAGCATTTACAATTGTAATGACTTAACAGATTCGATGTGGCGTGAAGTTGAAATTTTCTTCTAGAATAAAATATTCCGATTCCGATAAGATGAGAATCACTCCTTATGATATGAATACAATTTTAGAAGAGCCAGCTATTTTTGGAATTATATGCATATACGTATTTAATTTTTAAAAATTTCCTCGAATATCATGTGGGAAAAACTTTTATAACAAATTTTAATCTCAGATTAGATTATTAAATTTTTTCCATGTTACGTAGACTCCATGTTTAAAGTGTCATAAGCCTCACCAGAAATTATTCCCTAAACATGGGTAAGTGATTAAATTATAAATTTGTACCACAATGGTTATTCATTCATCCACAATGGTTCTCAACTTTATGCCAGTAAGATAACAGGTTCTCTCGTTGCATAAAGTTATTCAATGTGAACGTATACTGTACTTGTAAACAATAACTTTGCCTTGTGACAGAATACATTGCTGAATATCCTCGTCAGTGGGTCCGTATGCCTCTTCAAAGATCCGAACAGATGAAAATCGCAGGCTAGATCGTGAATGTGAAAATCTGTAATCGATGTGCTTGACCAGCTACATCGATGAACGTCTGACCTATCGAATTCAGTGCACCAAACTATGTCTGTTTGCGTGGGCGTAGTTTACACCATATACCTTTAGAAGTTGGCAATAATTTTAACATCTGAGGTATGGCGTAGGATAAACCCTCATTGACCGTTCTTTAATGAATATTATGACACTACGCATTTCAACGTTTGACCATTTTTCTGTACGCGTCGCCATCTTACAAGTGATATTGGAAAAGTAAGACTGACATAAGCCAAGCTAACGGCCATGCTCCAGCCCGGCGTAAAATTATAACAATATAGAGGATATTACATCCTTATTGCTTCATAAGGACTTTCATTTATTAAACCAACCCCAGTTAAAAATAGAAATTCTAAAAAAAAATTCCTTTCAGATTTCGAAAAATTCAATTAATTAATTAAGTTTATTAAAATTCATATGCTGACCTTATAATCACTGGACAAAAAATTAGTCACCTGCTATTAATAGTGCGTTGCACATCCCTTCTTTTTAATAACAGCTTTAATGCGCTTGGGCATTGATTATATGAGTGTCCTTATCTATCTCCAACCATGTTGCATACATTTTATCCGGTCGCGATGTTAGTCTGATGGCGATTTTTCAGCCTAACACGAGTGGTCCCACAAACTCTAAATTGGGTTTAGATGTGGAGATCTGGCGAGCCAATCGAGGTGCTGCACGGTCTGATCATGGTCGTCGAACCACTCCTCCACGGATCTAGCCCTATGAACCCTGCAGTTATTGTCTTGATAGTACACATCGTCCAAGTCATAGACATCCTTGACGTGATCCACAAAAGGCAGAAGTTGTCCATCCAGAAAGCCATGATACTGATGATGGTTAAGCCTGGTGCTAGTTTCAACGAGAGGTTCTGTTATCGCTTTCACTTCGTGTGATCTGGAGTGAGAATCGGACGCTTGCAAGGTAAGCAGCTTCAGATGTCCATTTCATGCAGTTGGTTTCTTTCACAAATTTGTCTATGCGAACCATTATTGACTTCCTGCAGCAGTTCTTGCCTGGTTAAATAGCGGTTGAATATCGGTTCTTGCGCGATATTCGTCTTTGGACGCGTTCAGTCAGCACTGACTTCCGATCACGGTACATATTTATACATATCACCTTCCTTTTAAATCCACTTCTCACTTACTGTAATTGAACCAGTTTCTTTATTACCGCAGAAAAACAAACTGTTCTCTGAAGGCATCTTTCTACTCTCTTCTTTCGCCAAAACAGACATGTCCATAATGTTGCAACTTTCTTCGATGAATTTCTCCAGGTTTCACACCCTCCGACACAAAAATTGATGACTCCTCATTCGTATACATTGTACAGGGTGATTCAAAAGTTACTGTGAAGTAGTGCATGGAAACGTGTACAAAGGGCGGTAGTAGCAAAATGGTGCTGACAACGGAACAGCGTGTGTTCTTAGTGGAGAAAGTGTTCTGGAACGCTGGCAAATACACAAAGAAAGTTCGGCAGCTGATTCAAGAGAGTATTTCCAGCATCTATTGTGAGTGGATGCCATCTCCGACCAGCCACTGCACAGTAACTTTTTAATCATCCAGTATTTATGCTATTCTTCTTATATATGCATTGAACCATGCCTTCCACTTATCGGGCACTGTCAATACCTCCTTAGAAATGACTCTTCCAGAGTTTTAATCTGAAAAGCTTGGGGTGCTCTCGGAAAAATTGTCATTTATTTTGATATTTCGTATATTGGGATATAAAAGTAACTTAGTAATTTGTTTAAATATAAATGTGTCTTTGATTATAAGTATTGAATGTGTAATAATTTAAACAATATTCATATATTGAAAATTTAACAACAGTGAAGTCATTTTGGAATTAAAACACAGTATACTATTTAATATAAATGAACGCTCTTATATATTCGTTCATGAGACGTCATGGCGATTTATTTTATATATTACATGCCATATCTGGTGAGAGGAAATTTTTAAGGGGGTATCGTAATGTTACCATTAGAGCACGTATCTATTCCGGCTATCTCACGTGCTATAAAAGTTTTATAGTTTTAAATTTAGATATAAAACTTAATTTATTGTATTTGTAGCGGTCTTGGGAGGAGGGAGGGACGGGGATCACCCACCTCAGACATATTTATTTTTTACTCCCTACCCCCACCCCCCAGGATTATAGTATGGACCGACCCTGGTGAATATATGAATAATAAAATAAAATAATATCTTTAATGTGCAAAGTTTAAAGTGAATGGAGTTAACTTGAAAACAAATTCACGCTTCATATGAAATCAGCTTTGAACAATGTCGAAACCTAAATATTAATTAGAGCATAGTTTCAAAGATCGTTATCAAATTCGAAATCTTTAAAGCTTCACTTTACAATCATAGTAAAAAAAATTTGAAACTAAAAAAAGAATTGAACCATTTATTTAAACAATATGGGCTCTTCAGGGGCAATCTCTAAAAAAGCAAATTTTTAATAGCCATTATTGATTGCGATAATTTTTAATTAACAAATTAAAAACAAACTGTCAACAGAATAAACTTTTTGCATTTACTCAGGTTAAATCGTGTACTTTATGGTAAAAACAACCAAATCTACTTTTGTATATAAAATCTCTAGTTTTTAAAATGCAAGATTTTTCGGCAACGCTTTATTATTAAGGTAGACCAAAAAAACCGGAGAAAAAACTGATCAAAATTATCGTAAATAATGTATTTCCACTTAATCGTTACCAGAAAACGTATGCAAAACATGCATTAAAGTACAACCCTTAGCATAAAATACCTAATCCTAATACCATTATATCCGATAAAGTACTTGTCCGCATACATTTCAATTAACTTGATTAAATCGTAAGATCTGAAGCTTATAATTAATTAGATTGCAAACTTTTAAATCGTTAAAGCGCCTGCTCGAGTCAGTCGAGAATAATTAGCGACTACGGTTTATACTTCGGAAAATCTGTTTTGGCAAATGGAGCTCCATTTTCATGGTGCCTTCTCTTAAAATATTCGCCTCCAACCGATGGTGCCAAGGAATAACGGAGCGGAAGTGATGATCGTTAATGTCAGACAGAGAACGAAGCCATCGTTTCACAAAGGAGAAAATGGGGCCTTAGCAATTGATGCAAAGAAAATGGTTAGAAATTGGGTGGAGAAAGAGAGAAAGGCAGGGAGAAGGAAGGAAAGGAGTTGGTGAATGGCGGGAATGGGGGGGGGGGGGGGTAGAAGAATTAGGGCAACAGATTGGCATCGGCACGAAACAGTCGGCGGATCGTCTCCGAGTGAAAGAGAAAACTTTACGAGCGCGAGAGCGAATGAATTTTTGCATCTGAAATAACAATCAAACGGCATATGGGCGACGCGACGAATTTCATCTTGAATATTTATTCCAATAAATTACATCTTATACGCACTTATCAAGTTGCACCATAAATGTTGGTTTAAACCAAATTTGTACTGCTTGGAATTTAAGCAATTCATAAAACGTGTGCAAAAAAAATTGCAATGAGTGAAAATCTTAAATTGCCGAAATAATGTATGTAACTTTATAAAATAAAATAAAAAATTCTTTTTTTAAAAAATTGAGCTTTTATTAATTATTCAAGAGTTTGCCATGTCATTCCAAATGAAATATAAGAATATGCACATTTGTTGAATGCATAGGATGAAAGAGCTTAAGAACTTTACCAGATTATGTACTGGGCCGTGCATATTTGTGAATATTTTTTATTACGAAGCGCATTTTAGTTATTCCTGTAAACTTTATTATCTATGAAAAAATCTGTTAATATTGTTAAGTCTGTTGAGTAATGGTGAAGCAGGTCATGTGAGAACAGCATAATGGCGTTAATTTTTCTCATTTTTTTCACGAATTCATCTCTAGTGACACGTTGAGCTTCGTGGTCGACCAAGACCTCACTCAATGACAATGAAATAGTGGTTTCGGTTGAATCAGCTATCCGTCATACAGAAAAGGAACCTCCAAAAGAAAAAAAACAACATGCTTTTTGCAACCAAAAAGGAAGACATCTACTCCTTAAATAACAGTCTCGGCAATCGCCATGGACTTCATTAAATTCTGCATGACAACGCAAGACCTCATAGTTCACGCATGACTTCCTAGAAATTAAACGAGCTGGAATATGAAGCCTCACCTCATCCATCATATTCTGTAGAATGTAATACCGCCTACCAAGTGGCTTCTTCTCGTTACTCCTTAACAACGCGCAATGCCTGAAGAGTTCTGATTACTCGTGCAAAAATGTTTTAATGACGTGAGGTTAATATCATCCTTAAACCTGTACGTAAAAAAATGGAAGACAATTATCAATATCATAAACGACCCTTATAAAAATAACTTAGATCTTCTGCTATTCTCCACTATATGCCTTCGTTTTAGCAAATCCTACACGATTGCCTAGAGATTTTAAAAATAATTAAGGGGAAGTAAACTCCTAACTGCAAAATTTATTCCAAGCAACTTCAACTTTAAATGTAGATGGATTCCTTATAAATTAATGGATTTAATTTTCCAATTAATTTCACATGCTTAACCATCTAATTCGAAGCAAAAATTAATTTTAAAAAAATTGCAGTGCTCATTGTATTTTAATTTCCTCGTCAAAAATTAATAAAAAAAGGAATCTCTATTCAAAAATTCTCCTATGCTCCCTTATATGGGTTTCTCTTCCAAAAGTGTACACGTTGATTAAAAAAAAAACTTGCTCTAAAACTAACCTTACTCTTACGAACGTAATTTTAATTTGCATATTAAATTTTATTCCCTTATCCTCGTCTACAGAGTGCTGTTGTTTAATTCAGTCAATCAAGTCATAATTTGTTCATTACAGAATTTTTCTTTTCTTGAGCTACGTATATTGATTTTTTTTTATCAAGAGAGTTTCCAAAAGGGCTCGGGTATGGAGGGAAGCAGAGCAAAGGAAAAGCGAATGAGGGGCTTCTTTTTCCCATTTTTTTTACTCTATGACCATTCGATAACGTCAGTATCGATGATATATGGGATAATATTATTGCGCAACTTGACAGCAGCGAAAAGGTTTGAAATTCGTAGAAGGAAAAGAATCGACACGATTTCAGCTTGCCAAATAATAAACCTTGGGTCTTATTTACCGGAAATTTGTCAAAATGCTAGGGACACAACCCCGAAAAGGAAATGTACAGGAAACGGCGTTTTAGCTACTCAGCAAAGTTTGTAATCAGCGCACTTTTTATAATTCGCTAACTGGAGAAATAAACATTTTTGATATTCTTTAGAATATCAGGTTTAAATCGCTTATTAACATTATTATTGCTGCTTTTATAACGAAGAAGCATTATCTGTTTCCTTCGGTGGATTGCTTTGACGGTTCCTTGCACCTGCTCTTAATCAGATTTTGCCACATGATTAAATTTTCTGGTTGCATAAAACCCTTCGTCTATTTTTCTTTTTCAAATGCCATTTGACGTCAAACCTTTATTAACAATTCATTAAGATAGTAAAGAATTAACTGAAAGCAACAAAGCTGTAAGGAATTTTTTTTTCGCTTTGCAGAATAAATTACTGCAGGGATGACACAATTCTTTTTCGCTCATATCTCTCTAATGAATTAAACCTTACCCTTTTCGTTTCAAAAATTTCTAATTTACTTCCACATCATACTGTAAGCTTTAAACATTGTGATAAATGTATAATCCGATCTAGATAAACAATCAAAAGTAATTGGTAATTTGACCACAAACGTTCTTTGAAAATTAAGTCTGAAAATGGGAGAAATAGCTTGGATTTGACGCTTTAATTAAGTTGTAATCAAGACCTGCAAGCAATAAACAATTTTACATGCATTACTCTGTATCATTTGTGTTTTGGATTTGTATAACTGTTCGGATAAACTTCATATCCACTCCATAAAACCGATTTTTAGATTTCTGATTAACGAATTGAACCGACCACTACATCAACGTTCACGACTTTTAATTGGGAAACACGACCAACTGCGTTGCAATAATCTCGTAAAATTTAACATGCACTCCATTCTTGGAAAAATCCAAAATCTATAATTTTTCATTAATGGTTGGTTTTTATGAAGATTTTAAAATTTCTTGAATTTCACCAATTTTAAGCATATTTCCTAATTTCTCCGGATGTTTTTAACAGTTCATTTAACCCTCCTCTTTCGTTTTCTTCATCCATCTATTTAATTAATTGTATAAGGAACTAGAAAATTTACAGGTTTCGTCATTTTCAACGACTGCTTTAGATTTTATAAAACAAAGTTGAAGAAACTTCCAATTTACCATACGCTTCATTACTTTACCGAACTACTCCAAGAAGAAGATTTATGTATGATATTTAGGGTTTATGTATGATATTTAATGTATGCAGAATACATTGAATTTAGTACAATTTAATCTTCTGAGCAAAAGCTGTTAAGTTTATGTGGCAAAAATTTCTAAAACGAATGATGTTATAGCAAAAATATGAAGGTGGAACACAGATGAGCAACTTTTATAGTGTTCTCTATCTTTCCTTTCCAATTCGCCTTAAAGGGAGTTTATCCTCTCCTAACAACTATACAGGGTGATTCAAATCGTGTGTAAAACAATTTAAGGGGGTATTATAGAGGTCAAGGTAAACACAAAAAGTCCTATTAACGTGGGTCCAATTTTTATTTCTTTTCAAGTTACAAGAAATGTTCAAAGTGTCTCCTTGAGCCTGAATGCAAGTAGTGACGTAAGCATACTCTGCGGACGTCAATCGATTCATGATGTTATGGTAGTTTGCTACAATTGTCTACGAATGTACATGAATTACTTGCACATTACATGCCGATTTCCTGGAAAACAGACTACATGAACTCTTAGAAAATACACCTCTTGCAATCCGTCAACAGATGTGGTTCCAACACGATGGAGCCCTTCCTCATTTTGGTAGAGTTGCTTCTGAATGGCTTAACAAACATGCACTTCCCTAACAAATGGATTGGGCGCAATGGGCCCATAGCATGGCCACCTCGCTCACCGGACCTTAATCCACTGGATTACTATCTATGGGGACATTTGAAACAAATGGTGTACAGTGTCCAGATAGACACACGGGCACAATTAGTGGTCAGAATAATAGCATCAGCTGACGAAATTAGACGTGATCATGAGGTAATGACAAACGTCTACGAGTCACTTATTCGACGATGCATTATCTGCATTCAGGCTCAAGGAGGCCACTTTGAACATTTCTTATAACTTGAAAAGAAATAAAAATTGGACCCATGTTAATAGGACTTTTTGTGTTTACCTTGACCTCTATAATACCCCCTTAAATTGTTTTACACACGATTTGAATCACCCTGTATAAAGACCGTATTTCCGCTTGTTTGAAATATTAACCATAAAATCTTTAAAAGCACAAAACAACATTATAGTTTTTACTCGACCAGATGATAATACGCGAAAAAAATGATGGCGTTTATCTGAAGTGCCACATAAGCATATCAAGAAATAGATAAAATGATATTAAAAAAAAAAAAAGTTCTGAAAAATCTTTATAACAAATTTTCCACACAAAAGGACATCAATATTGGCTTATTAGGTTTTGTTATATGCAAGCTCAAATTGCTCATTTAGCAGAAAGTTGTATGCTACCTTTTAGTAGCTATTTCTTAATAGCCTATTATTGTAGTCGTTTAACCTACATTTATATGATTTAAATAAACGAAAGATTGTTTGAGCGTCTCGTAATCAATTGTATTCATTTACAATCAATAACATGATATCAATGAATTACAGATATCAAATGAAAAAATAAAATAAAAGATAGAAAAATAAAATACATTTTCCACCTTCGTGATTTGTAATACTGCTTAAATTTGTAACTTCAATTCAATTTCTGGTATCGAACAAACGGATCTCTTCTACCGGATCATTTATGATACACGAGGAAAATCTTTTTCTTTCAGCAATATGGAATAGAAGTTAAAAGGTCGGTGTCTTCTCGCGTCTTCTCAGGTCCCTTAGTCGTCCTAATCTGCAGTAAATCGATAAGATAAAAAAAGGAAAAAGTCGAACTGGATTTACCTAAAGGGGATGATAAAAACTGGTCACTGTCGCTTTTATAATCTTCTATATTATTCTTAAGTATTCTACTATTTCAGGAATTTAAACAATTTTAAATTTGGTTTGCGAAATATCACTCATTACTAAAAAGCTCGATCAAAGTTAATTAAATGAATCCTAAGAGAAATTTAGCCTATTTAAAAAAATTACATAATAAGGGAATTTCGGCAATCCTTTTAATATTATTAATTAACAATTCTTTTAAATGTTAATTTTCTTAAGTGATATATGGGCATTTTAATACATAAATGATAACAGTAGGGAAAAGAAGTGAAATATTTTGCGCAACTTTGCGAAGGCTGATTGTCATGCACCGATGGTGAAGGTTGAAGAGCAGCATAAAGATGACAGCAAAGATTGATTTTTATCGTACAAGGAAAAAAAAAGTTCAAGAGAGAATTTTCTAAGAAGAGGCATCTTTTGTTACGACGTCGATAAATTTTATTTCTACCGTAATAATTATTGGAAACATCGTTAACTTCCTAATGACAGTTTGAGCAATTACGAGGCCCGTATTAAAAAGCCACATAAATTACGAAATACGATTCGCAACGTCCTTGTTGGGCATCATTTAATATAAAATGTACACTACGCATTCAAAAAATTCTTCCTTTTTTATTGATATTTTACTACTTTATGGAAAAATCAATTTCAGCAAAAATTATCAAACGCAACAACCGACTTTTATCCTAAAAACATACCCACAAAACCAAAACGTAAGGTAATGTTAGTGTTGGGAACTGATTACCCAATAACTCAATTAAGACCGAATGTAGTTACAAAATCTTCATATTAGAGGAAAATAAATTAGTTTATTTAGATTATTTTGAAAACGGGATTAAAAAAATTAGACAGTACTACTCTATAATTTTCTCCCTTACTTCAAAATTATTTCGCACTTTGAAATTGTGCCAAATTATGCATACAGCAGGAAATAATTTTTTTCTTAGAGGATATGTGCAAGTAATTTTAATCATACTTGAATTTAAATTAGAAGCCAAATCTGAAAATAAAATTATATAAACCAGAAGAAGCATTAAGAAAAGAATAAAAATGTGGTGGTAGAAATTTTATGTTTTTTTAATTACATAGAAATTATTGTTAATAAGTGTAAAGAAGTGTTAAATGTTTATAAGCAATATATTCATTGTGAATTTTTTATCATTTTTCTCTTAATAATGTATATTTACATTCATAAACAACATTCTGGTTTAGAAAATTGCTTTTGAAAAAAAGACCTTCATATTCATTTTTAGACAATTTTTTTCCTAACTGGAGCACATATAAATGAAATATTTCATGAATATATTGTATGATAACGCTTTAATTAACAAGTAAATGACGTGAAAGTTCAAAATTTAACGAATACGATAAAAATAATTCATAATTTCTAATCGGATAAATTTTCAAAACTTCAAAACGCAGCGCATATTTTTTTCAGTCAAATTGTATGTAATAGATCAAAAATAAGAAAAATTACAATATAAAAAACTATGATTATATTTAAGTAGGAATCGAACCCACGATCTCGGAACCTTTTCCTTTCTTCTTAAAATAATAGTTATTAATTAAAAATAAAAAATAAATAAATAATAATTAAAAATAATTAATAAATAATAAATAAAATCAAAATAAAAAGTTGACGTTTCGGATAGAGACTATCCTTTATCAGCAAAAAGGATAATTCTCTAATATTCTATTTGCTTTTAGAGAATTATCCTTTTTGCTTTGATAATTATCCGAAACGTCAGCTTTTTATTTTGATTTTATTAATTATTTTTAATTATTATTTATTTATTTTTTATTTTTAATTAATAACTGTTATTTATTGTATTCCAGGGTTTTTGTGTCTCGTCCTTTTCTCATTTATATCCGTTCTTTCTTATTAAAATAAATTTTAACGTGAATACTCCCTTACATAAAGGATAGTTTAAAGGTAACAATGTAGTTTTAAAAGAATACATACCATAAATTCCTTCAGAAGTATAAAAGGCACAAAGGGTTAAAAGCAATAAATCATAGATGAAGAATTTGTAAAATTCTAAGAAATTTAGATTGAAGTTGGAATAAAATAAATTCCTATTACCATTTTAGGTCAAGAGAGATTTATCTTTCCACTACATATTTTAGAAGGCTTATCGGCTCGTTCTAGAACTGTTTATCGTGGGGTCAACCTCATCAGTTTAAACCAGAGTGAAAAGAGAGGAAAGTAACAAAATAGCGAATACATTTGACAAAAATGTAACGCAAGAAGAAAGGAAAGTAACCAAAGATGAATGTAGGCATTGGGTGTCCTTTAACGCGCTTCTCATCTTTTAGGAAGTAGGAAAAAAAAAGATTAACAAATATCAAATTCATATATCATCATTCCACCGAATATGAGTTACCGAGAAAATTCGTTTGTTTTTTTTTAATAACTACGTGTTTTTATTCAGCAAGGCATTTCATTTCCCATTCGTTAATATTAAATTAATAGTAATAATAATAATGTAACAACAAAGAGGAAAACCGACCAGATAAACTGGAGGGCCAGACCCGAAGTTGTCCCCCAACAGGCCAAAAGCCCAAAACGGGGTTAATGAAATTACAAATAAAAACAAAAAAAGAAGGACACAATGTGACAAAAACGACAATAATAATAAAAGCAATTATAAATTGACCGTATGATAACAGTAATAATGAGTTAGTAAAAAAAAAAAAAAAAAAAAAGTGATATAACAACCTCGGGGTAAACCACCGGATAAACCGGGAGGCCAAAACCGAAGTTGTCACAACAAGCAAAAGACTGTTAATAATAATAATAATAATAATAGATTAGCAGTCAAAGTGAATTGTGAATTTGCAAATCCGGATTATTTTAGCGCGGTACATTAAAAATTAAAGGTGAAATTAAATCATTTCTTCTCGTATATGTCTTAAATTTCGTGGCCCTTTCTGAACAACAATGGAGACGAAGTTTATGAATGTTGTGCAATAGTAAGCAAAGCCATGGGGAGACTCAAATGCCATTCATGATCACGTTCTCGACCCTTGAACTCGAAATAAAAGCAAAGGCGTGTAAATGAGGGGAAACCAGTTGTAGATATTTTTTCCTCTATCATATTATGTAAAGATTTATTTTTTTTAATATTTTGATAAAGAAATAAGAGGTAATTATCACATATTTTACAAGCGCTCATTCTTACGATGGCTTTTAAACATAACAAACAATTCCATAAAAATCTTAGAGTCCGAATTTCAAAATAATTGGTAGAACATTTCTTTTTCTCCCTTTCTGGCTAAATATTTTTAATGAAAAGAAAATTTCCTAAAATATAACTGAACGATGAAAAATGTTAAGCATAACGTGTATCCTATTACACTTCCTCCTTGCTCAGATAATGAACAGCACGTTTCTTGTTTAACTTAAGAGAAAACAGATAAAACCCATCAGGAGATGTTCCATTTTTTCCCCTCTCCTCCTCCTTCTTCTTCTTCCTACTGACGTCAGCTCCTCTGTGACACATGTGTTTCATATGACAGGTGACACAAGACAAGCACTTCCTTGGAACGGAACTGGCACCCATCAACACGAGAAAAAGGAGAACAAATCCACCCACACAACTTGCGCCGGAAATCCCGACTTTAGGATCAGTTTTTCCAGTTAAAACAGTTTCCGTTTGCGGAGGCCGCCTCTTCATGTCCAACCGACAAACCACCGTTATTACACGAATAAATTACAACCGCTATAAAATGTAGCGGTTTCAGCCACGGTGGTTAGAGACTAATTATGTTGCTGGCTTTTATGACTTTATTTATAAAAATAATAACCAAGCGGGCATACAGATCGGACATTCGGTAGCTCCCTGTATTTCAAGCTGAACTCTGGTTTATGGTTATTGAATAAATTTATTAAATATAGTTTATAAAGAAATAAGACATGTAATAAATTAATCAAACTTTCTATTTACGGTATAATATTTTTTTAAAGATTTAATTAGGCACATAATGTTATGGTTTTGTTCTATGAAATATTAAACCGGCATTTATAAAAAAAATTTCCTATAATTGCAACTCCTATTTCCTATAATGAGAATTTTTTTTTTTAATATCCTGTGTCTGACTCGAAAAGTAAAAACAATTCCTATCAATTTTTTTAATATCAACTTTCCTATTTTTCATGAATAATTTAACATCTGAGGAAAGGCGTATGATTAAAACCTCACGGACCAATCTTGAGCTATTCGAAAAGTTTTAATTATTTTCAAAACTGTTAATTAATAAAACGAGCAAATGACTTGCTGGTTTAACCTGAAACAAGTTGGCCATAGTTTATCTAAGTGCTTCGTCAGAAAACCAAACTTAAAATGTTAATTTTGGTAATTTTAATTACTTATTAATATATGCAAAGAATTAAGCAACATAGATGGTCTAAATTAATAAAATTAATTAACATTATACAGAATGCATGATGTTAACCTCAATTTTTTTTAGGAAAAATTCCATAATTTTAATTTTTTTTATTAATTTAATTAGTTTATTATTTTTGCGCTACATTTTCATAAATTAATTAATCAAGATTCCCAAATTAATCCATGTATTAAATTAGTAATAATAGAGCAAAGGAAAAGTTTTCAAATTATAAATGAATAACATAAGAAAAGCAAACACCATTAATTTTCCCCAACGACTGCTTGTAATCGCACTTAATAAAACAGAAACGTAGATTAATATCACTATCTTAGATTAAATCAACTCATATTTTCAGCGGCGGCATTAAATCGTGTGCACCGTATTAAATTTCACTCGGCGTCAGAACGCGTCGCGATCGACAAATCAGCGAAGACGAAAGAGGAATAAAAACCCTAGCTCCCCATCGCATGTCCCCCCCCCCCCTTTTCCTTCATTTCCCCTTCTATAAAATTTTTTAATGAGCCGATTTATTTACATATTGTCCTAACGAGAAATGGTGTCATTGTCTATTTCGCCGAGAAAGGACGCACTTGGTCAACGGCGCTGGAGTTTCACCGCGTGGTGCTAGCGAGTACTCACCGTGACCGTCGGATGATGTCGGATCCCGGGCGATGTTTTCGAGAGGAACACAACAGCACCGACAGCGTGGCTTCTTCATAATCATTTCCTGTTCATAGATTATATCATTTCATTTGCCCATCGAACCGCTTGCTTGTGTGTATATCACCTTTTGAACAAAAGACGTGAGACAGACTTGATCGGTGGTGAGCAGCCAATGAGAAACACGCTTATAAGCGACCCCTCTCGTGCTCTCGTTTAAACGAACCATCCGATTCGTGGAAGGATTTTTTTTTCTTTTTAGTCCATTTACTGAGCATTTCCTCGTCTCCCCGTCGCGCTCGTAACCTGATCAATTTTTATCTGGCTATGCCATCGAACCGACAAGAAATCCAGGCGCTCGAAGAAAATCTTATTCGCTTTTTTTCCGTTTTAATTTTGTCCGTAAATTTTTTTCCGCTCTCTATTACGTCTATGAGTTAATTTTGATCTGCGAGAGACATCTAGCGACAATTAATAAAAAATCTTCAGGTAAGTAATGCAAAACGTTCTTTATTAATAGGAGCGATTTATATCTCCCTCTATCTCGTCTTCACCTAGATGCTTAATGAATAGGCTTAAATTTAAATTCAATATTATTATTAATTTTATTGTAATGTGTTAAAATATATAGCTTATATTGACTTGTA
Source organism: Rhysida immarginata (assembly GCA_023313115.1). Classification (NCBI taxonomy): domain Eukaryota; kingdom Metazoa; phylum Arthropoda; class Chilopoda; order Scolopendromorpha; family Scolopendridae; genus Rhysida; species Rhysida immarginata. Next base: position 3,419,339 of record JAHWFO010060970.1, read on the forward strand.
ATAAGAAGCGGTATTTGTTAATAATAAATGCACGCAATTTTTCACATAGACTTCATTTTGGCATTCTGACCTCTTTTTCGTTAACGAAAACACGCGTGCTAAGCCTGCATTAATGACATTTACAAAATAATTTATTGCAATTAACGTAATGTATGCGCTTCAGTTTTTTTAAAGGAAAATTACATTTAGTTTAATGTAAAAATAAGCGAACTGAAAAGCAAAGAAAAAACAATTGAGAAAGCGTGGTACTACTGCATTGTCAGAACGGTGAAAGAAGCCAAGCCAATTAAAATCATCGGTCGTTCCGTTGCCATTTTATATCGAATTTTTTATTTTGACTTCAGATTCGGATAGACCATCAAAAATTAAGTAAAAATCATAATACGCACACATGCCTTATCTATTCACGAACGTGGCCAAATTTTAAGTCTGATTTCATATGTTAACCAAAAAATGAAAACCTGTAATCCACAGAGGAAAAAGGAAATATCGGATATGTATTTTGGGTATCAGGTACCCATCTTCAGCGACGAAAGACAAAAAAAACACTTTTATTTTATTTATTAAATGTGTTGATCAATCAAATGATATTTCGCACTAATCCACCTTTTCTGGTCAATGAAATGACATTTCCGGATCATCTGATGCAAAATCATGGCAGAAATGCCATTTCATTGACCGGAATAGCATTAAATGGACTAGTATCCACCGTATATAATATCACAAGCATAAAATTTTGACCAAACTTCGACCCCATTTTATCCATGTTCCCGAATAAACAGGGCATATGTACTATAATATGTACCTATTATAACTTTTACATACTTTTTGATGTTCTATCCGAAGCTGAAGTCAAAACAAAAATTCGGAAAAAAATGGCAACAAAACGATCGACTTGACAAATTCAGTAACAATGTTTTTAACATCGTTGAAAATGTTTCACTTATTTAAATTTTTATTGAGCGATGTCTTCATCAACCTGTCTTGATTCTGAATTCTGATTTCCGCTGCGGCCTTTCTAGGATTTGTGGCGTTTGAATAAGTGATTATTCGTTGCCAACGTGATTTGCACGCGTCGGAAGAAGATTGTCGGTTGCCTAGCAACGGGATGAGAGAAAATTAAACGGTAAAATCAACGCCTAACGTCTTTCACTTGGAAAAATCAGTATTCCAATTTACTGGATTTTTTCCTTAAATAAAATTTTAGATCATTCGTGAAATTTATTTTATTTTTTAAAAACTTATTAAAAGAAAAATTACCATTAAATGAAAACAATAATAATTATTTTATTAAAACTTTTTTTTCCAAAAAAATTTTCAACGCATCTCTGCTTTCTTTAATGCGAGCGCCGTTGAATGTCATAAAATAAATAATAAGAAATATTAACAGAATTAAAAAAAAATTCCCAAAATTTACTCCAATGGCCTCGATAGAGAGTAGGCTCCTTCTTCTCTTAGGCTTGGACCGCGTAGGCACCGAGGTTGAGACGAAACTTCCGGTGTGCGTGTGAACAGATAATTGAAGCCCCTCGGAGGCATCGCGGTCACTCTCTCCGTTCACTCTCTGGCAAGCATTGTTCACAACCGAGTGTAGGAAACAGGCTCGACGCGGGTGAGTACAACAAATCAACAAACCCAGCAAACCGTTCATTTTCTCTCATTTCCCTCCTTACATTTCTCTTTACTATTCCGTGGTTGCTTTTCCTCTCCTTTCTAACCATCACCATCGTCCGGCTTCTCACCAAATAAGGAGCGGTCGATGTTGGGGCGAGGTCCGTCCGTCCGATTACGATCAACCACCTTTAAAACTCATCCACTACACCTCCTTTTATCGTAACCCTTACCTTATAAGTAATCCTTTTTAATAATTCTCGTTTCTCAAAGGGGGTGAGATAAAAAAAGGGGAGAAAAGAAGAGAAAACAGGGTTTTGTTCTGCTATAATGGAAGATTGAAGTTGTTTGCCCCCAAGGCATTTTTTTGGATCTTTTTTATGAAGGGGGTTTCTGTTGGGGAAAAGGGGGAATGACACTACCGCTCCTATTGGTTGAAGCCAAAACAGAGTTTGTTGTCGAGCAGAGATGGATTACATTGAGCTCAGCGTCGAATTAACTCTGGCTTAAGTTGCAGGTTTCCTTCGTTTTCGTCGAGAATTTTCTGCTTGACACTTGAAAACTTTTTCACTGAAAAAAGACGCCAAGACAATGTCTTGATAACCTATGTGAAGGGCTGGGAATTTGTAACAGGAAAAAAAAAAACTTTGTTTATTTTGTATAAATATTTATGCTTCTAAAATCTAAACTTTGCCTGGTGTACTTGAAGAAAAAAAGTATACGAAAAACTTTTTTTCCTTTTAAGTACTAATATGAATATCTAGGAAGTAAAAAGTTCTGAAGCGTGACACCAATTCCACTGAACTAAATGTTAAGTTGTTGTTGTTGGTTTTTTTTCTTTCTTTTTTTTTTTTTTTTTTGATGTTTGTTACATAGCCTTAGGTTTAAATGGTTCTAATTAGACATTACTAATTACATTGGGGTGGGGGTGGTTATTGACTAATTATTTAATGGCTCATTCTATAAATTATCATTTCGTTATTGATGCATAATTTCAGAATTATATAAATAAACAGTTTTGAAATGAGATATCAGAACTTTGTTACATTTTTGACACTTTTATTTTCGTAATCTGTCAGGAATAAAAGAAGTAAAAGGAATATTATAACATTTAAGTGATCTAGATTTATTACACTTCTCGCTTATAACTAATTACACGACTCGCTCATTATACATTACAAAATGTAGAACATTAAAAAAAAATTACTTCCGTATTTCTGGTTTTGAAGTTCTCATTTCAAGTCGTTTGAATTTTAAGCCAATCAGCATTAAAAAGAATGTTTATGTTTATACATCAAATTAGTAACACAATAATTAGTTTAATTATGTTTGAAAATGTATGGATGTAATTTTTAAAAATGTTTCTTTTTTTTTCTTGTAAATGAACTTTTTTGTAGCTGGAAATAAAATTTCTTTAAAAAAAGTTAATTTCAAAAAAAAATTATATTAGCTCCATATCTAAATATAAATCTTCAGAGAACCTTTCCACCACGCTAGACGATATTGATTATTATTGCTATAGTATTATACCGAAACGCCAGACGTTGCATTTTGATTCTCCCCTACCCATCGTTGAAGAAAAAGAAAAGATTCAAAAATAATAATGAAACTTTTAAAGCAGAGTTTAAGACGTCGAGATGGTTCTGCAGAAGGCACTCCTTTGTGGTTATCGTTTATGGTGCCCTTTACTAATCCCCATACATAATCTTTATTGTTTCCGCTCGGGTGAAAGTCCTCTTCAATAAAAAATCAAAGAAAGGGTGAAGTGGATTCCATTGAAGTGGGAATTAGACATTTAAATGGATTTGAAATTGTCCCCGACATCAGCTGAATAGGCAGTTCAATACAGAGATGTCAATGGCGAGACATTTCTTCAATTGATCTCCATTATTTAGAGGACGCCTCGTAATTTGTCTCATCATTTTTCTTCTCGTTTAATTTGTCGACATTAAGAGGAGGAAAGGTCTTTCGTCTTTTATGTTCTTTTTTTCCTTCCCCCTTTTTAATCCAAGGCGTTTTATTATCTAATGAGAATAACTCGTGTTCAAAGTCTGACGACCGCCTCCGTGTCGGGAGAACATTCTCGAAGAAGAGACTGGCAAGTGGGACGATGATTTGGTTGAAAACTTAAACTGAACTTTTTTTTTTAATTTTTATTTTCGTTTTCTTCTCGTTGACAACTTCCTCGTTTCTATTTCCATCGGGCCACGTGGCCTTGTGAAAATGGCGGGAAGAGGAGGGACCAGAAAAACCCTTTAGCATTTCTCCCTCCCTCCGTGAAGTTTATTTAAATAACCATTAGGAAGGAAAAAACTAACCAGTCAAGGATTTCAAGAAGACAGACCCAAGACTTCTCTTCTCTCTTCCTCATGCTTTAAGAGTTAAAAGTTTCGTTTTTGTGTTTATTTCGATTTTATTTTTAAATTGAGAACGTAAGAGGCTCAAAAAAGGAATCGCGACCGTCTTAAGTTCGAACTCCTATTAAATGTTTAAGAAAGCAAAATTTGTCTTTAGTGACAAATAGTTTATGTAATTGTAACGGTTATACAATCATCGAGAAGATTATTTCTTTTTTTAGGAGAACTTAATTTGTTCGAAGGTTTAAATTTCAAGGCAAAACTTGAAGAAGCGATTATTGTGAATCAGACTCCAGTTGAAGTGGAGTTCAGGAAAAAAAAAAACCTCTTTTTATTATTATTATTAATCAGCACAGCTCATTCTTTATTCATTAACTCGTTTCATTTTTATGTATGTCGTCATAGAATCGTTTCTGTTTGTGGGAAGCAAAAATGAAAACAAAGCTGTAACCTTGTAGATTAATTCCAAAGTTCGGTGATAATAGAAAAAAAAAGTTACTTGAATAGTTTTAACAAAATCGTTTCCCCCGAGCAACACATTTTTATTTCCTTTTTCGTCATCCAAACAACTTTATTTAATTTTTTTTTCTTTTCTTTTTTGCATTTTTAGATTAGAAATCCAAGATGAAGGTGATTTTTCTCACCCTTGTCGTCTGCCTATTTGTGACGGCCTCGATTGCCAAAAAGGTAAATTAACTACAAAAAAATGGTATTTAAACCGTATCAAAATTATACTATTTCAAATCCTGTTTTTGTAATATTTGAAATTGTATATTTTTATTATTGTTTCGTTATACTGGCATTTTATTCGAAAACTGATTTAAGGAATTTGTATTATTTTTTCCTCTATAAATGAGAGCATTCTTTCCTAAAGCTATAGAAAGGATAATTCTAGGTTTATGTTTCATTTTTTTCCCCTTTTCTTATTGAGATTCTTGAATGGGTGGCATTGTCTAGACTAACTATTGCTTATGTGGGTTGAAACCAGGCGTTTTTATCGTTCACGTGCTGATGATCGACGACTGAGGCCTAGAAGAATGTTCTTTGCCTTTTGGTTCCAGTAAGGGCGAGGAGAGTAGGAGGAGACGACAGCGAATGCCGATCGAGCGACGAACATGTTAATGATGATGATGGTGATGGCCCTGGGGGGGGGGGGGCAAAAGAAAAGGGGGAGGGGGTTTTCTTTCGATTTTTACTCCCGTTGGAGGGCGAGATTTTCAACGGCTGGCCAGCTGAGACCATCAAAGCAATTACTGGCGAGGATTTTTCGTGTTAAAGGGGGTTACAGGCCTCCTCCACCTCCTCCGACGCTGCCGCCTTGCTTTAAAATTTAGTCTCCACCCGACGTCTACTATTTTTTAAGAGAATAAAAATGTATATCACTCATTTTTTTTTTATTTAGAGTTCATTGCTATTGCCAGCCTGGCTATTCCTCTTTTTTGTTTATATATTTTTAACAATTTGGCGGTAGCTTAAGCAAAAAATGATTATCAAATGATTAACGTTTGATGAAAACCAGAAGTCTTGGATGACTAACCAACTTCTCTCTCTTTCTCTCTCTCTTTCTTTTTTTAACTTTACAATTTTTCTTTTTTTCTTTTAATTTGACTAAAATAGCGTCACCACAAAGAGCACCACCACGAGAAGGACAAAGATGCCGAAGAGATTTTAGACCAACTCGACATGATTGCCGAAGATAATAAAGTTGAAGAGGATGATGACAATAATGTTGTCGGAGGGTATGACGTTGAATATAAAGGTATTAAGACAAAACAAATAGATCTTTCTTTAAAGCTTCCATGTCTGAGACAAAAATATAATAATACTCATTCAGTATACATGTATATGCAATAATATTTTGAAAATTGCATATAATAAATTTTGCTTTTCTGTAACAAGTTATTTAACGAAAATGACAGTATTTACGCTATCTTATAAGTCCCAAAAATTTAATTAAAATCCTCTCTATCTATAAATTTTTATTTTGCTTTAAAGGTTTACCCTTTATTATGTCAGGATACCCTTGTGTTTAAAATTTTCAAAATTATTCAACGAAAAATATTTAGGATATTGTTTTATGTATATGAAAGACGAATCTAGGAAAAATTCCACGTTAAAATGACAATTATAATATCTTATTTTCAGCTTTAGCAACTTCTATTTTTAAGACTGTTAAATGCTTCGCATAGGAATGCTAATGGGAAACAAAGGCAATAATAAATCACTGTATTCTTAAATAAATAAAATTAAACAAAACTTTGACTTTACGCGAAAATAATTTTTTAATTTTAGTTTTTTTTTTAATAATAAAATCTTCATATTTAATCAGCAACCAAGGAATAAGATTTTTGGAGGAATTTTGAATTAATTAGTTATGACATTTAAATATCGTAATATCATTTTTCTGAGATTTAACACTACTTTAGCGAAAATATTTAGCGTTTTACAATTTGCTATTTTTAATAATAAATAAGGCAGTTTTAAAGGTAAGTGTTCTACTTTCATTTTGATTCTTTCAGAATAAAAAGCATTGTTATTGAGGGTGTGCAAATAGTAATTAGTGTGACTTGATGACTTTTTTCAACTTTATTTAAAGAAACAAAAATGTAAAACTAACCCCAGTCTTGCTCATCTCATCAAAGATCATATCGTAAATCATTTTGCAAAGGCAATGATTGACTAACAGTTGGAATAGAAATCCAAATAAAATTTAACCAAATGATTTGGATAGACGATTTAGCGGACCAGAAGGCCGAAATCGGAATTTTCAAAATTATGGATAGAAGTGTTTTCCAGGAAATCACTTTGGTGGTAGACGTTCAATTTCATAACCCTCTGGCACCCCTGATTTATCTCCACTAAAACTTTTATCTTCCATGGGGATCGATTGTTGATGCTCGTCGGCAACGCAGTGGTGATGGATGCGCTCGAATTCAATCAACGTAAAAGCAACCACCTTAGCATAAAACGAACTCTTCAGTAATATAAGAAGGTTGAAGAATGTTTTTTAAGTCGTTTCTGAGTAGATAACGCCGAATCCGCTTTCCTTTTGATACTTTTTTCTTTTGGTTTTTGAAAGAATACTGCCGAAAAAGACCGATATTTCCTCTGTGATTAAATTTAAAAACACGTAATTAAATGGAGCTTCTTTTAATATTTTTTTCCAGCTTTTGCTAAATTAAATGTTCTATCCTAAAATTTAAAGTTTAAAATCAAACTTCATTTAATTCAAACATTATATAGTAAAAAATTTTAGACTATAAAAAATAAAGAAATATCTTCATATATTGATTTAACAAGAAATTATCTCCGGAATATCGCAATATTAAACGCATCCCTCGAATGTCGGAGTTGCCGGCTGGCTTCTTTCATCATCATCTATTCAAAATTATGAACTCTTCTTAGAAACTATTTGACACTTTTATGCGTATCCTGGTGCATGTGTTATTTAAATGTTGGTTATTATCTCGCTAATTGTTATCTTCAACACACTAATCATTAGCCTGTCAGATTTCTTTTCATTAATTATGTCTTATGCTGGCTGTCTATATATCCATTGCAAGATAACCATTGCAATCGCAATGATTAGAAGATTTAAAAGACAACTAGGATGCAAATTAAAAAAGTTATTATATTTCATTTACTACACAGTTTTTTCCCCTCGTTGTGTATTATGCTAATAGCTCTCAAATTTTTATTAACTTTAGGGTTGGGTTTCTTTTTTTCATGTGAGGACCAAACTTATCCATAGAGGACGCTTAGAGCGAAGGATGCGAACTGAATGTTTTATCAGTAGATGGCAACACATGCATTTATCTTCTTATGAATCGAAACCATTTTGAGATTTTGAAAGAGAAGTGAACTGATATGATATTAACAGTAAACATGAATCAAGGATAACTCAAAATCATAAAAATAAAATTTTTTTGTGTTAATTTTTTATTCAAAAGAAGAAAATTATTGAAAATTATCTTATTGAATATACCTTAAACTGATACGAATCAACTTTTTAAGGTGACCTATCTATTATTTAATCAATAATAATGGTCTCTTGATTTTCAAATAGAATGTCATTCATAGCGTTTATCAATTTGTCTTCTACTTGAAAAGACAACTTAAATACGGCAATAGTTTATTAAACTATTTTATTGTTTTCAATTGTATTGCAGTAACAAGTATCTCCATAAAGAGGACGCGGGAAATTGTCCACCAACGGGCTAAGCCCAAAACGGGGTTAATGTGTTGGTTAGCCATCCCGCTGATGATGAGTAGAATCTACTGTAAAATTTCAAATTGCTTCCTCCAGTGACTCTTGAACTACGCAGTCCTATTGAGGCTAATAGATGTGGTTCATCATTACAACCACTTAAAATGCAAACTAAACAGATAGTCGGTTACAATTTTATCAAGAGAGTAGAAAGAACTTGTTCCCTTTATTAATATCTAACAATAAGCTAATTTTATAACATTAAATTTTTACAATGCAAAATGAATAGCCGATACTTCATAAATTTTCTATTAATACCGTAAAACTAGATTATGCATTTAGATAATGACGTTTCCTTATTAATTGATTGAAATTTTCAAATTTCAAATTTCAAAAAAAAAAAAAATCAAACGTTAACACTTAAGTAAAAACCTGGAATTTGCTTATACGATAGATAACCAATTGCCTTAAGATAATCTGTTCTTGCTGTCGGTGAGACAACGAGATTATCCGTTCTTGCTGTCATGCTTTTCATCATGGGTTAATAAATTATTCTAATTGAGCTGTGTCCTTGAAATTTGTTCGATTATCGAATTCGTATGTGCCCTCTCATCCACCAAATTTTGTGGCCACAGTCTCCTTGATTCGGGAGTTATTCGCTTAACCAGTTTCCATTAGAATTTATGAATGTCTGGAAATTGATCATGCACCTGATGCCCATGCATCCTCTTATGAGTCTCGACGTCGATTAGCAAACATTTCATACAAATACCATACAAACAGTGTCGGTAAAAATTATTCTAAGCTTCCATAATGACCATTTAGCTGCAAACTAATTGATTTTTAAAAACTAATCAATTTCATAATCCATTTAGAGCTAGGAACTTGGCTTCTTGGAGAGGCTGCATACTTGATTTGAGGTCAAATGGACTCACCACTTTGAAAGAGATCTATGTTAAGACAGACTCACAATCCTTTAACTCTAAAGATTTTTATTTTGTTTACAATTTTCTCCAACTAATGATATATTGGAGACGATACTATGAAACTTTAGAATGAAACTGAAGTGCAAGCTAAGTCAAAATCATTTGTTTTAACCGTTCCTTCTTCTACATTTTCTTAACAACTTATGAACAAATAAGTTTGCTCGTTTATTGATACAAAGGGTGTTTCAAAAAAATGTATGCACAGATCTTACATCCATCGATTTTTACCTATGGGGAAACCAGATAACCTGGACACACTTTTGAACGAGATTAAAGCAGCATGTTCAGAAATCCCACTGCAAATCTTGGTGGGAGTTGCTGAAGCAGTAGTGGTCCGTACTCAGAGATGCAACGATGTTGAAGGCTATCAGTTTGAGTATTTATTGTAACCTGTAATCCAGAAAGTGCATTGAAATCTTCAAAATGACTTGCAACTTTACTTTCAGGTAAATAGATATCTCTGTAAGCACAATTTTAATAATTTTTCTTTCCCTAAAGTGCATATAACGCTGTGTCTATGTCATGTATAAGAGATACAATGAAAGCATTAAGTAATATTTTCTAAGTCGTCTGATTTTATCTCCTGACATTCCATCAATGAAATGTGAAGAGCTTTTTCATCATGTGAATATCACTTAAATTGTATCTCTTCTCGTTATTTTTTGTAATAATTTTATTAAGTACCTGGCAACGTAAATACGGTTCCGTGATTATAAGTTGATGAAAGATAAAAAATTATTGAATAAATGATAATCAGTTATTAACACAAACAATTAGTCCAGATCAAACTGGCGTGAGATCGTTTTTGTCCTTCATGAACGATGATTTGATATTATTTTCGTAACATTAAACCAAATGAGAATTGTTGATAATTAATAGGAATTTTGCAAAAGTTTGCCTCGGAATGTGTAATCGAATTTGAAGCATTAATTTTATTTACTCCAGTATTCCATGAAGTGAAAACTCAAAATGGAATTTCGGGGAATTTTTTTTTTTTTTTCATATGCTTTAGGTTTCATAACAAACCAATCAAAAATGCGCGAGCTTGATTACCAAAACGAACTTAAAAGCTCATGAACTTTTATCGGAGGTGACAAAGAAATGGAGAGTTGGTCTTTCTCTATTTCTCTATTCTAGTGTTTAATGGTTATTAAGAAATCGAAGTCAGAATTTCAATAATCCAAAATTTTTTGCGGACACACGGACTGACATACAGACTCTAAAAATTTCAGACTTTTTAAGTTCGTTGAAAATAGAAACTTTATTTTTCGTACATTTTGCTTGGGACAATAAATATTACATATCAAATTTTCGAGCATTTCTATTTTATTTTTCAATATATACCTTATATTATGAATTGATGCAAAAAATAAACGCATATGGTAGGATTCTAACTTTCAACTGAGAATTTTCAAATGATTTTCTTAGGCTTAACATAAACGCTAAATTATTAAAAATAACTAATTACAATGCTGAAAATTACAAGAAAACTAATTACTTCTCTACAAAAATAAGCTCTTGTAGAGAAGTAATAATAATAATATAATATCGGAATAGTTTATGAAAAAAAGCAAAATTTATATTTTCAGTGGGACTTGCATATTCTTATTGAAATTCGTTTAGTATATCAGAAAATGCTTTTTTTTTTGCTTAAAAGGGTTTATTTAGTTATTTGTTTGTTTGTTTAACGACAGATCCTTGTGCCACCCATCATTGTACGACGGGCAAAGAATGCGACATCGACAGCGAGGGTAAGCCCATCTGCGTGTGCATTCGCAAATGCTCGGACGAGATTGACGACCGTCGTAAAGTCTGCAGCAACTATAACGACACTTGGAATAGCGATTGCGAACTCTACCGGATGCGATGCCTGTGCGATGAGGACAGCGAGCACTGCGTCAAAAAGAAGTACAAGCACATCCACGTAGATTATTATGGCGCCTGCCGAGGTTAGTGTTCACAAATTAATGAAAGCCCTTATTGCCTGCAGCCAGTAATTACAAGTTGTCTTTAATATACTCCCATTCTAAAATATTGCTGAGCTTCATCTTACTTTAACATATTTACAAAAGATTACTAAAATTTAGCTTGCCTTCTTAATTTGGTAATTTCACTGATAATATTTGAAAACACTTTTTCTTGATTCAAATATCATGCCATTTCTCCAGGCAGATGAGATTAAATGGATAATTTAAGAAATTTAATTACTACGCCCTTAATTTCCTATAAATGGATAGAGAATGTTAAATTCGCTCAACTCACTGTATAAGTTCATTCCAAACATATTCAATGTTAATGTATTTGGTTATATTGTGGTCTTGTATTACGTTGTGTAAATGGAAAAGAGATTTGTTTTTGAAGCAATAAGGCCAAGATTTGGTTCAGCTCATGCTGTCATGAAAATGAAAATATTTTAAGAACATACATCGTTACATTGATCTGACGTCATTTCCCACGATTGAATCCGTTAGAACTTATGTGTCATTTAAATTAAAAGTTTTATCTCTACTGCACCTAGATGTTTTCTATGGAAACATTATCTCTACTGTACCTATAGAAACATTATCTCTAATTAAGAAGAAAGGTTCCCCTTACCATATTTACGCAAAAAAATTTTACTCTTGCAGAGTGGAATCTTTTTCCTTATTTGCACTCGCGTAACATGGACCCAACCAATTCGTTTTAACATTATCTATAATTCACCTATAATTTAGTTCCGCTAAGAATGAAATAAAATCGAAATGCGCATGCGTTATTTTATTGTTTCACCGTGTCGCTTCAGCTCACCTGAAGATATAAACCATTTCTCTTCGGATTTGTAAAAAAATCATGAAATTACTATTTGAATATTATCACAAGTCTACTCAAAAGCGGACTTTTTTTGTAAAATTATTTGTAACATTTTCTGATTTATTTTCATTGATAGTGTTATTTTGATAATTTTCATCGATATCTTTCGAAATTGAATCTTAAATCGTAGAGATTACTAATTTGATGGCAGTATGAGATATTTAATATATAATTAACATTGAAATATAATAAGTAAAAAAAATCAGTAAGTGTGTGTATGTGTTTTTTTGTTTGTTTGTTTGTTTATTGTGCATTTTTCCATTAGTGGGAAGTTCCAAATACACACAATCAAGCAGATGCCTTAGAATAGTTTTAGCTCCCTTCCAACGCGGATTGATATAAAATTGAATATGCGCACTTAGCTTTTAGTTTATAGATAGCGGGACCAAACATCTGACATTGTAGACGTTTCCTATGGAAAAAGTTTAAGTCTGCTGCACTTAAGTAAAATGGTTTGCGTTGAAATAAAATTAACCGATAGAAATCCACCTTTAAAAATCTATCTGTCCCACATGAAAAAAAAATCTGCAGGCGATTCTTTGAAAATCTGCAATGGCCAGCAAAGGATCTTATTATGAATATATTTAGAGATTGCTTTTATTGGTTAAATATAGTCTTTAGTTTATTCATTGGAGCTGACCATCGAAAGGCTAATAAATTATCTATTGAAGTCATTCATCTGAATACTAACTTAAACAACTGCCCTTATTTTGCAGAAATCGAAACATGCACTGATCAAGAAATGCTCGATTTCCCAAGGCGCATGCGCGATTGGCTATTCAACGTCATGAAGGACATGGCTGACCGTCATGAGCTGAAAGAACCTTACTTGGAGATGGAAAGAGAAGCTGAGAGGACGATCCATCACAAATGGGTAAATGCTGTCATCTGGAAATTCTGTGATTTGGACACTCACCCTCACGACAGGTAAATCGAATTATAAACAAGAGGTTGCTAATCGTAATTATTTGGCATTTTCACTGATTTTTCCCTTGTTATTTATCTAGGAGCGTGTCACGTCACGAATTGTTCCCAATCCGCGCACCTCTCCTCGCCATGGAGCACTGTATCTCCCCCTTCCTCGACAGTTGCGACGCCAATGATGACCATCAAGTCACGTTGCTCGAATGGGGAGCCTGTCTCGGACTAGATGAAGGCAAGACAACTTCATCCATACAATTTATAAACCTCCTTTACTCTTCTTAAAAGAAAATATTACCAACCTTTGCATTCTTTTTTTTTCAGGTGAAATCATAGACAAATGTCCACAATAAAAGACAGTTGTTGAACTGGCTGAGAGGAGCGCGTTCAAGGCAATAATGATTAAAAAGAACAGTTAATAAATTCAAAAGGAACTGGCTAATTTTTGCTAATGATAATTTCTGCAAGATGACGGCGCCAAATCTCTCACAAAACCGGCGGTCATGTTTTCTCGTCACTGTTATTACTATAGACAAATTGTTCGTCAGTTTATAGCAATTTTTTGTAGGATTTTTTAATAATATTTTTGTAATGATAAGTTTTTTTATACATTAATTAAAAAAAAGTTTTTCGTATATGATCTGTATAAATTATGTAAAAAAATACTTCCACTTGATGAGTAAATACTCAGAAAGGAACCCATTCGAAGTCACAACGAATTTTTTACTAGTTGAGTGTTAACAATTTAAATGCAACGGCGAGTATGTATCGTTACATTCAAATTGGTATTAGATTTAAAAAAATAAAAAATAAGCCCGAGTATATTTCTTGGAGCAGCTAAAAAAAAATGAATCCACTCTTCTTAATGTTTCCTGTTGGACTAGATACTTTATAATCTTCTTTGATGGGTTGTAAAAACTTGATGGATAGATAGGACTGGTTGGTCTGTCTATTGCCTTGGTCGAAGTGGTTACTTAACACTGCCATTTCTTTTTATGTGTGCTGTTTTTATACATGAAATTATTCCATTGCTACTTAGCGTTGTCTTTATGTTTTACAAATTTCCATTTATATCTTCCGAGAATTGGTTAATTTCATTGAATTCATTCCCTCCAGAATAGAACCAACTGTTTTGTTATTTTTTTGTTTTTAATTGCTTCTCTTTTCCTGTGTTAAATCATTGTTAAAAAGTCACCGTCTTGCTGCTGTCTGTATTTGTTGACAAGTTATTTCTCAATGAAAATAAAATTATCATATTCTTTTTCTTTTCATTTACCCCCTCCCCTCCTTTATTATTGTATTCACTGCCAAGAGAATAAAACGTTTTATTTCCACCTTTGTAGTATTTTTTTATTTGCTTAACACAACGCGTTGATAACCCTTTATCCTTTCTGCGAAATTGTTACTACCATACTATTTTTACTTCTTGACAGCGTAAGACTTCCGTGGATTATATAAGGCAAGGATAAAAAGCCCCACAATAACAAAGAAAGGATCGGCTTATTGATTTTCTTATCTTAATTAACAGTGATTATTACAAGAATTTCATGGCCTAGTTATTTATATCAGTAAATGCCACGTGGAAAACTGAATGAGATTTGTTTATAAAGGTGATTTCGAACAATTTCGATAATTCGTAAAAATAACGATTAAAATTACAACACCTTCCGTAAAGATTATGACATTTAGTTCTTTTGGCTGTAACCGTAATAATAACTAAATCGGGCTTATCCAAGCTGTCCGCGGCCCACATCCTACCTCCTAGTTCGGCGCGAATTGCTTTTGGCATGAAACCAAACGAGAAAGTTGGGGCGAGCCCTGTTCCTACACTTTTGAAATGTAAGAACTGCAAATATTTTGAGGAGATAAATGATCGGATTAATTACTCTCGATGAGAAATTATATTTTTGGAAGTAAAATCGTTCCTCTTTGGCAAAATGACGTATATTCCGTGTTGAAATACTTTAATGAGAGTTGACTCTAAAACAAAAACAACATCGTAAAAATAGGTCTTAATTCACGTGTTGTGCGTTTTTTTTAATGCATTCGAATCTTCCATTCATAAATTTTATTAGGACTATTTCCAGAAGTCGAACAGGCCGAGTGTTCAAGAAATTCCTAGCCGCTGCCACTTTTTTAAGGAATTCGGGATGACATAAACGACCAATAGCTCTGAGGGCTGGGAACTCTGGCTGATGTTTCTAGAAATATTTTCACCTCCATCGTAGTGTTTGAAGAAGATAGAAATTCTTCTGCAACTTCCTGGATTCAGTGAAAGAATACAAATTTAACTTGCACGTGAAAGAAAGAATAAGGTTTTCCTTATTCGCAGTCTTCTTCTGTGAAAGTTTTTTTGTTTTTCTTTTACATATAGGACTACAATTCGATTTTTTCTTAATGAGCGTTTTTAATTGTAATTTTTATTATATTAACTTGTTGTTAATTCTTGCCACCAGATGGCAATTAGTTTCTCATTTCGACTGTAATAAGTTTCTTGTATCAGTTGATCTTTTCTGGTATTTAAGTATTAATTTCTAGTGTCACGCGTAAATTTCGTGTTTGCAATTTTTTTTAAATAAATAATCTTTCAATTATTAAGACTTCTTCAATTTCGTAAACAACTTAGAAATGTCTTTCAATTCTCCTTCTGTATCTTCCAATTAAAAGTTGCATAACATGTTCAGAATATTTCGTATCATCATTCTAATTTTGTGTTTTGTTATTGTAGTAGCAGGTGAGTACGAGTACTATTTTAGACGTTATCGCTTAGATAACTTAGTGGATATTTCATTAACAAAAAATAAAAATAAAAAATCAGGGCTGTTCGTCGAAACTAATAAACTTTACAAATCGAACGGATATTTCAAATTGTAATTATCATAACAGGATAGAGGCTATTCTTGTGATAACTTACTACTAAAGAAACTTAAAGATAAGCTTTAATGACTTGTAAAGAGAAAGTTTATACTTACTTAGCAGTGTTTTTATTTTTAAATTACATAATGTAAGATAAATTTCCTGATTTAAATCACTTTGGTTTAAATTCTGATGTTTAAATTCTGATTGGTAAGCTAACGCCTTGACAATGTTGCGTAACGGAATTTCTTGATTGACATTGGGGAATGATATCCCTGAACGTAGTAAATATTACATCGAAATCAGGACACGGAAAGATATATTGCTACGCTAATTACTGAATTTATTGCGTTATCTGCTGAAAGACTTCATCTCTCATGAAATACTATTTGTAGATTGCATGTTCCAATTTTTATAAAAATGAGTTTTAACTCTTAGAAGTCTTACATGAATTATTAAATTTCTCTTTTGTTTTACGCATTTCAGGCATTTGACAAATGCTAACAATTTAAGATTCGAGTTGATATGATATCAGTGAATGGAATTCTAGGATTACATAAGAATATATAAAGAAAATATACTAATATTATATATAAAATTAGCTTAATTAAAATTGTAATTTATATAAGTATTAATCACATGATAATCATTTTCAAATAAGGAAACCTAATCAGACTACAAGAAATATAATCAGTTGTTGTCTTTGACCATCATATCTTAAAATCTCTTCTGCGTCTCTTAAGAAATTAAACTGCAAGAAAACACCTCAAGGATTTACAGGGTGTCCATAAAAGGTCTGACACATTTTATCTGTGTATTACCAAAATAAAACTAATAAAGATAAACAAAAACTGATTTCAATATATGAAACTGTAACTGAAAAAGTTTTAATAAACCAAGTTAATAGACCCCAACGTGTGCTCTTTGGGTCACATGGAGGATATCCAGCCGATAATCAATTTCTTGTCATGTTCTTTTGAGCATATCGACATCCACCTTGTTAATAACAACCGTGATTCGGCGTTTCAAATCCGTAATGTCCTTAACTTTGTGAAACACAATAAAACTTTTTCAGTTACAGTTTCATAGGTAATGATTTTTCCTTCCATTTTTCAATCGAAAAATCATTACCTATGCTTGGAGAGCATCTCCAGTTTATAATCATTATTATTTACAGTTTCATATATTGAAATCTGTTTCTGTTTATCCTTATTAGTTTTTTGGTAATACACAGATAAAATGTGTCAGACCTTTTATGGACACCCTTAGTATTATTAAGTATTATTAAGTAGCGGAAGAATGGAGCTACTTATTGGTTTTACAATGTCAGTCTGTCCCCTTCATAATTTCCGCATTTTTTGAGGTAGAAAGTTGAAATTCGGAATGTAGCTTACTATGGGCATGTGCACTTGCACTGTTCAGTTTGGTTTGATTAGTCCACTGGGGTCGGAGTTTCGGGGGTGGGAATTAGAGGGGACCAAAAGGTCTACGTGTACGTAGATATTTAAAGGAGTTAATTCTTCTAGACAAGATCTACCTTAGAATGAAGTTTGGACCAAATTGTCCCAATGGGTCGGAGTTGCGGAGGTGGCAGTCACTTGGTCTTTAGAACTATGGCAACATATGGCATGTGATATATCATTCGATAGGAACGATAAGAAACGAAAGAAGATAGAACTCTTTTATATTTTCAAAATACTTTGTTTGAGAAAATCAATTTTCCGATTAAATAAAAACTGGGGGGGAGAGGGGGTTAAAAAGTGCAGATAACAGGGTAAAAATAGAAGATCTAATGGCTTCCGCTTCTTTCTTATACCTTCCTCGGGAGGATTAATTTCTTGTTTCATATTACCCAAGAAAGTAAATCATAAAACATTTGCAAATATGCTGAAAAAAAGCATATAAAAATGCTGGTTTTAATTTTTATGTATGCAATATGTCGACTGGCGAAAACTGCATATATGTATTCAATCAGGTGTTCAATCGACTTATTCATTCGTCTGCAATTCGTCTAACAATAGTGTATATGTGCACGCGTATAACCCTCTACGCTTGTATTCTTCCTAGAAATATTCGTTAATCGACGTTACCATAAAGGATAGGAGATAAAAATCATTGCTGTGTAAAATTCGTTTTTGGTAAACCGTTGTTTGCTGACGAAAACTGATAAAAGTTTATCAATTGAATTGTTTGAAATCATTTGAGAAAAAGCTCAAAAAATCAGTTTTCTCGGACGTAGCATTTCTAAAATCAAAAGGAATGTTATATTCTTTTATTTCTCGTCATCCCCGATCGAATGACATATTGCTGCCATACATGGTCATTGAAAAATTTTATTGGGGAGTTAGACCGATTCAGTAATATTTTAATCAGTTAAGTTCAGGAAGAATCTATCGAATAGCGAACATAGATTTAAAAGAGTCAGATCACTCTCGAGAAATGTTCAACGTACAGACGGACATATAAATGGAGAGAATCGAATTTATGCTTTTTATTTCAGCATTTAGTATTGTTGCCACTGTTTCTGAATTTTAAAAATAATAAGTTCTTTGTATGGAAATCCTTTTTAAGTAGCATATTTATTTGCAAAGTTTGAGAGCAGCTTAGAAACTATTTGGAAAAAGAAACTTTGGTCCTTTGGAAAAAGTAATACGGGTATATAATTTGGTCTTCACTTTATACAGGCTGTTTCACGTAATGTGAACCAACAGCCAACTTCTAAATTACAAATCTGACAGAGTACTTTTAATGGAAGAATTATTGTACTTTTATGTGAGGGGTTTTTATGTTTATTCCATTTTTTAAAAAAAAGACTCCTTTTTCGAATATGCAATCGTCAATCCAGGTTCATCCAGGGACCCAACTCGTCGGCCTCTGGCCATACAGGTCTAGATGGACGTATTGGATTCCATTAAAAATAAAAAAATAGAGGCAGTGAAAATGTGGTGTTTGGATTTAAAGAAAAGACAAAAGGCAGAAATTTTTCCTCAAAAACAAAAAGGGAAGATTGTAGGGCCACTTTCTTTGATGGGCCTCTAATGGAAGGCACGGACCCAACTTCAGCACAGACCCTTGCTTTTGGAAGACGTGCTTCTTCAAGAATCGACTACAAATGTGCCCCACATATCTCGGATCGCCGTTACGAACGCTTTCCATGACAGACGGATTGGTCGAGGAGGACCAGTTTAATGGCCACCTCGATCCCCTGATCTGACTCCTCTCGACTTTTTTTCTTTGGGGGCTCTTAAAGATACAGTTTACAGAAGTCGACCAACAACATCTGAGGATATGCAGTACAAGATCCGAGTTACATGCACTGCGTTGGAGGAGGGAACGATAATGCATTCAGCAAGGACTCTGCAAATCGCTTTCAGATGTGCATAGACCAAGAAGGACATGTGCTTGACCATTTATTATAACAACATTTATTGTACAACCACTTTAAGCATTGCCATAAAAATGTTATGTTCAAATAGAATCATTGCTATGCATTATGTTTAGGAACATTTCTATTTTATGCAGTTTCTTTAAATCCAAGCACACCACACAAACTGTCTATAACTCCTAAACGGTTGGATCAATTGGAAAAAAACAAGAATAAAAAACATTTATATGTCTATACAATATAAAAATGCCATTAAAAATAAGGGGTTCTATTGCACATTTCAAAGTTGACTTTCATATTCGAAAATGGAGTCAGTTTTTTTGGAAATGGAATACACATAATAACCCCTCACATAAAAATACAGTAATTCTTCCATTGGATGTACTCTGTCAGATTTGTATTTTAGAAGTTGGCTATTGGTTCATTTTAATGAGATACACTGCATACTTAAAAAGCAAATTAATTTATTTCCACAACCACTTTATTTCACTTTAAAAATATTCTGTATGTCAATACGCCTCATATTTATTAACACAGTTAAAGTCAATAAGTGAAAATCATAAAATAGGTTTGAATATTTAATCACGATAGTCATAAATATAATGTTAAAATAAATACTAAAAAAATTTCGACGATGAAGTTATCAACAATCAATATTATCCGTGAATTCATTTTTACGTGACAATATCTCCCTTTGTTTTCTCCAATGTTAACCGCGTGACTCGATAGTTAATGATCGATCTAACGCTGTAAACATAAATATTTTTATGCCGCATCGAAATGTATTCCGGGATATTGTGTGTTAGTATTAATTCAAAGTCATTGTCGAAAGGAATTCAAGCGTGTGGGCTTTGCTCCTTTTCAAGGTTGTCAAGGGACAAAGAAAGATGAGAGACGGCAATTCTATTCTTGAATCATTCCCATTAACTAACTGAAAAAATTAATTGTAAATAAATGAATCAGTTAATCAACCCGATACTTAGATTGCATGGCGTACGATTGTTCTGATTACATGTTCCTAAATGGTCGCTATATAAACTTTTATAATAGGCTTATCGTAGGCCTGTGATAATATTATAAAACTAAGTTATGTAAAAGTAATTATTTCGAAATGATTATAAGAACTGAAGTTATAAGCACATTTCAAATTCATCTATCTTTTATTTTCAGGCCAATCTAAGTCGTCCTAATTTTTAATTCTTCTAAATGTCAATATAAATTCGAGTTTATTCACCTCGATACCCAAAAATTAATTCTAGGAAGTCGATTGAGGGAACCCTATCCTTTATTGACACATGTGAGGAGGCTATATGAGATCAAGATGACGTAGCCAGCATATTTCTTCAACTTATTGTTGTTTACTGTTGCTCAAGGGCGTTGTTGTTGTCATGAAATCTAAATAAACAGTAATCCTAATCACGGGATCAATTACCTGCTTTCTCCGTCCATTCTCATTGTTCATCAATTTAATAGGAAATGATAGAGAGTTGAAGTGAAACGATGAACGCAAACCGCAAATCATATTGCTATTAAAAACCCTATCAAATGCTTACTCTTATTAAAATTAACTGAACAGAGAAGTGAATCAACACAGGATTTATTGCAGTAGATATTATAGGGGAAATGTGGTACAGCATGGTATATATATTTAGAAAGACCCAAATAGAAGGAGTCGTCGCTTGAAGTTACTTCATTTTCGTAAGAAAAATTATTAAATTTTTAAATACAGCTCTATTCAGATTACATTACATTACATTCCCACAAAGTTGTCTTCAGCTTTCCTAGCCATGATATCTTCTTTTACGATCTTACCTCCCATCGACCGGATTTCTTAATGACTTTAAAGTTGAGATTTATAACAAGCTCTAATTAAAATGGTGATTTTGACATTTAACTTTCAAGGTAACAATACAGGTTCAAAAATACTCCAAAAGGAGCATATTTCTTAAAAATAAATAGTATCACTTTAATTTAGTGAAAAAAAAATTTCTATCTGTTCTC
Source organism: Rhysida immarginata (assembly GCA_023313115.1). NCBI lineage: Eukaryota > Metazoa > Arthropoda > Chilopoda > Scolopendromorpha > Scolopendridae > Rhysida > Rhysida immarginata. The sequence goes on from JAHWFO010060970.1 coordinate 3,440,513, forward strand.
AATTAATTATCGAATTAACTGAATCTAAACATTTCGTGTCCCATTCAAGCACTTGCACGTCATATTCGTTGCTCAATTAGTTCAGAGAATAATACTTGTATGGCCGATTTTCTCGCTGACTTTGTATAGATTGCATAAACTATATAAGGTACAAGGAGTTAATATTCAATGATAGATCAACATGTTATTATGCAAAATTAACTTTTTTTGCGAAATACGGATTTCACAATATATTAAAAAAGCATCGCATCAAAATTTTGTTCTTAAAAAGTTCAAATATATCTCCGAAATATTTTCCAGTTTGGCCGAGTTTTTCTGGGGTGCCGTGACGTGGCTAAAAAAAATATATACGCAATACTAGAAGATATTTTTTTTTATTATGTAAGCAGTATCAAATATGGATTACAATAAAAAAAATTACCAAATGACCATAGATTTAACGTAATATTCACATTACTTCTTATGAAATAGGTAACTCTAGCTACAACGAAGAGAACTGATGAGCAGAAAAGCATCAAAGGGCAATTCGATGGCATGACCTAAATAATTTTTAGCCTTTTATATTTCACGAAACAGAAATTACAGATCTGATGATATAAAAGCGTATTCAAAATGGATAATCATTAAAAATTGAACCCCTAAATTTAATTAGAATCTCATTTGACCTCAGTATTGAATACTTTAAAAAAATATCATGTTTTCATGCGGAAGTGTAACTTCCTTTGAAAGTGGACTTCCTGTTCAGTTTCGTAATTTAAACTTTATTACTTCTCTGTTGATGGGAACTAGTTGTCTTTGAAATTGTAGGAATTGCGCAGTTTTCATTTTTTATATGTTTCATTTATGTTTTTATTTTTTATAAACTTAAAGTTAATATGCTGTCGTAGCTTTATATTAGGCCAAATATCTCTGATAAAACGTTCATTTCTCGTCAGTGATCCGCAACATAAATTTCTTTACTTCTTCACTTTTGACTCATTTCAGTTTTTCATGAATTAATGAGAGCTCAAACTGTATTCAAGCTTTTTTAATATTCCGTATCTGGTAAATTCAATTATCACATGCATTACTATTGACACTTAAGAATTATTTTATTACATATTTATGGATTTTTACAATTTTAATTCCTCCAAAATAGAACCGCCATTCTTTTGATAAGATCTCGACACTTTTATGTCGATGCCCACTGGTTGATAGTTGCCTCATAAACTAGCCTGGCAAATCTGCACTAGGTGGGCAAATACTGTATTGTCTTGCTATCCTTCTGTGTTTTTATAACACATTCATATCGGTGGAAGGATGGATCATAATACTGTTCCTATTAACTAAACAGGTGGTGGCCTTACAGTATAACAGAGGGACATCAGGAGTTCCAACTAGTTTCGCCATTTATTCCCGGCTTTGTCAAGGATATACAGCAAGAGGCATGCAAGCCTTTATATATACAGAACAGTGGTACAAGTTAAGCAATGAGCGTAAATACATACAAGAACCAAGAGGATATAAAGCAAGGGGGCCAATGAGAAAAAGGACATAATGGCCAAAAGGCCATTTTTATTCATAATGGCCAAAAGGCCATTTTTATTCTACTGGCCATTATGTCCTTTTTCTCATTGGCCCCCTTGCTTTATATCCTATTGGTTCTCGTATGTATTTACGCTCATTGCTTAACTTGTACCACTGTTCTGTATATATAAAGGCTTGCATGCCTCTTGCTGTATATCCTTGACAAAGCCGGGAATAAATGGCGAAACTAGTTGGAACTCCTGATGTCCCTCTGTTATACTGTAAGGCCACCACCTGTTTAGTTATAACACATTCATTGAGATATTCAAATTCATTGAGAGAAGATCCCATGTGAACGCTTTTGTCTCTCTATTTGTTCTCAAGATACTCAACTGGAGGCAATTCTAGATTTTGGATCGGCTATCCACTATTGCCGAATAAATGAAACTTGGTGAATTGGATCACTTGCATCCGGTACTTATGTTAGTTATTCCTGCATGCAGAAGTACTTTATGATAATGAAATGGCATGTAAGATCTTACCGAAAGTTTTGAGACGAAATTTTTGCTGGAGTATGGCAAAAGCCATTTCCCGGCCGAATGAAAGTCTTTATCTTAAGACTTGATCAAGTTTATTTCTAACATTGAAGTAAAGGTTTGTGTGTAATAGAATCTCCTGTGGAAGAGTACCTAGTGGTCATTAGCTTCTGTTTTAATGCTGCTAGAACTGCTGTGGAAACGATGGAAAGGAATGAGTCGTCCTAATATGTATCGATATTAGGCTCGCTTCCATGAGGGAGAGAAGACTTACGGCAGTGCCAGAAACCGCTATTCCTCGACTGTCAGGATGGTTCCTTTAAGATGACAATGCGTCATCTACTAACGCTACAATTATGAAGCAGTTAATGCAGAAAATATTTTACCCTCCTTACTCGCTAAGCCTTCTGCTTTTGCTAATTGTTTTCTGTTTCCCAAAAAGCCGACATTTTACGAGAATAACGGTAAATCAGAATCAGAATGTCCTTACTGCATTCATGGGTTCCTGCATTCATTTTAAAGAATATCAAAAATTTATGGTTAAATTTGAAGATATGTATTTTACAAAGTTTGCCTCAAAACTTTGGCTCGCACCTTGTGTAGAATTTTAGCAATTTCTCTAAAGAGGCCATTCCAATTGAAAGATCGCCCTTATTACCTTATCACTTCCAAATTTTGCTGTTGATACTATGCAAAATTACGTATCCTTCTCCTGCAGTCTCACTGTCGTCCAGCTGACTCTTGACTTTTGATTCTCAGTACTACCCAATGTTTGTGTCCCATGAAAATATCCGACGATGCATTAATATTGTCCATATTAAATTTTGTACTTCAAGCATAAACTTTAAAAGGCAATTAGCGCTTGAATTTTTAATCTCTATGAGCGTCGGCGTCGGTCAATAAGCAGTTTTTCTTACAACCGTTTCCCGGACGCCGATATGAGTGCGAAATATTTTAACTTCCATAACTTCCATCAAGTTTATTAAACTTTTTTACTATATTTCTTCAAAAGCAGATTATGAAATGTTGAACACATTACAAAGCACATACCGACCGGTAGACTTTCTAAATGGCACCTGACAATTAAAGCATTCTGAGAGTCCGTTACTCATTGCCTCTTGGCACGTTACACGGTCGTCATGTTGATATTCCATAAATAATCTACCAATTCTTTTTAAAGCATATTTAGATTAATGTGTGTCTGGAAAGTTCATTGCGTCTACAATTAGATGAATGCTTAACGCTTTTGGTGGAATGATATACGCTTCGCGTTTCATCGCTCTCTTTATTAGATGTGTTTAATATACTAATGTGTTACTTAAAATTTCTAAGTCGAATATAGCCAGGCTATAAAAAAGTAATAAAAAATAAAGATATCCATATATGTGTTATTAATCAGTTAATAGGGAAAATGAAACTCAAACTTTTTTCCCATCCTATATCTATCTCATCATCTTTAATCCATAAATAATTATCCAGAAAGGTTTACTACTGATGATTGTGCGTCATTGCTGACGACTCGAGTTCTGGCATTGATTTCTGGCCGTGAAAGTTCACAACAGTGGCCTTCTCTCCCGGTTCTCTCTCCTTTTTTTGCCATCATTTGCAGCTTTGTCCTTCTGTTAACACGCACATTTTACATGTGTTGGATTAATCATAAAGGGTTGCGAATTAAATTCCTTCATAAAAAATAAAAAGGAGGATGGACGGTTCCGATTCACATAGATGTCTTGTATAGAGTTAACGTGAGAATAAGAAAGAGTTAGAATTAGAAAGAAAGGGTATTAAACGAAACGCCTAAAACACGTGATTAAATTCATTATGTCGAAATTACTTTTCATCATTTTGAAAGGCATCACTTTCGACCCAAAGGATTTTGGCTCAAAATTTATCTAGTTTGGACGTTTGCTTTTTCAGTGATAAATCAACACGCCTCGTATTTCGCCCTCTTCATTCCCGAATTACTAAGAAATTATTCGTTTTTTCCGGGGTCGTCGAGCATTTGAATTAGACCTCACATATAAGGAGGAAGAAAATTTATTTCCTTGTTAAAATGCAGAAAAAGCAAAAGGAATCAATACTTCCTATACAAATTTCTCTCTTTCTTCGACGTAGCGCTTGTATAAATGTAAATCCTACTTTGGTTGTTTAATATATGAATGGCGTGTTGTTTCGCAAGGATGGATATTAATAAATTGAACAAATTTTATTTTAAAAAATACGCATTTAGCCCATTCAGTTTTTTCCTCTTCCACTCGTCTTTATTTCACTCTCTCAAAAGGAGCCCCAATACGTAGATAGCTTTCAGCCCAATACTGCCATATGACCCTTTTATGAATTGCTTATAACTTAAATGTATCTGTCCATTGTGTGGTCCATTGTATTTACGTGCATTTAAATTCGTGAACTTAAGAAAATCCTGCTAAATTAAACGAGTTAAGAAAGGAAAAGTTTTTTTTAATTGCAATGATTTTTACTGATGTTTGCTATTTTTCGTAAAGGAAAAGTAATTACGATGTTTTGATAGCATTACAACATCTATCAGCCCACTTGAATCGTATTTTCTGGTTGTTTTCGTGCCTATGCGACTTTTTTTCCTATGTTGTTTTTCACAACTTTCAAACATGCTTGTTGCAGAGAAAACAGTAAAATGGCGTCGTCACTAAGAAATATAAATGTGCAACATATAAATCAATCGATATATAAATAGAGTAACAAACAGTCTTTCATTAAATTTTTCCTCCGTAAGGAGGTGAAAATATTTATGTAGACATTTCAAGGGGGGGGGGGAGGTGGATGCAATCGGATATCCCGTAGGAGAAATTAATTTTCGTCTTTCTCGTGAAAGAGGATTTCTTCTCTTAAACAAAATATTAGACAAGCATTCCTTTCTAAACTTAAAATAAAAATACTATCTTTCACTTAAGAGTTCATCACCTCTATGATATTAACAAATCAAAAACTTATGGATTGCGATTACTCGTTTCTGGAGCGACTTAAAGGGAGGGGAAAAAATTTTTATTTACAAAATGATTTTAAGGACGTTTAGTGAAGTCTAAGAGATAAAAAGGCTTCTGCAATCCTTTAAGCAATTTGTTTATTGGTTTTTTATTAATATTATTATTACTCTCTTGTATATTTCATGCCATTGTGGTTTCGTGCTTCGTTTGTTTTTTTTTTCTTATGTTTTCGAGCCGAGTCTCTTGACGTCACAGAACAACTTTCTGAAAAGATTAATAAAAATAATTTACTGAAGGTTTTCATCCTTGTGGGGAAAAAAAATTCCCATATCATTCAATCAATTATAATATTGTAAGTTCATCTTGACATTAATCTTTGTATTATATTCTTTTCCATTATTAGTAATATACATGTATCTTTTTGTCTGTGGTTACTTCCAATGGGATTCGGTCTGAATCGGTTTCCCATCGCGGATTTTTTTTATTTTATCATCCGATGGTGAAATCTATTCTCGATCGACTGATAGCAGGCAAGGGAAGGGTTTCATCAAACCAATAGGGAGAAAAAAAAATTAATCGAAAATATTAATAAAAATAATGGACTATTCTTTTGAGTATTAGTGGGTTTTTTTTGTTTTTGTTTTTTTTTTTTTTTTGTACAATCATCACTTATAAAAAAAATTAAGATCAAAATAAATTATCTAGTATTGAAGCAAACATTGTCGATATGGTAAAAATATTTCAAGTACATTTTTATACTATATAAATTTTATTTTAAACAAAATTCGGTTAGAAACAACTTGTAATCGAGTTAATCTCTTTAAAGCTAAGGCATTATTTTTTAAATTTTTTATTATTCCTTTCTTCTTAAAAGCAATAAAAATTTTATTCAAAATTTATTGCTTATAGAGGATAGCACTAATTTATTTTTACTGCTCAGTTTTGAATAGATCATTTATTATGGTTTTTGTAAAATCGCTAGAAAAAGTATTTCAAAAATTTTTCTTATCTTCTCGGATTCTTTAGCATTTAAACTTTTTCATATCTTTATACGCTAAACTTCTCAATATGTTCACTGTAGATTTTCTTTTATATCTTAGTAGGTATAAAGAGTTATGCAGATTAGTAAAAACTGTGCATTTCAACTTTCTCAGAGTTTCAGTTACGAAGAAAAAACTTACCAAATTGAAATTGAATTTGTACCGATTGAAATTAAGTCTTACAAGACCTTACCATTAACTCAGTTCGATAGTCCTGTTCAAAATTGATTACGGCTTGCATCATATTCTTTTCCAAGATCCAAATTTTAAATTCCAAAATCCTGAAAAAAAGTGAAAACCTGTTAAAATGTGTTTAATTGTTCAATGAAGTTTACTACTTCTTAAAATTTTTTTACACATAAATGATTCATTTAATTAGTTCTAGGCTAATAAGTAAACAATAGTCTCTTTTTATACGCTTTTATTTCGTGTCGGTTTGTTTGAGTCAATTCTTTTATCAATATTAAACCATTTTCCCGACAAACTAGGGAGCTGAAACTTGATATACCGTACATACACAGAATCGATGACAATGCATGTTAAAGGAAAAAATTTTCAAATCGGTTTATTGGTTCGTGTTCTAATGTTACTAATTCATTTCACTCGGCCCTCTACAAGTCGGCAACTTGGTTGCTGATTTGCGGAGGGACGATTTTATGCGAATTGATTGTTAGACCAAGCAATTAATTTTACAAATTGTTGACGCCGGCTTGAAGAGATATTATAACAAGAAATTAAGCCTCCCGAGGAAGGTATAGGAAAGTAGCGGAAGCCCTGAGTTCATCTATTTTTTATTCCTTCATCTGCACTTTATAACCTCCCATTTTTTTAATCAAAATTTAATTTTCTCGAACCTTGTATTTAGAAAATATAAAAGTACCTTATCTTCTTTCCTTTCTCATCATTTTCGATCGAATGATATATCACACCCTATATGTTGCCATAAAGTTCTAAAGACCAAGTGATTGCCACTCCCACAACTCCGACCCTATTGGGACAATTTGGTCCAAACTTTACAGTGATGTTTATCTTGCTTAGAGGAATCTGCATACTGAATTTCACTCCTTTATATGCATAAATACGCGTAGACCTTTTGGTCCCCTCTAACTTCCACCCCCAAAACTCCGACCCCAGTGGGACAATCAATTTAAATAGTGAAGGTGCACATGCCCATAATAAGCCACATACCGAATTTCAACCTTCTACCTCAAAAAATGCGGAAATTATGAAGGGGACGGACGGACAGACAGACGGACATTATGAAAACAATAAGTAGCTCCATTCTTCCGCTACTTAATAAAACATAATGAAAGTGTGTTTTGAAAAAGAAAAAAAAACTCTTTTTCTCCTCTTAATTCTTGTTTGCTCTTCACAAGAGGAAAATTTAGAATCTTACAAAATCAGGTTTACAGAGCAAAAAAGTGGTGTAATTTGCAAACAATTAGAACTTTAGAAATAAAGAAAATTAGTCAGGATGTTTCGCTTTAGGATTAATTCAAGTGCGCAAATTATAAAATTCAGTAGCAATTAACTTAGATTAAGAGACATGCGCATTCACACATACTATTTAGAATTAAAAATTACAAACTCAAACAAATTAAAAGAAATTAAACGAAGGCGCGAAACTATGTTTGGCTAAACTACGAGTTACTATAAAAGTCTCCTAAAAGTATTAAAATTGTTTAAATGTTTTAAAGATATTAGTGATCCTGACCATTCTAATATTCTTTATTTGGTTGTCTAATTGAAGTATGCAGTTGCTAGTAATTGACGAAAAGGAAATGTGAGGAATCTTCTACCTTCAAAAGATCATTTACATAGAAATGTAATCGAATATTTAATTCACGCTATGATTCTAAAAATGTTCCTGTTTGTGCTTTTATCGTGTTAAATGTCACAAGATAGAGACATCATGAGCTCCAACATCTCTGAACTGAATCCTCGCCAGAAGATAAGAAAAGGACTCCGGTTATTATTCCTTTCTGAATTTGGCATGTGGAGATTAATTTCGTAACGGCCAGTGCTGGTATCACAACCCCTTTTTTCAAGATAGAAGAGAGACAAAGTTGAAGACAGAAAAAGATGAAGAGGAGACCATGGACGAAAGGAAAGAGAATCGATCGAACGTTGTCCTACATTTCCCAGACCAGAGCAAAGTCGCTAGAGGTGAAGGGGGGGGGGGGGGGACGAAAAGAAAAGATCAGGGGGAAAAAATCGAATTTCTATCAACTAAAGAAAACCTTTAGAAACCAAAAAAGAGGTTGTGAACTTGAATTGTGACTCAGAAGCGGGATGATAAGCGTTTAAGCTCCAGGGAAATTAAAAAAATAAAGTATGACGAATTCAACCACAGGAAAGTTGGATTTCAATTTAAGTGTCGATAATTTTTTTTTCAATCATGCTTAACCAAAAACGCAAAAGAATTTTCATGGAACTATGTCTTTTCAATTGTGTTTACTTGCTGGACACGAAGACAATCGTGCCCCAAATATCAACTCTTTCAAAAGCGATCTATTCGAATTTCCATAAACAAATTTTTGTTATTTTTTACAACTCTTTTGAAACGTGCTTCTTAATGAAAAACAAGCCGAGAAAAATCGTCCTTCAAATGTTCATCGTCCTGATAAATTCAGCTGGAACTCCAACTCCCTTTTCGCCTCTTCATGGCACCTTATCGTCTCTTCAACTTTGACCCTAGAAAAGTGTCACAAAACTTACAGTGCATAATTGCAATTCAAAGAAGAGTTAATGGAGCTTCTATATAATATGGATAACTTTAATAATAGCATTTTAAAATTTTAATACCACATGCATTAGAATGTCTAACACTGGAAAAGAATGGAAAAATAACATATACAACATCAATTCTTCGATCTGGTCTACCAATATCACTCATTTGTCATCTTATATTTTTCCAAGTCAATATATCTTGATAGTTAAGCAACTTGTTTACCAGAAAAAGTTGATTGAATCAATCATCTATTAGAACTCCAGAAATGAATGCATACTCCAAGTAAGAAGTTTTCTGAATCTACGCCAAATTATCTGTAAAAGACTTCGTCCCTAACCCATTTCAGCATCTGATTTTATAAGGAGAGAGAATACTTTCTGTATGATTAAGCCTTCACAAATAAAGTCGTGAAAAAATTATCTGACGTTATAAGTTTCAGATGTCCAATACTCATGACTGGAAAAGATATATAAATAAAAATTGTAAATGAATTCGCATGTTCCTTGAGTAGATAGGATGTCCAAAGTATACACTTCCAAATTAATGATTTTCTTAATTTCCAATGAATACAGTTTATTAAATTAACTACGTTCTCTTTTGATAACAAATTTGTGTCTTGTTAAAATTTGAAATATTGTAACGCTATAAAGTTTCTTTGTCGTATAAAAAATATTTTATCTATAGCAATGCCAATTACCGTTACATTTACTGTTAAATAAACTTACCTACAATCACGTGGTGAACTTGACCATTTCCGGAACCGTGTAGCTTGCCATCCTGGAATTGTTCTGTCTTCTGCGTGCCTTTTATTTGCTTTTCCGCATGAAAGTGAATGTGAGTATGGTAATTTATGTTAATTTTTTGATTTGCATGCTTTACATGGTGGAAATATCAACATTCAGTTGTCCTTGTGCAGTGTGACTGTTTGTAAGCTACAAACAGTTCACCACGTGATTGTAGGTGATTGGTTGGTCCGATTTGGATGATTTTTGTTTTGTTTTGTTTGTTTTTTTATGCTGAACAAGTTTGCAATTGGGTTTTTTGCTCTATTCCTTACGGTTTTTGAGATAAATTATGAATGTGTCCTAATTTGCATATTTGGGATGATGAAAAGTGCACCATGGGATAGGCCACCCACAACTTCCTATTCATTGGATTCATCAAAATTGACATATCTGCTTCGGTTCAAAAAATAAAAGGGGGGTTCAGACTTTTGTATTCACCCTGTATAATTTCGAGGCTATACAAAATTGCATAGTCATATACTTGTATTAATAAATATTTATTATTATATCATTTTCAACATTTACGACGCATATGTTGCGATTTGAAATCATTTTCTTTTCTATTAATTCTATGATGCCGATTCTATTAGGGCGACTTACACAATTTATTATAAAAGATACCCCTGAACACGTGAATGGATGTGCCACTTAAATGTACCACCTGAGTGTGCAAAGAACCTGTGCATTTGGCATTGCTTTTGTTTTCACAGCTGATGTGTATATACACTATCCTCTAAAAAGTAACCACATCTTAAGTTTTGCGTCGTACAAGATGCCAGACCTCTTTCAGCTGAAATTACTTTATACTTCACTCAGATATTCCCTGTTGCTATATCCTCTGGAACATTGTCTTATCCTATTTTTTCTGTACGGCCGGGTGTTATTTTCTGAGCATAACCAGCAACAATCCGAGATTCCAAACGCACAATTACGTATTAAATATCCACCTTACAGTTTGCCTATCCGGTGTACTGACAGTTTTGTATAGCAAGAGTTCTCGCTAAATTCTTGCTTGTATGTGTGATCGGAAGCTTAGCTTAATTGGAACCTCCAGGGCATTTTCTTTTACTGCAAGATCACAAGATTTTCTCTGAGATCACAATTCACCCGAAGTGGTTTTTGCAATGTGTCCGTCCGATTATGCTTTCACTAAAGTTCTCTTTGTTTTCGCAATGTGTTCGGCAACATCATAGATTATAAAAAATTAGGGTACTTCAAATTGCGATTCTTTTTATTTAGAGTGGTAACTTGCGAGTTATACAGGGGTTATTCAAAATGATGGACTCAATTTAATTCATCTTTATTTTTTGAAATATGAATTGATATATGAATAATCTACATACCGATAAAGAGAGGAGGTTCCTCTAGTTTACAAATAGAGGTTATAAATGTTCTATGTGGCCCCCTCCTGCTGCACGGCAAACATCTAAGCGATAGCCAAACTATATAGTCCCAAAGATAAAGAAGCATTTCTTGTGTTACTGAGTTTACCTCAGCTGTGATACGATTTCGCAGGCCAGCCAGAGATGTTGGTTGGTACGTAAAGTGCTTCTTATGGTGTGAGATCTCAGGAGCCAGGACTGAAGAGCCAGGTCTTCATTCCCCATACGACCTATCCATCGTTGAGGAAGCGATTCGTTCAAAAATATTGGTTTCTTTACCCAGTTTTAAAGGAATACGAAACTTTAGAACCTCCTCCTTCTATCGGCATGTTTGATTACTCATATACAATTCATATTTCAAGAAATAAAGATAAATTAAATTGAGTTCATCATTTTGAATAACCCTGCACTACACTATTGTAAAGAGTAAAGAAAAATTTACAAAATCTGGTCACCTTAGTACAGACCATTCAGAAACACCTGTTTCTTAGGTAGTCATAATTATTAGCCCATTTAGTCGGGGTTGGTAAACGGGGCCAAGATAACAATTTCTATTGTTTTCAGTATAAAAATATCACTATGTGATAACAATATTTTATAAGAATAGATTTCATATACTGGATATGGGCTAATTGCAGATCGGCCAAAAAAAACCCCACCTTTCCTGTTCAGTTCCAACTATTTCAAAAATAGCGGGTTTGTATCATTCTTTTCAATCCCATTTCTTGTGGAAATCCCCGAAATTCTGATAAGGAGGAAACGAAACTTCCGCAGTGATTCTAGAAGATATCTAAAGGAAATATTAGAAACCCGCGAACCAGTCGAAAAGAAAAATCCGAGTTTTACCATTTAAATATTCACCCAACATGTTTCAAAATAGCGAAAATTAACTGAAATAAGATCATACAGAATTTCTATAGGTTTCTTGCATATGGACAAAGTAATCATGAAATAAACAGAATAAAACTGTGGATAGAAAGGAGAAGACACAAAGCTTTTTATAAATTTATGTGTGGACAGACGTTATGTTTCTTCTCCTTTCTTCTAATCATGAAATGCTAAAGGATTGAAGGCTGTTTTAAAACCTTTCTATAAGTTTTATGTAATAAATGGCATCGAGCGTTGATGAAACCAGGGAAGAGGGAGATAGATAGCAAAGGATCATAAAGAAAGTGACGTCTTGCTATATGAATTCATATGCGAGAAACTGTTTAATGCCAATGGAATATATGTAAATTAAAACTGTTTTAAGTATTTTTATAAGAATATTATGTCAGCAATAATGTTAAGAAGCTTAAAATTGATTTCCCCAAAGCAGGGGAAGTGTCACCCTCTGAGTAGATTTGCAGAATTTCACACTCCTTCTCAAAACACTCTAATCACTGCTAATCTACGAGTAAAAGAGACGGAAATGAATCAGAGCCGAGCCAAGGTTTATTTTTTTTAACGACGAAACGTCGCGTCAGTCGGTGGTGGTCGCCAGCCATTAAAAACATTCGTCGAGGAGGCGAAACAAGCGGAGCCAAGAATCGCCTCACGTCACCCACCATGCCAACCATGCACACACACATTGCTCCATTCTTCTATCTTCGCTAAAAATTCTTCGCATTCGGGGAGAGGTGACATGTTTGTCTTGGCCCGATCGAGGCTCCATCTGTCGCTGACATTAGAAGGACATCCGGTGGTGAACGTGCGCAAAGCCTGGTCGGTGACGTCACCATCAATAACAAAACTCCCTTCAGAAAGGAAAAGCTGAGACAAAGGTCGACGACAAGCATGGGGCGCGAAGGTCATTCGACGGAACTCTTTTAAAATGACGTCGGGAAAAATTATTTAAAAAAAATAAATAAATAAATAAATAAAAAATCGCAATCTTCAATTATTTGTTTTAAAATTTGCTTATAATATAAACGTACTGTTTTCGAGATTAAAACGCAAATTTTTTTTAAAAAGCTGTGCATAGATAAACTAGTGACACATGGATTATCTAAAAATTAAAAACTGCAAAATTAAAATCCGTCTCAAATGCCACCTGTCATTCGTCAACAACCCATTCGATATTGATTTAGAATCTCCGGCAGTCTACCTGATTATATCAATCAACACGTTTAAGATATTAGCTGATCTCTGAAGAGATATCAAGAATATGCGACTAACGTCAACGCTTTCCTGCTACACGATCAAAATTTTAATATTCTCAGATTTCCCTCTCTCTTGGCCTGTTGCAGGTATGCTCAGATGTATCTCGGATATTTTCTCCAGTTTGTAAGATAGGCCTGGCACTGAAAAGTAACTTGACCATATTAGGCAGAGCATCCAACAAATAAAAAAACACGGATTGTTAACATTGACGGATTTATCTCAAGAGACAAAAATTTGCTCGGCCATATTTTCTTATGTTATTAAAAAATAAATATATTTACTATATAACTCGTATATTGTTTCCTATAAACGAAAAAAATCCAAAATGGAGACAGTGAAGGTAGGATTGTTGCTCAAACCCTGATGGTCAGGTGAATTTTGAGTCCTGAGTCTTTTGTACTTTCATATAACTTTCAATCGGATGAGAGCAAATCGGCACTGTTTACAATACAAAGAACGTGTCGTTTAGCATTTTCAGGAATATAATTCTCCATAAGAAGAGCTGTTGTTGCCAGGAGTGACATAAGGAGATTAGTGAGTCTTTGCGCTCTATCTTATTTCTCCACTAGGGTAACCACTAGAATTCAGCATGAAGTTTCTTTGAGTACCGAAAGATAGCATTAGTTTGGTCGCACATCATGGCATTACTATTTTGAATATACATAACCACTGGAAGTGAGTACCGTTCAAATTTAGTGCATCGTAATAAATTTTCTTTTGGCAGGTCCCATGATTTTTTTCACGGGTGAAATACTCGGAATAATAATAAGAATAATAAACAGTAACACTTGTCAATTTAGTAAGGAAATTCCTACATCCAGCCATTAATACTTCCACAAACATAATTTTTTCCCTTCCTTTCATTTCACTTGGATTGGCCCTCTCTTGTGTCCGCCTCTGGCACTTGGCTTCCGGACTTGATCCGAGTTTGGTTTTGCCAAAGCAACAAAATAATAATAACCTGTTGAGAATGCGTGGTTCTGCATTGTCAGAAAGATGTTAAAAGCGCAAGCCATTTAAAAACATCATTACTATTGCCAATTTTTTTTTCGAATTTTGTGATTTTGACTTCAGATTCGGATAGAGCATCAAAAATTTAGTAAAGATTATAGTAAGCACACGTGTACTGCCTATTCGGGAACATGGCCAAAATGATAATTAAAGTAAAACATTTTGTGGTTCCGCGACCCGACTTCTTGATACTCTATCCGAATCTGAAGTCAAAATCAAAAAAATTACAAAAAAAGTGGCAACAGAACGACCGACTTCGAAAATTTACTGATAATATTCGAAACTGGCAACCCAAAGTGAATCGTCTCAGGATCAAGTCGGTTGTCTAGTCTGTCACAGACATAGTCCAGAAACGGAGATTATTATACCTTTATAAGAAGAAATCAATATAATTATTAATTTCAATTTATTTCGAATGTTTAAGTTTTTCCTTTTCTGTTTTATGTGTATTCTCATGAGAATATCACATATATTGTCGAATTTTTAATTTAAAAATTTATTTTTGCGGCATAACTATCAGTAAAACAAAACGGGTTCCTCACTTACATAGAGTACCGATGACAACATTTCTTGCCTTTATTAAAGTATTTTCATTAAAGATTTTTGGAAGAAAAATTTAAATGCAATTTCTGTTCTTTTACTTAGGTCGTACAGAACGGATTGACACAAGCCCTCTGACGTCGTAAACGAACTGCACGACAGCGAAACACCGAGAATATACAGCAGGGGGTCTTGAGATATGCGAAATACAGAAATGACGGTACCAGCTAGTTAAGGATTAAGGTAGGCGGTTGTTCTTTCCGTCGCCATCAGTGCAGGCGTAGACAGCAAAGATGGGAGGGAGGCAATTATCACGGCCAGCGATGGACAGTATGGTGTTTGTGGAAAGAAAGGGTTTCAGGGAATGATATCCATCGTCATAAGCTGTCGGAGACAAGGCACCTTCAAAGCGAACAGACATGTTCCGTTGGTTAGCTGGTTGGCCGAGTTCAACAGTGGACAGGAAACTACACCCGCAGGACGACCTTCAATATCGCGTACAACAGCAAATGTGAATGCCTTGTCGAGTTTGATTTTGGCGAACGGGCATAACATTTGATGAGTTGCAGAACGAAACAGGGAAATTGCAGGCGGCCCCTTGCAGCTATTCCAACACGCCAAGGAATGGTTCGTCACAGCCACCTGGAAACTCCCAAACAGCCAAATAGCTTAAGTGCATACCCAAATAGCTTAAGTGAGGAGTATGTCTAATTAATAAAAAATTAAGTGTTTGTAAATAAATTATTTTCCATCCTGTGACTGCATTTGTGTCAATCATTTCTGTACGACTCTAGTAAAAATTCAAATCCGTCATAAATTCCGTGAGCCATGAGCAAAATCCGTTGTTCGCTAAAAGCAATATTTTTTCATCGCTAACAAGTTTAAAATCAACATCACCATCTTTACGGCAATGTTATTAAAATCCGTTAACAGAATATCCGTTAAGTTGGCAAAACTACTTGCTCAATACTTCACGTCCATCCACTCGATAGAACAAAAACCGCGCCTCATTGGAGAAGGTGCTGATATTGATTTAGATCTCCAATCTACCTGATTACATAAATCAACACGTTCAAGAGACTTTGTTCTTTGAAGTGATGTCAAGATAATTCTCTTAACATTTTTTTTAATTATTTAAAATATTAAGTATTTTCAGCGTATTGAAAAGATAAAAATTCTTTACTCAAGGTCCAACATGTTGAACTAATACGAAACTGAAGATTTTACTGGAAATATATTTAAAAGATAAAAACTTATTAATTTTATAAATGCAGAAAAATTTTAAAAAATGATTCAACCAAATTCAATTTCAGAAAGAAAATATTGATTGGTAAAAGTTCGGGCGTAGGAATACACGGCCGAGCATGAACAGAATAACCGCCTTGTGGAGCACGGACTGCAGCTAGACGGTGCGGGAAACATGCAGACTGCAATGCTTCTAACAACTGATGAAAAGCGTGTGGTGAAAGATCTATGGAGTGAACATGACAGCAAAGATTATCCCAAAGTGCTTGATTAGATTTAGGTCTGGAGAATAGGAAGCCAGAGCATTACTTGGAAGTCTTGGTCGTGCTCCTTTCAAGGTTTAGAAGAAACAATGCCTCCGCGAATAACCCCGTTTTGGGAAGGGTTATAAATGTTCTTTCCGACTTAGGATTCTCATATTCCTGGATAATCGAGCTATTTAAAAGTGGTAAATACAAGATGGCCGAAAAGTCTTTCCTTTTATAAAATACGACCAACACGGCTACAACTGCAATAATTTTTGTGTAGCCTAATAAAAGTTTTGTAATGTTGGAAAGACTTTTTGGGCACCCTGTATACCTAATGCAACTGTTCATAACAATTAAGCCGGGTGAACCAATGTGAAATGGAAGAATAATCAAACTCGGCGCCACCATGTAAAAAGCACCTAACCCAAAGAGAACTACTGAAGTAGTGAGAAATGTCAAGACTAGTATCGAAATCGTAAATCCCAAAACCCAAAGCCGCATTGCCCCTTCCGTCCGAGTATCACAGACAACTAAAGTCGCATTACTAACCAAAATCTGCATATGCGACGAGGCACAAGGGCAATGTTTACAAATTACTACCACGCCATTTCGTAGAGCGCAAGACCAATGCGAGGAAATTGTATGAGCGAAACCCAGCGGAAGAAACTTGGAAAAAATGGTAACTTTAGACGTAGCATAGATCTACTGAAGCAATTGCAACAAGACCCAAGCGAACTTTTATCGAAAGAAAGGCCCCAAAGGCTATGAGAATTTGTGCGACAATGCAAAGATATTTTTTCTAAAGGATTTATGCTCGTATAACGGGAAATTAATGCTGCGCAGAGTTTAATGCTGCCTACTATTACACAAACATCCTGGAACCAACTTATCGCTCTGATATCCCACGTCTCTACGGTGAAGAAAAAATAGTTTGGTTTCACCAGGATACGGCTTTAAATCACACGCAAAATCAACGATTTCCTTCATGAACAGAAAAGCTGTCTAAACAGGAATCAGGACTATCGACTTCAGTAATATTCCGGTGAACCCAGATGCTGCTCCTATTGACTACTGGTTTTTGGTATACTCAAAAGGATTTAAGGAAATTGACCACCTCGAACATTACATGGTCTATGGAAAGCCTGCATTTCGTTCTGTGCTCTTCAGCGCGCACTGTTGCAACTTATGGAAACTCCGGTGTCGTGCTTTACCAAGATGCAAGGCTAACACATATAACACTAGATGGTGGAGCATAGAGTTTCAATAGCACTACACATCATTTTAATTTTGTTCTCATAAACGTGAACCAACTAAATTTTAATTTCAGTGTATTAGAAGAATGAAGAATTGCTCACTCAAACTCTAAAATGTTGAAGTAATATTGAAATGAAAATACATTATAATATGAAATAATTTAAAAATAAAAAGTTTATTAAATTTATAAACACAAAAAATAAAAAATAGGCTAATTGGTTAAAAGTTAAATTCAATTTTAGAAAGAATATACAAATTAAAGTATCCCTATTCAGAGCCTTGTAGCGGGCTGAATGACTTCAAAGTTAGGAGATATGTTATTTAGGGTATGGGGAAGAGATATTGATAAGGGGGAGGGCGTGGCCTGGTGGACTTTCACTGAACACAACTTCTGTGAAGTTAAGCTACATCAGGTACGGCTAGTCACTGGATGGGCGACCATCCGTGATAGTCAATCTTCATCCCCCGGCTGCTGCGACCATCATACAGCAGTCGTGAATGCAGGTCCATCAGGGGCCCAACTCGTCGGCCTCTGGCCATACAGGCCCTGGATGGACGTATTGGATCCCAATTCATAAATAAATAAATAAATAAATAAATAAATAAATAATAATATGTCGTTCCCCAACCAACCTCCAAGGCGAAATGTGGCGCTGCCAACAGTTTAACATTAACACCCGTTGCCAAAGTGTTGGGTCAATTCATGAAAGGAGGTCCATTACACTTACCAGACTTCGGTCTCAGTCGACGATCTCTGTTTAAAATGGTATACAGCCAATACCTCCTAGAATAAAAGCATGTGCACTGAAAATTCATACATTGTTACATGCTTATAAGAAGTCATAATTTAGGGCTTATTATTGGTAGAAATACGATTTACAATGCCTTATTATGATGATGTAAAATGTATGAATTTTCAGTGCACAGGCTTTCTTTTTAGGAGGTGTTGGTACATCTCAGCGAAAATGAACCATAGAAAATTGAAACACGTTTAATGCAGCGACAAATCTCGATACATGCAATAGATGGTCGAATGGGTCTAGCGGATACTGAAGAGGTGGTGTCATGGACTCATCGTCTGGATTTGACTAATTTGTTCCACAATAGGAACTATAAATGTCTGCAACTTATCTTGACATTTTGGACAATTCTGCACAGCCAGTACTGTGGCAACAGTTTAGGACTGAACCATTCCTATACCAATGTGACACTTGTCCCAAAGCAAGGTCTGTACAGCATTTGTCTGAGGAGACGGAGATTGAATAAATGGATTGGCCTGCACAGATTCCTTATATAAATGCTATAGTATCAATTGGAGCGACGACTAAGGTCTTGTCGACCAACAACTGTGCTTAACCTCTTCGGAAAGAAGGAAGAAAATTATTGAAACTATCTACCAAATTCTTTCTCGGAGAGTAAAGGCTATCTTAAAAGAAAAGGGAGGAACCATATTATTGTTCTTGAGATCATGGTTCTCGTGCAAACGGTATAGGAATCCGGAATTTTGATCACATAACCACATAAGGGAATTCCTTTACAGAGCATCCCCTCCCGAATTCTACGAATTAATATTTGGCAGAAGATTGCAATATCTTTTTTTTTCTGAAATTGAATTTGATATTTACTAAATATCATTGAAGTCCCCGTTAAATATTCTGCAACAAAAACTTTTTATTGTTTAATCTGACTTAAATTAGTCAGTTGAGCCATTTTTTATATTTTATGTATTTACTTCAAGTTATAAAGTAGTTTCAGGCTTATTCTACTATTCAAAATCATTTCAACATATTGGAGCTTCAGTGAACAATTTTCAATTGCTCTAGTATCGTCAAATTAATATTAAAAAATTTAAGGAATTATTTCGTTGTCAATCTAGATTTTAAAAAAAAAGCATATATAACGCAACAATTGCGTTCCCAATAAAAAAGGTGTTTATCAAGAGCTTATCTTTCATAACTAATAAATCTAAACTGGAGCTGAACCTCCAAACATCACGTAATGATATTATTTGAAAAAAATGGAAGGAAAAATTCGCAGAATCCAGGTCGCAGAATTCTTCCTTCCATTTTTTCAAGTAATATTATTAGCTTATCTTTGTTTTAACCACGACGTAACGATGACGTTTTGGGACCTGCCCACGAAGTTTTTGCAGGTTATCTCAGCCTCTCTCCCTCATATCAACAACATGCAAATAAAAACTTATAGATTAGTAATTGCAACTACCAAGTGAAATAATATTGAAATTGTAAAATTTGCAAATACATTATAATTTTAAATACTATAATTTAAACATAAAAATTTTATTAAATTTATAAATAAATCTTAAATTATTTCTAAATTGGCTAAAATCAAAATTAATATCGAAGAAAAAGGTATTGCAATATTTCTATCAAATGCTGATTGGTAGAAATTCGGGCAAATAAATACATCATAAGGTACCGGTATTAAAAAAAATTTTTTAACTGTTTTTTTATTTGAACTGGGTTTTTTTTATAATTTTTTTATTAATTGTTTTTTTTAAATTTATATTCCCATGTTAAATTTTTGAATAAATCAAATAGGGAGAAGTATCAAAATATAAACATTGAATATCCGCCATCTTTTGAGGGCATCGAGACCCATGGCTGCCATGGCTCTGAACTTATCCCATTGTTATACAATACATCCAAACACGCAACAACTCGTTACCATCGTTATACAATAACAATTCGGGCAAAAACGGCGCACTTCGATGAGTAGCAGTATAGGATTGCCTTCCTCTTGCCCTCAAAAAATGGCAGCTGTACCCATCATTCAATGCGAAGATATTTTCCCCTATAGAAAATTATTATACGGCTGATGAAAAAAGTACTGAAATTTCAGAGTTTTAAATTGAACTTTCGTGGACACTTTCAATTATAAGTAGGGTATTCTGTTATTGTGATAGTGATAAAATTATATAAAAGAGATTTGGCCTTTAAATACCATACACTGGTCATTTTTATCTTGTTTAATTTTTTATTAGATCCATTTTGGCCTGAATTAATAATATGTATGCAGGTTGGCAACGAGTCAATAAGGAGCTGAAAGACTTGTAAGCCAATGAAAGACCAAGCGTTTACCAGACATTCCCTTGGTTCTCGCAGATTTGTTGGAAGAAGATCTTGCTGTCGGATATCTCCTAAACTTTCTCTACGGGCTTGAGATTTGGGCTCTGGGGCGACAGTGTAAATGACGGAAGTCATCTTCGTCCTCGGTAAACGACTACTTTGCAACCGTGCATGATGAACAGAAGAAGCCACATTGTCGTCCATAAAAAAAGCACTCATAATCAGGATAAAAATACAGCATTGCAAGATAAGATTTCGTCGGAACGCACTCGATCTTCTATGAATATCAATGGATTAGTTTCTTACCAGAAGAAGAAGCTCCATACCATGACACGAAAAAAGCATGGTAAAGAAGGGCAGAACCTTGAATTGTCGTGATAGAACATGCTGGATCCACAGCTTCATGGGGCTCCCGCCAAACTCTCTGCCTATCATCGGAACAAAACAACCGTGATTCGCCAGACCTTCTTCCAGTCTTCATGTGTCCAGTCACAAAGTTCCAGACCCCGCTGTTCACGAAATTTTCTTGTATTTTGCAGAAAACAGGGATTTTCGTATAGGCATGCGACTACCGATTTGGATTCGCTTCATTTCCCGGCCATTGTTCTGTCATATATGGGTCGAAATAGCCTTAGTTAAAGCTATCTGCTACCTGTTGAGCGATGAATGTCCTGTTTTACCAAAAAAAAAAGCCATTTTAAACGACGGCGATCTCGCTTTGAGCCCTTTTAGACATGACCGTGGATCAGTTTTTTTAAACAGTTGAATTATCACTATCGCATCTTTTGAGAATCCAATCAGCTGCTTAGTTGTTTAAATCGTGGCTCCAACTAGACAAGCACCAATAATGAGTCCCTGTTCAAGGCAATTAGGTCCTTCTTTTTCCCATGCTGATCCAATTCTATGATTAGACTCACCCAACTCCTTCTAAACTAGATGAATAAATACACGCTCACCGAACAAAAACCAGGTGTTTTAGGTAAATTACAAAACTTTGGCACAGGAGGGCGCAACTGTAGTAGATCTTCTCGATAAATTAAGTAATAAGTTACTATTATTGTAATAAATGTATGTCATGGGTCGAAAGAAAAAAGTCGGTGACTGGCAGAAGAGTGTGGTATTTGGCCGTTCCAATGGACACAGTGTTTTGGCCGTACCTAATTTTGCAGACATTTTCAACGAGGACTGTTTAAGAAGTCTACAAACAATACTGTCCTGAACAAGGAACCACTAGTCATCGTAGCTCTGGTCGACAGGGACCGCTGAATTGTTGCAAACAAAACAACACAAAATCGTTTTCAAACCAATATTGATACAAAGTGTCATGCAAAACCACATCAACCGATTTCAGAGCGTACACTTCGAAGGAAACTTCACTCCATGGGCATTTGAAGCAGAATAGCCAGGAGGAGTGATCTGTGGGATCACTTGGAATAGAAGATGATACGTCGCCTAAGCCATCCTGCCAATTTGGGCAAACTCCGGGATCAGTTCGAGAAAGCATGGTTGGAGATTGATCGGCAGTACATTTAGACCCTTGAATTTGCCGTAATTCAAGCAAATGGAGACGTTACTCGCAATTAACTAAAAAGTTTTTTGTCTCGTTGAGCTTATTTTGCATAAAACCGGATTAAAAAAATCTATATATACTTCACAGATGGTTCTAATTCGTTGGCCAGTGCGTGTCATTTAACGATATTTCATCTTTATTATAAAATGCTCCAAATATCAGTTATTCTTTTTTCTACAAAAAAGGTAATTTTCTTAGTATATTAAAAACACTTCCATTCTAAACCTCTAGTAAGGGTCAACGTAGACGTTTTCACCACGTGGTGAAGTTTGCCACAAGTATGAACCGGTTCTGCTCGCCTTGGGAACAAGATATTTACGTAAAATTCTGACTACGCTAGACAGGCGTGACGTTAAATGTAACGATCTCAGTTCACATACAAATTTAAAAAAATAAAATTTAACCCTGAATCTACACTTCATGTGTAGCATAATAATAAAGATGCATCATTCTGTACTATTCATCATAAACGAAGGATATCGCACATCATTCATTCTCCGATGAGTTATCCTGATTGTTTACTCTTTGGTAAATATATGCAAAAGACCTTTGCTAGCACTTTCACGAGTTCAATCCCTTTTGGAAAGAATGCTCCCAACCACTGCCTCTCCCTCTCCCTCTCTCTCTCCCTTACTCCTCTAGTTTGAACTTTTCTTGCTATAAAGAGGGGCTTCAAAGAGGGGGGTTGTTAAGTTATTATTATAAGCGTGCTGGGAATGTTAATACCTGCTGCCACGACACCGAGGCTCTCGGAGGTCAGTGGTGCGGTTGGCATCGAATGTCCTTGGTAGCGAACACGAGGCGAAGGGGGCGATGTAATAAGGGCCCGTCTCCTCGTGGGTCAGATATTTCTAATTACCTGCAAAATGATTCAAATGATGCTATGATAACTCTCTTTTATCGATGAGAGGAAAAAATTGTTTGCGTGTGTTTCATTCAGACAAGAAAGCTGTCGATAGCCTCTGCGCCGGGAATCCGAGAATTGAGTCTGTAGTCACTGGTATAACGTAAGTTTATTTTTGAAAGGTTTACACGTACACATAAAATGAAGTCATTTGATCGCTACAAGTTGTAGGCGTTTACGAGAGGAAACGAAACATATCACCTTGTTCTTGTGCAAAGCGATTAGCAAATAACAAGAATGAAAATTAGCCAAGAATGAATATTTAAAGCTCCTTGTGGGGTTATTAACGATTAATTTCGCCATCAAGAATTTTAGAAAGTAATAAAAAAAAATGGTAATGATAGATAATAACTTTTATAATAAATAAATTCGAATGTGAAATTTTATAACAATGCAACCTGATCATCATCAAATGCTTTACATGAATTTACTGCATCTCTGCTGGGCGGGAAAAAGTTTGATGTCTATTAATATTAATGCGCCTGTGCGAAGCAGTTCTATTTCTTAGAAAAATGCAGCATACTTAAGTCCAATAAGAATGACAACAAGTAAAACCATGTGGTAACAAATTCCGAGATAGTCAGATTTTATGTTGATTTAAAATTCCTCACTCGCTTGAATAAACTTCGGAAATTGATTTTTATGTTATGCTGGTTATGATCATGTTTATTCTCAATATTCATTTTTAAATAACATTTTAGAATGAAATCTCAATCCGAGGGTATCGTCATTATTATTATCATTATTATTCGTGCAGGCAAAAAATCAATCTCAGCACAGTAGAGAATCTGAAATCGCCTTATAAAGAAAAACACTTCGTTATAACGAAACCGAAGTTCAGCTAGAATAAAAAGCCGAGGTCTGCATACGCTAAGAAAAATAATCCATCGCGATTAAAATTTCGAATCTGATATATCTTTTAGTCATATGCTCTTCACGATAAAACGCAATAATACGAACGGGACGCTCCTCCGCGCAGAAGACCACTCCCCCACACGCAATGAAACGACTCTTCCGGTGCGTCGAATGAAAACACTATTTATAGTCGTCGACTTGTTGCGTGCTTTCATCTAGCCAGCGTCCTTTTCACTGACAGGCAAGCGTTCTCGCGCTCCTCATTCCTACTCCTCCGCTCCCCAGAGCAAAATCTTCAAACCTTTCCAACTGGGTTTGGAATTTTTATTTAAAAAGGAAAGAGGCCACCATTTGAACTCGTAGAGAAGGGAAAAAAAACTTTCACAGCCAAAGCAGCAAGAGTTTCCATCTCTGGTGGAGTCGTTTTGACGGCTGTATCTCTTCATTTCGGAAGGGTTTTATTTTTTCGATTGTCGGCAATGGGATCACACCATTCTAGTCACCATCGCAGCAACCAACATAGGAACCATCATCATAGTCGCAGCCATCATCACCACAATAACAATCACCAGCACCATCATCACCATAATACCAGGAGATCCTACCACAACATCTTGGAACATGGCAATGACTGTAAGTGAAGAATTTCATTTATTTTTGGTATTAAGGTCTAGGTTAAGAGGGGAACCCCTGGAGTTGTAGTGAAGAATGGAATAGTCCACTACCTTTTTTTTTTTTTTTTTTCCTTCTCTTTACAACTCAGTTTTCTTTATTTTTTTTTTAAATTTTCCAAATGCACATTGTAATCCTTCTCTCCTACCCCATCGAAACGGATCGTCTCCTTAATGGAAGGCATACACTGTTATGAAAATAGAGTCTAGAATTGCAGTTGCCGTCATTACTGTCAAGTTAAATGTCGCGCACAAATAGAAAAGACGACTGAGAAAAGGGTTCGTGTTTATTTTGCACACGCATTCAAGCGGAAGAGACGATTCAGCCTTTTTCTTTAGATTAGTAAGAAATGAAAGAAAATTCAGAGAATTTCACAAATGCTTATTTACATTGTATCAAAAAGAGCTATAAAATTTCTCGGCCGTTTTTGAAATCGTGTTCCTATGCCTGAGAATATTATTTTGAAATTTGCTTCGAATTTATTAAAATTTTAATTTTAAATAATCAAAAAGAGAAAAATAATTTTTTTAATCAGGAAAATTTCAAACAATATGGAATGTGCATC
This sequence comes from Rhysida immarginata, assembly GCA_023313115.1. Lineage (NCBI taxonomy): Eukaryota > Metazoa > Arthropoda > Chilopoda > Scolopendromorpha > Scolopendridae > Rhysida > Rhysida immarginata. The sequence goes on from JAHWFO010060970.1 coordinate 3,465,548, forward strand.
ACACGCGCACTAATCGATTGAATAATAACGAGGAAAATTTCATCACGATGATTGGCAGCGTATATTTTACCCCTTGTACCATGCCCTTGATAAATACTCGGTTATTGTTTACTCATATCAAGCGAATCCAATGAAATATGCCTCTGAAGTGGGGAAGAGGCCAATAGCTCTAAGTGAGGAGGGTGCCAACTAGCGCTTAGCTTCTACGCCCGATAAGCTAGAAGGAATTCAAGCCGGAGACGGAGGCGACTTTGTCAGTCTTCGAAAAATAGATACAAAACGAATAAGATAAAAAAAAAAAAAGGAAACTTTCGCCCCCAACAATATTTTAACTTGGCGTCACCTTCTCCAGGAACCACTCAACGGAATAGAACAATTTCGTCACAATGACTATTTGTTTATTTTTAATATCATTTCTCCTTTACTGAGAAGAATTGATGTTGAGCCATAACTGTTTCTGTGAAGTTACATTAGTCGAAACCCATCTTACGATCCCTCCTCCTAACACTCTACTTGAGATAGATTTGAATTGGAGCAGAGTGGAATTAGCTGCATACCAAGCTGTTACAGGGAACCAGAGCTTTTATTTTTAGGCTTTCAACATACAATAAATTGATGCAGCCCTTTCGTCTTCGTTATTTTCTAATATTTATTCTTCGAAAGGGCCTAGTTTAAGAAATAAAATCAAAATTATATTCTCCCTCAAGAAATTAAAAAAAAAAGGAAAAAAAAACTGAAACGAGTCAACGGTCTTTAAAACCGTTTAATGCATGCAGATTTCACGCATCCTTACCTTTTCATTGCAATAGTCACGAGTGTGTTGAGTAAAGTGCTTCAAAATGTTAATGGCTTGTGCAATTTAAATTTTAATAACTTAGCATTAAAGAGAGACTTATGGAAATATTTTTAAGCATGTTGTAATAATGTTCCTTTAAATCAGAGGTGGTATTTGAAGCTGAACTGATCGACGTGAGAATTTTCATTTTTCATTCGAAAACGTGGAAAAAGGGGCAGTGAGATTAGGAAGAGGATTTGAAAGGAGAGATATTGATGTTGTCGAGAAAATTTGAATTGGATGTGGCAAGTGGCTTTTCAACTTAATTTATAAGCTTCAATTTACATTAATACTAAGAGCGAACATTTGAATTGCATTTTAAGTAAATTTTCTTTCCATGATCATTATGGGAAGCGGGAAGGGTGAAAATATTTGATAAGATAACAAATATTGATTATTTTTTATTTGACATATTTAGAACAGGTTAGTTCCAGTTCTTATAAAATAGGCTCGTTATAAAGTATTTTTCTCTTGTAATAAAAAAATTAATAATAAGAAAGGAGGAAAAAAAAACCTCATTAAAATATTCAGCGTTTATTTTTTCGAAATGTATTTATTCTTCAGTTGACGTTTGTGAAATTCTCTTTTGTTATATTAAAGCAACAGAGGAAAGAGTTTTTGGAGGCCAACATATGGTATCAAAGAAATCGATCGTTCCCATTCAACTAGGAACCTAAATAGCGCCCCGTTCGCTCCATTGTCCATTCTTGACTTCTTCCAACATCCCCCGCCAGATGGCGAAACCAGTCTGCTATCAGGTTTCCATTGTATTCTGGATTGATGGATGGTCGTATATATAACTCGTTTTTCCCGGGCCAAGAACATTTCTTCCTCCCCCCCACCCACCCCTGCTGAATGCTGAGGGAGCCACGTAGGCGAAGGGTCGCTCGCATGCCCGCCACTGATAACGTTCACCGGAGCCGCGTTGCCTCATTCTCCTCTCTTTGCACTTGTCTGTTTTTTTTTTTAATCATTAATTTAAACACGTGTGAGATGAATGTCTTCACGGTATTTTGTCAATTTTCGCATCTTCTTCCTTGAGCGTGAAACGACAACTTGAAGACAAAGTCACGCAAACATTACACCAACACAGTCTAGGAAAGCACACGGGAGATTCTCTATTGAAATAGCTAATTCAAATTGTTTAAAATTTTTTAATTACAATGTGATGCTTCTTTAGAGGAAGTTTTTTTTGTAAAAAAAATAATAAAATGCCTCACTGAATTTCAATTTTAACTGGGGGCATTGAGGTTGTATAGTAATAAAGATTATTGATATAAAGCAATAAAGATTAGATATATTGTAGCAATAAAAGTAAAGATTATTTTTTTTATGCAGAAGAGCTCCTTTAGAGAACTTGACGCAAATATATATAAGTCATTAAGATATATAAAATTTTCCAGACACTGTTGCTTATCAAAATTCCTGTTTCTTCACAGAAAGCACTTTGGATGAACAACACTTTAACGAGAGATAAATCTTCGATATCGTATTAAAGATTCTATATTTTATGAAATGATTGCAAAAAACATTTTCCAAATTTGAAACCTCATAAGAATTCATGAAACAATTTTGAATTCCTATTCTTTATGGATGTATAAATTTTGAATTATTTCAATTCAAACGCCTTACTTGAATGTTTTTACGGCTAAACCGAGGATACTTTTACATTAAACATTTTTTAATATAAGCACATTAGAAGCCTCTTATAGGTCATTTTCGATATAACATGAACACTATAACCATTTAGTGTATCATATAATATTTTAGTTCAGCTTTAATATTCCAAATGTCTTGCTTTTGATACCTTTAGGTTTTTCAGTTTGAGAAATAGTGACTAAATTATAGTTAAATTTTCAAGAGCGATAAATTCTTATCAAGATTTTCCGCCATTCAACTTAGTGGAGAAAGATTACAACTGAGTTTACACACAACAAAAAAAAACCTAAGGAAATATTAATCCAAAATAGAAATAATAGCTGAAATCAGTCACTGAATGGTTAAGTCATCACCCAACTGACACGAGCCTTTTTAGACAACAAAATTAATAGATCAAATGCATTCTGATAATAAAGAGCAGATGACAAATTGTCTGCTTGTTTAGTCAAATGAAAGTTTTAAATATCAGAAATGACATAAACAGTAAATATTGGCGATTGCTTCATAATACGAAATGTATCCACGTGAAATAGTGCCATCAGTTTCGGTTTTCTAGCTCGCTTAGAATCTTTTTTTTCTGTAGTATGTAATTAGAGGACCTTTCAATTTCGAGCATTGATAATAAAAAAAATAAAATGAGAACCATTTAATGTACATACTTTATCTTTAACAACATCCGCCCTCTATTACGTCACTTCCTCCAATTTTTTTTACCTACTGTCGCAAGGACACATAAACAGGAAGAGAGAAGCTTCGGGTTCGATTTCGATAACATACACAGAAACTATTCAAAATACTTTAACTAAAAAATGGTAACAATCGTGGCCGAGGAATGAGGAAGCTTGGGGTCAAGGCTGAAAAGAAGGGAAAGGTAAAAACACTGATAAGCTTCTTGTTGTCTTTTCTGGCGTTTCACTCGGAAAAACTTGAAGGTTGAAGGTCCTTTATTTAGACCGTATTGTTGTTTTATTTATCTTGTCTTAATGAAAGATTACCTAATGCAACTACAATTAAACGGGTAGGATATTAATGAGAGAGGAATGATGTTCATTGGCGAGATGGGTGTAAATTTTGTGGAGTCGTTTATGAAATAGAAGTGTCGTCTCGACTGTTGTACCGGACGGAAACAAACTGCTGTGGTGACTGGAGAAGTGGCGATTCCGCTTTGATCTGGTCGGGGGAGTTTCAATGGAGTTGATTCACGTGATTGGTTTTTCATTCATTAATGTTGTGCAGGGGTTTCCGGTTGCCTTATTGGGTTTCAATTGCTGGCACTCGGCCTCACCACGTAGCGTTAGAAGTTACTCTCCCGGTTAACCTCGAAACAGAAATTTGGCCGACTCGCTCCCTTGCTACATCAGAATGAATCGTTCCTCCTTAAATGGGAGGATTTGAAATTTAAAAAAAGATATTTTTAAAATTAAGTTCGATGTTCTTCTTCGTTCATTTGTAATAATTACACGTGCCCGAACGAGCTCCATTAAATTTACTTGAAACTGATTCCTTGGAAGAAAAAGAACAACGAAGAATGCGTCATAAATTTTTCTTTTCTTTGAATGAAATCTTTGTTCGCTGATCAAGAACTCGTTGTAGAAATTAAATTATCTCCGGCTATCTCCTTTTTCAGAAAGCAAATTAAATCTTTCTGAAATTAAACTGATTTTAAAAAATAAATTACATACAGAAATGGATACTTAGAAAGATATGGTCTAAGAAATGCACTTGCAAAAAATACATTCGAATATTTTTTATTTTTTGTTTACATGTTTAAAAGAAAAAGGATCCTCTTGGGATGATAATGATGAATTATCTTCTCATACCAAACAACAGACTTTATCTTTATTATAATACTGGATTAAAAATAACTCGATATCACTATGGATAGCGTTGATAATATGAGGGAGCATTCTTATAACATTATCTGTATATTTTCTTTGTGTCGTTGAAGAAGTGACCGCCCTCCAAGAAGACTAGATTAGAGCTATCTTCAGATTAATCTCCTTCTATTAAATCAACCTCCGTTGATACGAAGGATGAGATCATTTTTGCCGCTTTAAGGAGCCATCATCGCATGATTAATTGATAAGCCTTTGGAGAGCCCAATTTGCTTGGCTTTAAATGCGATGATGGTGATTGGCTCCCCAGCTGCAAGTGGTGGATTTTCATTTTGCTCTAATTGACCATCAGTGTGTCTCTGCGGAGGAAGTGCAGTCGCTTCTTCAATCCCCAAGGCACAAGATGATTAAAATGTGGCTAAAGACTGTGATGCGAGCTATCGTACGGAAAATTAGATGTAAAGGAGAATTTTAATTTATTTTTTTGACAATGTTGCACCTGATTTTTTTTTTTTTCTTATAAATAATTTTCCGTTTTTCTTTTGTTTTGTTTAATAGTGTTACACGAAGCACTCCACCATGGCCGGAGACTTCCTAAACCCTTCGAGCCGGAGGAAACTGACGTTCCAGACGGTTTTATAACTGCCAAACTGTTCCATAATTATTTCTACGATGGTTTCTACGCTCCTTACATCTTCGACCCAAACTACATGTTCCTGATCGACTGCCGGGACGAGGATTCTTACAATCGTCGCCACGTACTAACTGCCCACTGGCACGGGAGTTTCGACGTAGAGGATCTGGTGAGCGAACTCAACATGTTCTCGCTTATCATACTATACGACGAGGAGGGCACCTCGTCCGAAGCGAGCGTTATGCGTAAACTGCAACGACGTCTGCTCGATCTAGATGGTAAACTAGAACCTGTCATCATCGTTGGTGGTTTTGCTGCCATTGAGAAGAACTACCCGTACATGTTGTCCAAAGTGGAGCTGACAACCGCTCAAAGACCGACTTCCATCCAATGGTATCCTTCTATTATTGAAGACGACACCCTCTACCTTGGCCGCGCCGAGCATTCTGTGAGCCTTAACGTTATCGAGAGCCTTGGCATTACTCACGTGGTGAACTTGACTCCAAACACCCCCAACCTTTATTCCACCGTGTCTTACCTGAGCTTTCCCATCAGTGACTGCAAAGATGGACTTTTGGCGAACTACTTTTTGGAGATCGCCAAGCGCATCGAGGGAGTCGTAGAAGCCGGTGGCCGTGTGCTCATCCACTGCGATCACGGTGTGAACGCCGGCGCTGCCGTAGTCATTGCCTACCTCATGTATACAAAAATCTGTACTTTAGAAGACGCTCACTACTGCGTCAAATCTCTTCGCCCCATCATCCAACCCAACGAGTACTTCCTAGAACAGTTGTCGTGCTTCGAACACGACTTTTTCGGGCGACGATTCACGAACACTGACGATTTATGGTTTTAAGTGCGTTGTTATTTTGTGTTTCTTAAACGTTATTTGTAAATGTAATATTTAATATTATTACAAACAATGCAGCAGCGTTAAATTCCTTGGACCTTTAAAGACAAACGATTAATCTCTAGTGGCGTGATAACGACGACGAGCATCACCGATATCATTCTCCAAGCACAACCATTCACACACAAATCATTCGGGTAAATTTAATGGTTTGTTTTTCGTATATTTTATTGTCCAGTGCGAGTTTTTGTGTTTCATTACGAAAGAAAAAAAATGCATAATAATGTTTTTTCATGACATTTAGAGGCATATTTGTTTCTTAAGAAAGCTCTTAATTATCTCAAGTTCTTAAATTTCAGTTTATAATGCATCCAAGCTAAGTTTTGTTTTTCCACATTTCCACCCCTTCAATACCACTTTTTCAGTGTTTCTTTAATCATTTTAAAGTTTTAAGTCTAAAAAAAAGTTTTCCCTTTTACATAACGGTTTGGGTTAATTAAAATTAACGAGTTTGATTAAGATAGTGTAATCGATTTATGCAACGCATTAACAACAGAATGGCAAACTTAGTGTTTGACATTATACTTATCTGGAAAAGTGCATTTAAATAAATATTTGTCAGAATGGTGTAATGGTTATCGATGTGTTAATTCCTTTAATTTTAACCGTTAAACTTATCCTTCAAATGCATACGCAATACAAATGTACGAAATCTGTATTTAGTTATTTTTAAAAAAATTTTCAACATTCGCAACGAACCATAACTGATAATTTCTTCAAAAACCTAAACAAAAGCAGAAAAGTTTATATTGTTGAAATATTTAAAAACTAATTATAATTAATAAACTAATAATTAAATTATTTTCTTACGATGTTTAAAAGGAAGTCTTTGAAAAAAAAAATAGTTTAAGCAACCGTAAAATGCCTTAAATGTTAATATGTTGTATTTTATTATGTGTACATAAATTTGTAAATATGTAAATAACTAAAAGAAACGATGTTATGACAGAATGTAGCTAATAATATTGAGAGAGAGAGAGTTAAACAATTCGAAATAGTGGAATGTGACGTTCCCGTATATGAAATGTTTCCTTGGGTGTCCGTTTTATTTTTTATGTTGTGAATTCAGTTTTTATATCGACAAATATTTAATGAAAAGTAAAAATGATTTTTATATATAAAAAACGAAAATAAAATTACTTTCCTGTTACATTGGATATACATTATTGTTTGATTTTTTTTTTTTTTTTTAATTTCTTTTAAATATCTCTCCATAAATCTTTCTTCTCAATAATCGAGTTCATTTCATTTTAAAATAAGTAACAAAACAAGAATTTGAATACTCCTTTATTTAACAAGTTACAGTAAAAAAGTAAAATTTTTATTTAACAGCCAATGTTTGTCTTCTAGGCGTTCATTTTTTATCTTCATAGCGAATAAATAATTGTCAACCATTTCACAAATCCTCCTTTATACTGTGCTTCAGTAAATAAAAAACAAAAGTGAAAAGCAATATCCTCTTAAATAGTCTAATCTTTAAAATAATTTGTAACTGGGATTTAAAATAAATTTCAATTTTAAAATATTTTTATAATGAGTTGTAATGAAAGTAGATCTTTAAATTAAATTCTCTTGGGCTTCTCCAAGCAGTTGAGAAAGCTGCTTTGCATTGCTTAAATGCCTCGGAATTGAGTCATAAGACCCATTAACATGATTAATTAAAGCGATCATCATCTCCTAATGAAGGATAAAATATTCGACCTCATTCTTCATTGCATGTAGGAAGACTAATGATACAATATGGAATAAGACTCTTGTAGGGGCTAAAATTTAGCGATTTTGTTTCCCCTTTAAATTCTTATCTGTTTACGAAGATTATTATATTAATCAGATTTATTAACATAAAACTTATAAAATTAATGTCAGAAACCTATGTTATCACAGGAGAAGAAAAAGGAAGGTAAAATTCCGCGACCTGGACATTATGGCATGTTTCAAGAATATTTTCAGTTCTTTATTACCTTCTATTTGAGTCATCACAGAAATTAAAAATCTCAAGGGATAAAAATTAATAAATTTAAAGTGTAAACAATTAAGACCATTCAACTAGGTTGACTAAATAAACATCAAACAGGACAAAAAATGAAGTGTTTCCATATAGGAATTGGCAATGCACCATCACCGACGACGCCGGTAGCGAAGTCTATTGAAAGATGAGCCTCGCTATTTATTTTTGCATTCGCCAAGTTGACCGAAGCCTTTGTCCAAAAGAATCAAAGGACTTTGGCTTGACGGAGAAGATAGAAGAGTAATAAAAATATTATCATTTCTTTTCCACTTAAAATAATAACTACGCATTAACCTTTTGCACAAGGCATTTGTTTTATGGCTTTACCGTTCATCTGGTTCGCTAAGTAGAAAATGCTACCCGGCTTTGCCTCACCTTTCCAACCGAACAATGGATTAAGCTGAAATAAAAACAATGAAATCTTTTATATTTGGCGAGGAAGAATTTTTTTTTCTATCTTTCCCCTCTCTCCTTTGCAGTCGTTAGAACGAATGTTGAACTCGAAAATAATCACGCTCATTCTTAATGTTATAGGAGGAAAAAAGAAAGCTGAAGATTTAAATAGAAACGAAATAATAAGCAATTATTAAAATCTTATGAAATAAGAGAGCAGTATAATAGGAGGGTGCTATTCTTGATGTGGATTGTGTATTTAAATCGAAGGCTAAAGAAAAAAGACGGAGGGAAAGAAGTAAACCCGTTTTGTTTTATGTTCCTGGCCATTAGACAAATAAACGGAGAGAAGACATTTGAACAAAGATAAACAGCACACGAAATGGAAATGGGACAAGTAATTCTTCAGGTTCATCAACCTTAAAAAAAAAGAAGAAAAAAAGGGAGATCTCTGTGGGGGAAAAATTCAGAGATTGAGAATAAATTAACCCGTTTGTAAAAATTTTAACAATTTTAAAAATCAGGTTTAAATGAAACCTGATATGTTTAAAATATCTATTTTTTCAATAATTTTTATAACAACATACGTATAGTAACGATTAAATATAGCTGCTGAACTAACTCTAGATTAATAGAATTAATAAATCACTAAGCTAAATATCCATATCAGAACGCTTTATTCAGAAAGATCAAAATTAGGAAATATTGTAAGTTGCAATTTAGTCCATATCATCAGTAATTATCATCTTCTGTTTAACAAATTTCTCTTTATCTGTGCTCGTTTGTCCGCATGATATCTTTAAAACTACTAAGTGATTTCAGACAAACATGGTATGCTAGTATCTAAACTTATCGATTGCAGGGGGTCATAAAGTGTAAGTTGCAGACGGTGGGCGAGACTAATGCACAGTATTTTACCTTCATTGTTTATGAGATTGTGATTATGTTCTTTTACTCGTTTCAGCCATGTAGGAATTATAATTGATGAATATAATTTTACCCTTTTGCTTTTTTAATGCATACTCTTTTGTAGTTGGACAGTATTTTTATGTGCATATCATGATAGGAGAGTCATTTCAAAAGTTTTGCAAGTCAAACATCGGAAATATGTCTTAAGTTTGCTGGATAGCATGTCTCTTTTCTGAACAATTGTTCCATTAAAAGAAAAAAGAAAAATCATTCAGATCAAATTTCACGTAGCGACCAGAAGTCCAATATCAAAATTGAAACTTCACGAGGAAAAACCTCAATCGAAATTCACATAGCTTTGTTTGAAGAGTGCAGGGGCTCATAGCACTGAAGCAACTATTCCATGGGAAAGGTTTTGGTACAATTGAATAAACTTCTGGACAATGAAGATTGTATTGGAATCTAAAGCTTGGACAAACCTTGGGAAGTTATGATAAGGAACAATGGAGAATGTATTGATGGCTTGTAAATTGATTTTGTAAAATAAAGTTGTTTTATTTTTCAATAATCTTACAATGTGCAAAATTTTGAAATGTTCCTCGAAGTAGGTGTAGGGTAGGTAGTTCATAGGTGCTAGCAGAATATAGGTGTTTTATTCTCCTAAATGACTGAGTACATATTCCATTATGAAACACTTACTGGAAATAGCATTAACAAGCTTTGTTGACAGCATAGATGGAACCGAAAGGCCATAAGCTTTACTCTCCTATTTTTTAAAAATAAATATATATCAGCATTATCCTTGTTTAAACATGTGGTGCTACCTCTATCAATTTTTATCTGCATCTGCTAGTGGTTGATAGTAACATTGTTATGCATGATTATACATAGTTTCTATTTATTTTTTTAATGCAACCCGTCAAAACAAACCGTTTCATCGACTCTTTGTTTCATTGCGCAGCAATCTTTGCTGATTCATATTCATGCGATGACCTATATCATTTCAGCGAAGAGTGTTAAGCAGCCTATACCCGATACCAGCCGTCGAAAGACATGTGGACATATTTTGATGGGTGCATTCTTTAAAAAATGATTGCTAATTTTAGGTGCTCGATACGTATATAAACTTCCTTCTCTCTCCGTTTGAAAAAAATACTCGAAATGTATTAAATAATAAATAATAATAAATTGTAAATAATAATTGTAAATAATAATAAATAAATACTCGAAATAATAAATCGAAAAGTATTAAATCTTAATATTTGTTAATGATTTATGAAAATCTGAGATGTGGCGTAGGATAAACCCTTGAGTTATTCCTTAATACTTTTTGCTCTAAATCATTATTTAAGCAAATGAAAGAGGTAAATAAAAAACACAAAAGTTATACATCATAAAAGGCAAGATTTAGATGAGTGAATGTTACAAGTGATACATCTGATCGATGACATCGTCCATCTAAGAACATTTAAGATTTCCGAAAGGGTAGATTTCCAGGTTGCTGGCATTAAAGGACTCTATAAAAATGGTAGTCTAAAAATTAGTTAGAAAATAATAACATGGGCCGTTGTCCAAAAGATATTTGATATACCCGAATGAGAGTTTAATATAAATTTACAATATAGAATGACTTCAGACTGTGCATAGCTACAAAATCTAGATGTTTATTAATCCAAGGGTTACATCATAAACACTTTTATACTTAAAAGTTTGATCCCTTCCCATACATAAGGATCTAACCAAGGTTGAACGCGGTAGATTATGGAGATGTGAAAAGCAGGGGTTTAAAATATTTACCACAGCATTTACATTAATATTCTCGCGTTACTATGTGTGTATGTCTTTACTAGAGAATAACCAAATCTCCAGACATGACGATTCACATGACAAGGACATATCATCAGTTTCATAACGTCGCTCAAGCAATTACATCAGTACTCTAATCAAGCAGATATCCGCGTTGCTGCATATTCTTGAAATTAAATCTTAGTGTATAACAATCGTTAGAAGGCTATGATAACGTATAATGCTGATACTTGGAAAGCTCTGATAAAGCCTTCGTCCTAAAAGGGCCTTATTGTGTATAGCTAATTTTGGAATAACCTTCAAGGGTTATTAGAAAAAAAAGGTAAACACAGAAATTTTAAGCAGAGCATAGACTGCAGAAAATATTTTGACTTAATGAAATCAAAAAAGTTTACATTCTTTTTTCTTTAAAATTGTTTTTATGTCAAATATTTACGACCATATAAAATGTTCCCATTAATAAGCGTTTCAGCACAGGATGATGGAAATTTTGTGGAATTCCTTTTTAATTAGGATAAGATAGTAAAATAATTCTTATCAAGAAATTAGAGATAATGATTTTTCAACACAACATACAATGTAATCTCAAGTAGGACGGAGATTAAATTTTGGCGTCTGTACGTATTCCGCTAATCCAAAGTTACTGACTGGTAAAACTAATTCTTATTTATTCACAATTATTAAATAAAATTTATTCGAGATGAAACAACTTCACTATTAGCAAGTGAGTAAAATAATTCAAGATGTGAATGAAATTCAGTACTTTTCTTTCTGAATGAATGAGAAATAAGAATTATTTAAAAAAATTAAAAGACAATAATTATTACTCTTTATGAATGGAGAATTATTATTCTTCATTCTTAATACGATTAATTTTAAAACAGGCTTCAAGGTTACATATGATGAACACTAATTTCGAAAGCATAGCTTGCTCCATAGGATTAATTACTGTCTGAATTATTTAAAAGGCAGTAGTGCAACGAATTTTTTTTCCAGTGTTTTCAAAGCCCTAAAATGATAGGTTATTTTTTCTCGTTTATCTAACCAAACTTTGGATTAAGCTATTACAAATGCTACGCTATATGATGGATTAATTTATATGTTTAAGGATTTACACCCATCATAAACTATCCAACAAAAAAACTGGCCTCGAAAGCCTCTAGTATTTGCAGCTGGATCCCATTTGACGCAGAAATGACTGGTAAAACAGGCAGGAATAACGCACTGCAAATTGCCTACACACTTTTAAAATAAAAAAAAAGAAGAGGAGATAATTATCACGTTTTAATAGTTAAAGATGAAAGTTCGGCTCATTTGCACATTTTATTTAACATTTAATTTCAAAATGCACAGTAAGAGGCGTCAAGCATAGTTTTTTTATGATCGTAAATATTTAAACGTCCTTAAAGATTTTTATGGACGTTCATTTCTCTTCTTTCTATATCGTCAAATATATTATAAACTGCCTCCCCTCCATTCTTTTTTCCTGCTCTGTTCTACTTATTGATCCCCGTTTCCAGGTAGAAGAAATATTTCAACCTCTGAAAACAGAACTCGCAAGAAAACAGCTTTTCTCTATTGTGTTGTACCAACGAAAATGTTATCTCTATTCTTCAAAAAAAAAAAAAAAAAAAAAAAAAAAAAAGTAAAAGAAAATAAAAAAGAAATTCCCCACATTTCTATTTTCGACGTTTTAAAATTAATTCTCTTTTGCAGAGAGTTGGACTCCATTCCATAAAAATTCGGAACCATTTTCGTGAGCTATCTTTTTTGTTTCTTTTAAAAGGCGGCTGTTTGTTGTTCTTGGAGTTGAGAATGGAAACTGTTAAGAGCAAAGGCGGCGGGAGAGAGATGAAAAATCTTTGTCAGATTTTATGGTTTCATTTATTGAAAGTGAGATTCTTCACTCTGTGCCTTCAAAAGGAAACGTTAATCTACTATTTTAGGGTCCATTTTGAAAGGACTACTGGATCCTCATGCAACGATTATTTAATCAGTTATGTAACTGTTCGATATTCATGATGATATATCACAAAGATCTTAATAGTATACGGATGCTTTAATACTGCAGAATTTTTTCTTTTTTGCTTTACTGAGAATTTTAAACAGATCCCAGACCTATTTCTTTTTGAAATGTTTTAACAAATATTTATGGAATTTCTTATGAAAGCACAGCAAGTAGAAAAAATGAAGTAAGTAAAAATTTTAATAATTAAAAATAGAACAATACTTGCTAGTTTTTATCGTTTGGTAAAAAGCGTGCAAATGGAGGATAGGTTTTTTTAGGATTCTCCGCCACTGAGATTCCCAATCTAACAAATAAGTTCCCATCTATCTTCGTATGACATTACTCAGGAAAATTATCTAGTCCACATCTTCAAATTTAAGCATATACTAGCAAAGGATACAAAAGGTGCCTTCTTTTGTATCAATAATTTCTTAGAAAACGATAATAATTTTCGTGTGCGCAGCAAAAGAGTATTTGATGACCTTTATTCTAATCATACAGTCCCGACTTTATTGCAAATGATAACAAATATGATGCCCTGGGTAAAAAGGATAATATTGCAGGGAGTATTTGGCTCGCTGTAACACTCATTTGCCCTTTATTATCGCAGCTTCCACTGTTTAAGTGGTTGTGTATGTTACAATTGAACGATTTGAATAATAAAAATACTGGATTAAATGTTAGGTGAGAAAAGTTGACCTAGTTTTTAAATGCATGTATACTCCGGGGCCATTCCGGCAAATTGGTGGAAGAGCTTTTGCCTCGAATATGCTATTAAAAATTTATCGCTTTGAAAAAGCTATACAACAGTTCTTTCCAATCCAAGTATTCACGTTCAGCAATTAGAAAAATGTGTAAAAACATGGGGTTAAGCATTGCAAGAATCCGCAATAAAAACAAAAAGACTATATTTGTAATGTAAGACAGGTAAAGCCTTTCCAAAGAAAGTTACAGGGTGATTCGTTTCGAAGGTTTCCTGACGTATAAAACTTAGTTTGTTGATGGAAAGAAACCGTGACTCAAACGAAGAAGGCAACCCTTTGCCAATCACAAGAGGTTCAATTCTTGTACTCAATGCAAATTGTAACCATTCCGCCTGATAAACCTTTCAGCAAGGGTGCAGTAATTATCATACTTCTTCGGAGCCCCGTACAAGCAAGGTTCGCGCGCTGTCCTCAGTGCTTTTTCTAGCAGCGCCTGGTTCACTTGATTAGCGAGTTGATAAATTGTCGGCCTACACACATCGCACTCGACTTCACCTCTCACAACAAATGCTCCGCAGTTTCCAAGACGTTTATTCGTAATGATGCTCTTTGTCCAATCGCAGTACACTTTAATCACAGCAGCATGCGAACATTTCACAAACTGCGTAGTTTCGAAAATGTTACCACTCTTTTGGTCGAAAAGCCAATGATCTGACTGGTGAAGACCTTTATACCCTACAAGCGAGCTCACTCTGCCTGCTTCTTTTTTATTGGCTCTGGCGGTCAAAATAATGTGGCTCGACTGCGTATATTGTAATTTATTGATATTTGAGAATTTACACATATATTTTTGGTATTATTATATATATTTTAAAGATCGGACGCGACAGGATAGGATGAGAAAATTCTAGAAAATTTCAAACGCTCTTCTGTGTAATCGTGTCTATCGTAAGCACTGTAAAATTAATTACGTCATTAGCAGATTTAATTTACAACAAGATCTAATCAAAAACGCTCGGCTGATTCTGTAAAACCGAAAGTGAAGTGGGGAAAACGAGTGGGCAGGTAAGTAGAAGAAAATCTAGGGAAAAACATTCTAGCTAAGTGTGTGTTAAGCCAGATGTCGATGAAACTGAAATTAAACAGATTGTGGCTTGGCTCCTTTGAAGTGTGTTCTGGATTGTGTTCGCCTGCCAAGAAAAAAAAAGGGCGAACCTGTTTATTTTTTCTTATCCAAACCTGAAATAATAATAGTGAAGATTCGATTGAATTCAGCAAACAATCTCGACCCTCTCTTGGCTTCAAAGGATTTCGTCGAATCAGACAAAGAACAAATTCGTCGCCTCTTCAAATAAATAGGAAATGCCGAAAGGGAAAAACAAAAGTTTTGAAAATTCAACTGATTCAACACATTACGCGATAAAAAAACTTTACAAGATTCAAGGACGTCATTATACTTAAAGAACTTAAAAAATACTTAGAAAGTCCAAAATATGTTTTGTTAACCTGTGGATGTTATAGACATTTAAGCATATCGTTTCTACATCACAGTTGTATTATTTTATTCTACAGAGATTTGCTGTCTTTCAAATTAATGCTGAGAAAATGTGCTGAAATACAATAATAGTTTTCATCTTTTTACTTTCTTATACATAGTATAAGGAAGTATTGTAATCACGAAAAATATCGACCTCCAGATTTTCACTGATCTTCACGTTTTAGGGTCCCTAGATTACGCAAAAATGTGTTTTCTGGAAAATGTCTGTATGTCTGTGTGTCTCTGTGTGCGTCCACCATAGTGTTCAAACGGCTAAAGCTATCGAGACCAAACTTTAAACTTAAGATTATAATCTTCCTCTGGAGGTCTGATTAGTTTTCCAGTGGAATCGGTGAACCGGAAGTATCAGTTTGCTCCAGCGCCAAAATATAAATTTTGAAATATCTCGTTAAACATTGCGTTTATGAAAATTTTGTATGGGGTTAAAAGTGTTCCAATTTCAATTATAAACAACTTTTGTTTAGAAAATTTTTCAAAATTCCAACCGGAAGTACCAGTTTTACTCTTGTCAAAATCCAGTTTTTGGCTGATTCAGGCGAAATGAGACGGTATAGGAAAATTTATGAAGTATACAAAAGTGTTTAGAAGCTAATTTTAAACAACCTTTGTTAAGAAAATTTTTCAAAATTTCAACCGGAAGTACCAGTTTTTTGCGAAATAAGATGGTATAGGTAAATTTGGAATCTATACCAGTGTTTAGAAGCTAATTTGAAGTAACTTTTATTCACAAACTTTTTTAAAATTTCTATCGGAAGTAGATTTTTTAGACAGTTGTTTAATTTTTTTCTGAATTTGGACCAGGTCATTTATGTATAAGAAAGTCGGGTGGTGACCACGCCTCATTTTTTGAAGAACAAAAGCAAAAATTTGAAAACTTTTTATTATTCCTAAAGAAATGCGATATACTTAATACAGGGAAAAAAATGTTGGAGCTTTTAAAATGGTCGAAATTTTTTTAATAGGGTTACAAAAGCTAACTTTCACTATGAGCATTTTAAAATAGGCCTACTCTTCAATAATACAATGTTGATAAGAAAGCTATAAAGAGTCAGCCATATGATGACCTATTTTATTTTATCTAAATTTTATTTTAAACATTACAAAATGAAACTAACATTTCAAAATTTCAAACAGTACCATTTTCAAGTCGAGTTGTCACACTAAATGCTCTACATGAGAAATTATCCAAATGTAGGCGTCGCCTTAATGTTTAAAAATAAACATCCACGCCCTTATTTATTACGCAATTTAAAAATTAAAGCATTTCGTTATTCAATCCCGAATATTTAAAAGTACATGTAATGTGGAATAAAAGCCTTCCTTTCTTTAGTTATACAGAAAAAATATTCTAATATTTTAACGATTAAAAAAAATTTGACGATGTAAAATTATTTCAATCGGAAGGTTGTCCACATCCGCAAAATTAGAAAAAACAATTACCCAGCAGGGGGCACCCGGACTTGAACCAGGGACCTCTCGATCTGCAGTCGAATGCTCTACCACTGAGCTATACCCCCAACAACCGAAAGCTCTCATCACTCAAGAGCATTTGACGACTAACCATTTCCAAATACTAATAAGAAAAATTACTTTTTCCTTTCAATTGATATTACACAATTTCTCACTTAATTAAAAAGAAAGAAGACATAACAATTTTTTTATTTTGTTTGAAGGATGCGAGACTGAAGATTTAAACTTAATTCACTATCTTAACAGAGAGATAATTCTGTTAAACATATAACCATTCAGCAGTTTTAAAATAATAAAAGATTAATTTCTTCTCCTTTATTTTTTAATTCTTCTTAATACCATCATAAATAGGATTAAATGACGCTCTCACAAACATCTTGTTTTTATTACTTTACAGACGGAAACAATAGAGGCACGTGGCCATTTTATCTTAATACTTGAAGAGATATTGTCAAAATTTCATAAACAGTGCCGTTCATGAAATGGTTACTTTGTTTACGATGGCTTTAAAGCTTTCGTCATGATATATCTTTCTGATATCAGCAACCTTGGACGTAAATTTGTTCTTAAAAGGAAGTGGGTATCCTTTTCTTAAACTTTTAAGTTCCTTCATGTTTCAATTGAATTTGAGATGGAAGAGTGTTGTTTTGAAGAAGCCGCTTTGAAGACCTATTTTCCAATGTTGTTTAAATTGCTAAAACTTTCGAAACATGACACACTTTTTCTTTAGCCTGTGTTTGTCGAATGAGAGACAGTATGGCTCAAATGATGATAACTGCGCACAAATTACATCACTTAAAGAAAACAATGACCGTAAATGTAAATGATTCACGTAAATGATTCAACTACGGCAGTCTTAAAAATTTCCCATGAAGTAAGTGGGATTAACGTGCGGATAGATTACTCATGGAGCATACGCATCTTTATGAGAAATGACTAAATGGCACACAAAACTGAAATCAATAAAAGATGCATGCATAATTGCAAACTAGTTTATATTTTTTTAATAATCAGAACGATTTTAAAAGGCAAATCGGAAGTTAATTTCGTATAGTTTTGAATACTTTACTGAACTAAATATCAATTTTATTCTGGTTTTACTTTCATTTTTAATAACGAAATCATATTAAGGTGCACTGTTTTTCTAAGTGCACCCGCGACCTGCTTATCGGTCTCTGACCATACCGGTCCCCGGATATGCACTCTTGTGTATTTAATTTAACAATAAATAAATAAATAAATAAATAAATAAATAAATAAATAATTTAAAGGCCATTTCCAATAATATAAATTCACTAGAAGAGGCACTCGGCATTGCCCGGGATATTTACAGTTGTATGTAAACAGAACAACATCAAGAAGTGAAATAATAACATAAATTGGTTTTCAGTAATTCTGCAATTAGCTGCTGTAGACGAAGCTCCCATTGTTCAGATGTTTCCGACGCTCAGAGAACTTTTTCTCTTCGCTGACCAATACTCATTCATTTCTTCGGTGGCATTTCGATAGATGTGAATTAACACGTATCCTTCAACGATTATTATACAGCATAATATAGTCTGCTTGTTTGAGGAATCGAGTTGATGTATGCTTTGTTATCGGTTCCCACTCTTTTCTCTTAATAAAATCCGATATACCCTTGTGGTAAATGGTCTTCGCCCAGAATTCGTCAAACTCCCGAGTCGGCCACTACTTTTGACTCAACCTCTGTAGTATGCCTTGCCATAACCATGAATATCGATTTTTTTAGCGATAATTATTAATTTTTCAAAATCTGAGATAGACAGTGACCTTCCTCATGCTTTGAAGATCATGTGTGCAAAGTTTTATCAAGATCGGAATAAACTGTAGATTTGTATTAAATACCAACAAATCGGAGGTGTTGGATCAGGTGACTTTTGATGCCCAGGCCTGTCTTTTTTCGTCGCTGCAAGCCAAACCAAACCCAATTAGAAAGACAGGCCCGGACCAACGCATCCTATAAGAAAGCCTCTGCACTGAAACGTCATGCATTGTTAAATCGTCATACTTCGTCTTTTGTTAGTCAGATTTCTAACAATAAGCCCTAAAAAACCCTTCTTTATATACAGGGTGATTCTGAAAATGTATGTATAACTCAGGTTCTGCAACGCCAAGAATAATGAATTTTGGAGGAATAATAGTGTATATAAAACTCTGTACACCGTTAAAATTTGATCGAATTCTAACGAGTAGTTTCAGAGTTACGCACTCAACATCGTAACACGTACTGGTTAGTACTCGCATGTGAGCACTGTTACGATTTTGAATGCGTAACTCGGAAACTACTCGTTGAAATACGATCAAATTTTAACAGTATACATAGTTTTATGTACCCTATTATTCCTTCAAAATTCATTATTCTAGGCGTCGCAGAACCTGCGTCCTCATTATTAACTTGTTGATCTTGGTGGCGGCATTTTTATTTCTGTTCATATCTCAGTTAGCGTTCAAATTCGGACTCACATTGCATTAAAAGAAAATGTTCATTCTGGTCACCTCTGTCATTGCTTACAGTTATGCACACTTTTTCAGAATCACTCTGTATATAGATTTTGAATTTTGTCGAAAACTCCCGCAAGAACGTTGCTTATGACGTTAGATTAGACAAACACGTAGCCGACGAAAAAGAGAGGCCTGGGCACTCAAAAATCACCTGATCATAGTAGTTTGAGCAACAATCCAACTTTTGTTGTCTCCATCTTTGATTTTAAGAATTAGGGTTTTGGCCAAACAAGTGAAACTTCATGCATCGGGGCCTGTCTTTTTCGTTGGCTACGGCAATGCCACCTAAAGACACGACCTGTTCACTGAAATACTATGCATTG